>RJWH01001758.1:0-318089 GCA_004363575.1 Solenodon paradoxus
TTTTTTTTAATTAAAAAGAGCTTGAATATGATTCAGTCTTGAGAGCCACCTGCTAATTTATAGAAAGAGAGAAATTGTAATACAGGTGAACTGGAGGAATCGGAATAAGATGGGTGGGTTGTATCAATGTTAATATCCTGGTTGGGACAGTGTTAGCTTTGTCAGCACTTACATTTGCTAGCTCTTACATTGCCATTGGGGACAGTTGGGTACACAGTACACACTACACAGGACACACACACACAGATTTCTCTGGGTCAGTTCTTATGATTTCATGTGAACCAAAAGTAATCTCAAAAAATTCCAACTAAAAGAATGATATGGAGGATACTGGTGGAGGTATAGACAAAATCTGATCTGTGATGATGACTGTGAATTGATAATTGTTGAAATTGACTGATAAGTCCAAGTTGAGTTCCTTATACTGTATTATTGATACTTGTATATACTTGTAATTTCGGAGAACATAGCTTTTAATGTGCTTATTTTTCATATCTCTCCATCTGTGAGCTGTGGGAAGGTGGTTTGTATCTTATGTATCACTGTCTCCCCAGTTATTTGCATAGGACTTGGTTGCAAATATGTTGGATGGATAAATTCAGGGGTAAATGGATTAAAAAATGGAGTTATAAGTGCATGTGAAAATAAATGGAAAAAACACATCAAAATGGTGAAGGCTTTTATCACAGATCTGATGTCAAGGACCCATTTTCCTTTTTAAAGGAAGGGTGCAGGCAGGAATGGAGGTGAGCAGAGACAGGCAGGCAGAAAGAGAGGAGGAAGAAGCACTTTATTTATATTATTTAGTTGTTCATCTTGGTTTTTGTCCTGGACCCAGGTCTTGAACCAGGGACTAGGGATATGTGGCCTGTGCTCCCGGTAGCAGGCAGCTGCCCAATCCGCTACTCCACCAGGGAGCACCTCAAAACCCAATTGTAATCAAGCTGAGGTCTTCATATAATAGCACAATACACTGATTGATGTTACCAACAATTGATTCCCCACTTTGATGGTGGATTATAATTCCATTGAAGTCGCGTTTATCGTATTACAGATTACACACAACAAATACACATGACAAAAAGTTGCTGTGTCACTTCCATGAAGATCTGCAGTAGACAATTCATCGTGTTCCTTCTCTGGCTCAGACAGGAAGACAAGCACAATTCCAGAAAGTCGCTGCTTCATTCCAGTGTGTGGGTCCTGCGTCACATGGAGCAGAGAAACAGACAACCAGAGAGAAGCATGGAGACTGTGCAAGAAAGAAATCTCTGGTCAAACACTGCTGAGACTTTGGAAATGTTTGCTATCACACTATAATGTAGTGTAACCTGGTAGAAGGAGATACTGAGTTTTGGTTTGGTCTTATTTAAGCAGGGGCAATAATAATAAAAGGCCAAAACAGGGGGAGGAGAGTATAGACCAAAGCAGGGCAGTGGTGAGTGGTATAGGTGAGAGGTGCCTTCAGTGTAGACTCTCCAGGATGGGGGAAAGGAACCGAGGGCATCAAGGACAGAACAACTCAAAGATGCCCATGTGAGTGGCATTAATTTTACTGAAAAAGGGAGCACTGAGACCTGAGGAGAAGGCTGTTCCTGAAGCGAAAGATGGTCACTATTGTTTTAATTTACAAGGGACCAAGCAAAACTAAAATTTCACTCTGTTCCTACCATCTAGCTGCTCAGTAAGCAAAGCAGATTCTCAAAACAGGCTGTGGGTACCAGATCAGCAGTGATGTGAGCAAAGGTCTCTCCCAAGGTCACGTCCCTGGCCCTGGCCTCCAAGCTGGGCTGGGCCTACATGGTCTCTGACAGATGGGCATGTTCCTGCCTCTCAGTCTTTGCCAGGAGAATTCCCAGACTTCTCCAGGAGCCCAGCAACAAGACCTGTGGTCAGCAGTTCTTCCCCTAGTAAGCAGGCAGCGTTCACCCCGGGGGAGGCGGATCACAGAGCACTCACTAATCAATAATCGCTGTTTTCGGAGCTTTCCAGAATCTGCTTTGCAGGAAGGATTCCGGTGTTTCTGGAGTCTTTCTGAACTTTAAACTTGAAAAACTTCAACTCTTTCCAGAAGCCTCTTTTCTTGCCAAAGGTAAAGTCAATCATGAGACCTAAGTAATACAGTTTTATTTAGTAGCTTCCAGTGCTGGAAATCTCTTACTGGGAGGAGTAATAATAATAAAAGGACTGTCGTTTTAATCATTTATCACTTTATTATCTGCAGGATACTGTGCAAAGGGCTTCATTGGCATTCGAGTACTTCATATGTATTCACATAACCTTCATGTCAGCTGTAGGACGTTATAATGTGAGAAAACATTGAAAAAGGCACATTCTGGTGACTACAGAGTCTCCTGTTTGCTGAACACCTGATAGCTGTAAACTTCGAAAAACAGAGGTAAATTACTCTATAAAATCATGGAAGAGTGATGGAAAGAGAGGAAGGAAGATTCAGGAGCTGGAAGGCGACACTTGGAAATCGGAGACCTGGTGTGAGATAGGAGAGTGGAGAACAGACACAGGTGCACACACATACAATCACACACACGTACGATTACACATGCATACTGCCTGGTATGCACACACATATCTACATTTGCACACATACAATTACACACATATACACAAACACACAATCACACACACACAGATACATACTTACCCATCTACACAACGACAGGGACACACAAATGACACACAGTCACGCAGACACTGTAGTGCACAGAAGCACCAACACAATTACGTGTGTTCACACACCCACAGGCACACAATGACACACATATAAACACAATTATGCACATAATTGCACACACACCATACACACCCGAAGGCATGGCTGTACTGACAATCCCTCAGATAACCACACATGAACGCAGTCACACACCATTACACGCATACATGGTCACACATGCACACAGTTGGGGGGGGTCACGGGAAATAGCAAACAGGTTTTTGTTTAGGCAGAGCATGTAAAAAATTTCTGAATTCTTTTCCAAGCCTTGAATAAAATACACAGTGCTCGCTAATGCCTTGAGAACAGGATGACGCGGAGGGGCACGAGCTGCCACCTGAAGGCTAGGCAAGGTGAAAACAGGGCGCTCAAGGAAAGGTGAAAAACGCTGGGGGCAACCAGTGCTGTATCCTATCACACGCCCGGAGAATCGCAAAAAAAGTCCGTGCGGCCTGTGAGTGGACGCTGTCGCCTCCACCCACATACTGCGGCCTGAACCCGTCACTCAAACCCAACCAGCCGGGAACGGCAACCTTCCCGCGCTCGGGAAGGAAGGACAGGACAAGTCGTGGGGACATCACTGTCCCCTCCACTCGAAGGCCCGGGCCCCAGGCAGTAGACAAGAACGGGCTCAGCACCACAAGCTCCAACACCCTTTTTCCCAAAGAAATGCCTCCTGTCACCCTCAGAGGAGCCAGAAACATTGTGGGGACAGTCAGGATTTAGTCTCTGGTGGTGGCGTGGGAACCATCCCTGGGAGCTTCTCAGCAGCTGATGCTGCAAATGCACAGTCCTGTTTTCACCCTGCCAACACCCTCTCATGGTGGAGCGGAGGAGCCCCAGGGTCGGGAGGTCGTGGGCTCTCTCTCACCATGTGGAACTGCCACAGAGCCAGACACTAAAGGTCTAACTGGGCAGGCGATGAGCCCAGAGGGGTAAAAAAAAACAAGGGAGAGATGGAGATTCTCAGTGGAAAACAGCAGTGAATACAAAGCATGTGACCACAAAGAAAACTGCTATATGATCGCACCCAGGTATGTGAGGAGGACGGAACAGGAAAGACAAACAACACGTGATCTGGAAGACAGAGAAAAATACAAAAGAAGAAACAAAATAAAACAAAAACAAACTCTTAGGTTCAGAGGCCTGAATGGTGGTTATCAGAGAAGACGCAGGTTGGGAGTTGGGTGGAAGGGAAAAAGAGGTCAGTTGTCTGGTGGAGGGTGGAAACTAGTGTTTTGTGGTGATTGCAATAGAATGCAGATATCCAAATACAAAAAGAAAGAAAGAAAGTCTCTGTGAAGGCCTGATTTCTGTCCTACTCTCCCAAATTCATATGCTGATGTCCTAACCCCTAGTACCTCAAGAAGTGATGCTCTGCGGATAGGGTCATCAAAGAGATCATTAAATTCAATCTCACCCTTTACAGTGGTTCCTAATCCAGGATAAATAGTGTCCTCACAAGAAGAGAAAGTTTGGAGACAGATTTGTGAACACACAGAAGAAAGACCAGATGGAGATAGGCAGGCCAAGGAGACAGGCCAGAAACCAATCCCACCGCACCTTGCTCTTGGACGTGGCCTCCAGAACAGGTCCGTAAGGCCCCCTGGTGGTGGCACTGGGTTTTGGAAGCCCCAGTAAATGAATACCATTTCCCTAGTTACTCCTCAGGCCATTGAGCTGGTAGGAAGGAGTGGAGAGTGAGTCGTTTTTATTTTCAGTTGACCTTTTCTGTACAGACATACAGAGAATCCAACCTCATGAAGCAAGGCTCTGCCCACTCACTCAAGCCCATAAAGGAGCAGGAGCTTCTTTCTGTCTGCCCCACCCCTGGCCTGGGTCACCCCACCAGAGGGGCAGTATAGTCTAATGCAAAAAGGCGAGGCTGCTCCACTGAACCAGCTGGGTCACCTTGAGAGAGTGACAATCTCTCAGCTCCCCAACACCCGATAAAATGAGCCAAATGAGAAATGCCTGCCTAACAAGGTGTCATCAGACTAACTTGGTCTGATGCCTGTGATGGCACCTGATGCTATGGCTGGTGCACATGCACAGGGAAACAGCATCTCCCATCCCACCGCCAGGAGACTCGTGGTTAAGAGTTGGGGTGTGGGAGCCAGATGCCCGTGCTGGGGCGTCCTCACTTAGCGCTCTGAACGCTGCTCATCTGCAAAGTGGGGACAGCAGCCACTCCTTCCCTGGTCTCTTCTTGAGTCCCGGTGTGGTGGTCGGCACGCAGCTCTCCACACAGGCTGGCCCGTGAGATGTCAGACATCTCCCCTGAATGAGCTCGCACCAGAGAGCTGAGGGGAGTGCCCTGAGCGTGCCGCGTTGAAGCACCTGCTAGCCTGCTCCTTGTATGGCAAGTGTGGCGCCTGTTCGCACCATCACAATTCACAGGGAACATGGTCTGGCCCAGACTGTGTTTTTAAAGCAGCCTTTTATTGGCCTCTGGGGACTGGATCCCTCCTTCCAGATCTATGTTTTAGAGATGTCTCTACTTAAAAGGGGAAAAAATGTTCAAGGAAGGAAGAGCACATTCTTGTTCTCAGACATTGTTCTGGAAAAGGAACAGAAAGTGCTCCCAACAGGTCGGCATCAATACGATTCTATATTTAATCGTGTGGTTTGCTTTTGTGAATTCTTGATTAGCTGGTCATTAAGGACATAATCACTGATTGGAATCGGTGCACAGGGAAGGATTTTCTTGCCGCCTGCTTTTGAATCTTAATTGTAAAGCAGCTGGAATGAGCTTGTGTACCGACCTGGGAATGGGCCTGAAGACATCTTTTTAGGAGAATCAAAACAAACACACAAACCTACATGCAGCCTGGCTCCAAACCCTAACAACCTGGAAGGCAAGAGGGGAAGAGAACTCAGCAAACCCCCCATCCTTGACGGGAATGCTGGCTTCAGTGCCTGACCATCGTAGCGACAAATGTTAAAGGGGCCGCTCGGATAGATCCGTCAAGCTTGCACTGAGCCTCTAGTCAGCCCCCTCTACTTACCAAACACATAACCCAGGGAAAGTCCTAAGACTATTACCTAGCTGAAGAGGGGGCATAGTAATGTCTACTTCATAGGAGTTCTGGGAGACTGAATGAAGTAAGATTTGGTTCATGGAAGTTGTTCAGCTTGAATGCTAATAAGGACAGGTGACTCTTAAGTGTTTGCTAATTACCAAGTGTTTCCTAGGGGACATCTTCCGATACACACAATCCTATAAATAGATGTTTGTATTTTAAAAGAAAAGAGCATTTAGACTCAACGAAATGAAGTTACTGTCCTTGGTCTCAGAGCTAGCAAGCAGTGGGTAGAACCAGGCTTTCTATCCAGGTCATTGGAACGCCAAGTCATAAGTCTTAATTACTGCCAGAACGGGGTCAGCGGCAGAAGCAGCAACATCTGGAAGCGTTGATAACTAAGGCGCAGTCCTGGCCCCCAAACAGCTTGCAGACTGATGGGGAAATCAGACATTGTAAACACATCAATGACTAAACAATGTGTTAAGTACTGGAATAGAGTCACAGACAAAATGCCGTGAATATATGAAGGCAAGAGGCGCACATCTGCCTGGTGGAGCTGAAACACTGAGAGCGGGTACTCTTCAAACTAGGGACTTGCCAGGCAGAAGAAATAAAGGGAGAAGACGGGATTTAGACAGGAAATGGCACACAGTCCTCAAGTCACAGATGGGCATGAATGGTCCAGTGTCCCTTTCATGGATGGAGCATGAATTGGAGACAGTAAGAGGTGTGCGTAGGATTTTACTGGGGCCAGGTGGTGAAGGGCCTTCCAGGTGACATGCTGTGGACTCACATCTTAGGCACAACGGGGAGAGGGTCAGTTTAAGCAGAACAATACACTTTGCAAACTGTTATTTCATTTTTTTTTGGAAAATTCTTCCAGCAACAGTTTGAGGTGGCAGAGACAGTCCTTGAAGAGTTGAGAACATATTAGAAAATGAGCTCAAGAACTGGTGAGTGATGGGCACCCTGAGAACCATGGTATCAGCAAATTGCTGCTTTCAAAATAGGCGGGCTGGGTTATTGGGCTCTACTCAGCACCATCATGTTCCCAAGATGAACTGCATGTCTTTTGAGGGCAGACACAGGGATGGAGGAGGCTTTGAAACAAGAAATGAAGGAAGGTGGACATGCCGAGGTTAAACCTGTTGCTTGGGAAGATATCTGGTCACGCCATCAACATATTCCTACTGAACACTTGTGCAGCGGCCGGCACGAGGGGCACAGAGATGCAGAAATTGCCACAGTTCACCATCAAGGCATGCAAAGAACAGTGCATGCAGAAGGTCCCCAGGGACCATGGGAGAAGACCTTGGAATGCAAGCTTCCAGGTGGCTCCACCTTTCTGCAAAGCAAGCATGCACCACAAGCAACTTGACCTAATGGTCAATCACCCGGGAGACAATACAATCCTAGAGCATTCCAGAGCCCTGGTGGAAAAGGGCTTTGAAAAGGATAGCCAGGGCATAGGAAAGTCTTCTTTTTCTTCAACAAAAATGAATGAAGATTTCACTGCCCCAAATAAATTGGTATCCAAAGTGACAGAGTAGGTTTTTATATCAATATTATCATGAGACAGACCAGCCCGGAAGCACTTTAGGGATGCAGGATTTGGAGTTTTGCAACTTTGCAACTTACTTATTTCAGGATCTGCAGAGTTTTGCAACTTTGCAACTTGCTTATTTCAGGATCTGCCATTGCCCCTGCAGGGGGTCTGGCTCGGCTACTTCCTGTTTCTTCTGCTTCAAAGGTCTCTCCATCTGGGAGTCTGGAAGAGAACACCAGCCACTCAGGCGGCAAGGAATACTGAAGGGACGACATACAAGCTGGTGGGAGGGACTGATGCAGTGAGCACATGTCAGAGTCTCTGAGGCTTACTCAATACACCCATCTTGCTCCCTGCCTAGAATTCTAAACAAGAAAGAAAAATAAAACACAAGAGCAAAGATTGAGATCAAATATCTACTTCGATTGCTGATGATCTGGTTATGTATTGCCCAAAACGAGCCACCAAGTGACTTAACCGAATATTTGCTTTGCTCTTAAAACTGCCTTTGGGACAAGGCACCCTGGGGAAGCCTGTGTCTGCTGTACTCAGCACCCGTTGGAGCAGCTCAAAGTTCAAGGGTGAGGCTGTATCTCAAGCTCTGTTACCACATGCCAGTGGCTGCTGCTGTCAGCTGTGGCCTGTGACCAGGCTACTGAGACACGTCCTCTCCTTACACTATCTGGGGTCCTCAAGCAACATCCCCGAAGAACAGGTGGGAGCCAGATTACCTTATATGACTTAGCCATGGAATTCATAGGACATCATTTCTGCCATTTTCATGATCCTCTTCAGATTTAAGTAAGAACAGAGATCCCCTCTCTTCATGGAGAAGTGGCAACATCACATTTTGAGGAGGCTGGGATGTACACTGGACAGCTCATCACTGGAAAATACAATGTGTCCCACTGATGGATGCTAAGCACTCAGGCTAAGTTATGGAGGAGGCTTTTCAAGCGAGTGATTGTAATGGTGTGGGACGGGTTTAAGAAAACAATTAGACCTAGTTACAGTGGAAGCTCTTCTTATACCCAGACCAGAAAGGAAAAAGGGAGGGAGTAGTTGACTGACAGAGTCAGACTCCAACTAAGGAAAGAGTTAAAGAAGTAATACCCCAGCTTTCTCTACTCCTGTTCTATCAACCTCCTGACCCTCCTCAGTCTGAAACCAGAAGGCAAGGCAGCCTGTTGATTGGGGTGCCTTTGGATGCAGCAGGAATCAATTGGGTAAAAAAAAAAAATCGGGGGGGGGCAAAGAAAGGTCATCATGTTGGAATAACTGGGGTTAGGGAGGATTGCTACATGGGTTGATTAATGTCCAGGCTCCTAATCTCAGAGTCAGATCAGATCATTGGTAGGAAGTATGTATCTAGAGAGCAGAGAGATTTACCCACCCATCGCTTCTTATTAGTCATATGGAGGAGGAAGGAGAAGGAGACTAAATCAGTCTCCTTTTCTAATTAGGCCAGACAGAAATGTGAGAGGATCACCTACGAGATAATTCTCTCCACTATTCTGAATATGAGAGGTGTAAAATAAAAAAGGGACCTAGGATTGCTTTCTTAACAGGGGAGTACTTATCAAAAATGGGAGGTAAGGAGCAACCTGCCAACAGGGTTTGTCTTCCATTGATAAGGAAACACTGACTAGGACTGTTTGCATAGAGTGTAGAGCAGAGACAGAGATTTTTATCTCCATTAAGCCAGCAGCATAATCCATCAACTTCAGACAGATCAAACAGACCAATTTAAAACAAAAGACTTTTCATTGGATTTCTGCATTTCCCATGTACACAAATACTAGAGTAGACAAGCAGTTCTTGAGCATCTCAATCTTACTCCTACCAGATCCTAACAGAACCTGACATTCTTCAGCGAAGCTTTTCAAACAAACAGCAAGGAATGGACAGGAGGCAAATGCTTTGTGCAAACAGCAATAATTCTCATTCTAGCCTCTTACATATTGACATGTTCTAGATATGATCTTTGTTTTCTAAACTGTTCTCTTCTGGGAGAAGGTGAAGAGGGTCAGAAGGCAGCCCCAGTGGAGGTCAAGAGGAAAAAGGATGGGTAGGAGATGTTAATCTGGTGGCTGCCTCCTCTGGAGCTCACCTGGACCTGCCAGGAATGGATGACCACATCTCCTTTTAGTTCTCCCCATGTCATGGTCATATAGGGCCTTTCTTATACTTTTTTTTTTTTTTTTGAAGGGAAGATAGGAAGGAGCACTTGTATATATTTGTTTTTTATTTTGGATATTTCCCCCAGCCCTGGGTCACAAACCTGGGTCCTTGGGCTTTACCTGGTCCACACCGCAGTCATCCTACCCACCTGCATCACAAGCATGTACCATAGGGCCTTTGTTCATGGATTCCACTCTCAGCTTCTTTTTCTCTTTTTTTTTAAACAGAAACATACTTTTGTTGTTGCTTTTCAAAGGAAAGCTATAGCAGAAATGAAGGTGAGTAGGAAGGCAGGAAGAGAAAGGAGGATAAAGCATTTTAGTTTATTTTTACTTAGTTGTTCACACTGGTGGCTTCTCCCCAGGCCTGAGACTCAAACCCAGGGGGATATAACCCGTGCTCCTTCAGAGGCAATTGACCTAACTGCTACTCCACCAGGGCACACCTATCCTTGGCTTTTTGAAGGCAGAATCTCTGCTTTTCTCGCCATTGTATAACATGGTACCTGGCTCATTAAACATGAAGAGTTTACTACATGAGGTTAGACTGGGGCAGACACAACAGCTATGGAGAGAGTTATACACTCTCCCACTTGTCCACTTGAAGTGCTCAGTGAACGATAGATGTAAAATTGCCCTACAAACTGGAATGCCTGTGTGCACACACCATGCTGAAAGGCATGGCAACCACCACCCAAGGGTGCCACGGTCAGACCAGTAACAGACTACAAATCCCAGATTTAGAATCCTGGTTTAAAAGCAACATGGCTCAAAGTTTAGCTCAACCTATCACTAACTGTGTGATTGTGACCAATACACCCTCTCTGTGCTTTGGTTCCCTCCTTTGCAATTTTGGGAGTAAACCAATATATAAAACTCTTAGAACAGGGACTGGCATATAGCAAGCACTCTCAACATTTGCTACTGTTAATAAGCATTGTTATTTTCATTATTATAGTTAATAGCTTGTACCTGGCTAGGGCTGCCGTCTCCTGGAATCTTAGAAAAGGAACCATTCATAGAGTCCCTGTGTTCTCTAAAGAGCAGGTGGCCCACCTCAGAGGCAACTAACCATGCTCAGATCCCTACTATGTGCCAAAACAAGTGCATATGCATGAGGTCACTCCTGTCTCCACGGACTCAGTGAGGTCGATATTGCTTCTCCCCCTTCTGCAGAGAGAAGAATTGAGTTCCCGGGTAGCCTGCCTTGGGTCACATAAGTAAGAAAGGATGGAATTTGGAGTCCAGCTGAGATCTCCATATGCTAACCCTTAATGAATACTTGGCTAAGGGCAGTCTTATCCAGTGCATCAAGCGTTGTGTGTATGCTAGCCTTCCCTCCCCAACCAAACACACACCTGCCATTTTCTTCTGCTCCATCCTCTCCTCAGCACCTCAACCAAATAACTATAGTCATGGGCGCTCAGGAAATTATGAGGAAATGAATCAGCAAACATATGGCAGTAGCTAGCCTGGTACGTGGGTACAAAAATGAGCACTCCACAGTCCCTAAACAGGGAATCTAGGGGAGTCTAAGGAATTCTGTGTTTCTCATGCCAGTAAACACGAGTTGGGCCATTTAATCAATTAAGAGAGAGGAAGAGATAGACAATCACGGTAAATGTCTTAGACTGAGTGCCACCCAGAAAACAGAATCTGAGTCACGCATGTGGGTAGATTTTTTTTGGAAAAGGATCCTGGGAACAGAAGTGAGTGACTGTGGGTAGTGAATGTGAATTTCTAGTGAAGTCACTAGAAATACAGAAAGAGGGCAGCCAGTGTGAGGGCATGAAATGTAGTGTCAGGGGTCTCACCAACTGGGCCACTGGGGCATGAATCCCCTGGGACCTCCAGAGGAGCCTCCCAGAACACCTCAGAATTGTCTGCCACATCCCTCTACCAGCTCCTACCCTCCCTGAGTCGAGTTCACCACGAGGTGTTAATTGCCTTGGCTTCCATGCTTGACGACAGGCAGGGTCCCTGCAAGCATCCTCTGCTGGAAACCCAGATGCCTCAGGGGCAGAAAACACGGCGGCGGGTGGGGGAGATGGGTGACTACAAAGGAACAGCATGAGGGGACTCTTTGAAATGACACTATTTCATGATCCTAAAGGTGGTTACAAAAATTTATGCATGTGTTAAGACACACAGAACTCACCAAAATAAAATCAGTTTTACTGTATGTAAGTTAAAAACAGTAACAGCAGAGGCAGGCTCTGATGTTACCATCTATTTGCTTCCCAGTTGCAACTTTTATGGCTGTGTGACCTTCGGTAGTCACCCTCTTTGTCTCAATTTCCCAATTTATATAGTAGAGATACTATTTCCTACCACACAGACATTTTTTTAAGTAATAATTAATTATTAATTTTGCTTACATTACTGTAGTCACTGAGGATATTGAAGTGGTATCTCAGGCTGTTGAGTATGTCACAGCACACCCACCACCAGAGTTCGAGCACCTTTTACTGCCCCTTCGTTCTCTCTTCCAGCCTTCCCGCCTCCTACACCCCTGATAACCACTGTCTTGTGTCCTGTGGGTTTTATTGGGATTTGTCTGTTAGTTTTATTTAATTATATCCCACATAAGGGTGAAATCATCCTGTATTTCTCTTTTTCCTGTTGGCTTATTTTATTCAACATGATCTCCTTCAGTTCCATACAGGTTGTTGCAAAGGGCATGATTTCACCTTTTTAGTAGCTATTCCATTGAGTGTGTGTGTGTGTGTGTGTGTGTTTATCACAGCTTCTTTTTCCAACCATCTGTTGACAGACACTTAGGTTGTCTCCATGTCTTGGCTATTGTGAATTGTGCTATTATGAATATAGGGGTGCAGATATCATTTTCTGATTAGATTTTTTGTATTCAGGGGATGTTCCTAGGAGAAGGTTTGTTGCATTGAATGGTAAACACAACTTCATAGAAATTTTTGTGAAGAATAATTAAGAAAATAGTTTGCCATATAAAATAAATATAATAATAAAAACTGTTTACTCTCATCATTAAATTTAGCCCCTTTTTTACATTGAATAGATTTTATCTTGCTATTCAAAATGGAGGTTTAGAGTAATGCTTATTTAATTCAGAATAACCTATTTCCCACAGCAACTTTTTAAAATCTGTATCAGATTCAGAAGAGGTTTTGTGCACTTCATAATGTATCCTTGAAGATCTCATGTATCATGAAATCATCCCTACATATTAAACTGTTTGTCTACTGGGTTTTGAAGGTTATTGAAGTCTGATAGTTCAAAACAGTTTATGAGAGAAGTCAGGGCCCAGAATTGGAGTCCAGAAATAGAGTAGTATTGTCTGTTCTAACTAACACTGCATAGTTTAAATTCTTCCCATCTACTCTTGAATGCCATCACTTTGATGGAGTGAATTGTGATTCTTGACACATAATAACAAATGACTCACATGCTATTCCTCTACCATGGAATTTGCTCAGTTATTCTTTTCTTTCCTGTCCTGTGGTTCTTGAAATAACCCCTTTTATATTACTTACATCCCCCTGCCCACAGCCCCCCACCAGTCCCCCACCAGCCTGCACACTCTAAAGTAAAGAGATGCTGGACTTTGATATGCCATTTTAGTTTTCAAAGGACTGCATTTTTCCGTTCCCCTTCACAAATCATCATTAGCTTTCTTTAGCACATTTTCCACTGGAGATAATTGTTGTGACATGTCCTCAATTCCTTTCTAATGAAAGTGGAGCGTAACCCAAGGCTTTTCAAAATTTGAACAAAAGGATTTCATCTCAGTCACACATAACACAGTCAAGCCAGCTGTCAGTTCAATGGCTTAACAAATGTATATGGAACATCATTTGTGCCATGCATGATAGGAACAAACATGAATAAGGATGGCCTTGTGGAGCCACGGGGGTTCTCACTGGGGCTGGTGAGATTGTAAATTGGAACAACACTGGAGAAAACAGTTTGCCATTATTATTAAAACTGAAGACACACTCTATGACCCAACACTTTCACTCCTAGAGAAATACGTCCTAGAGGAAACTGCTCTAAGGGAGGTGTGGAAAACGGCACAGAGGGCTGTGGCTAACAGCTCCCAAACCAGACACCGCCCAAGTGCCCATCAGTTTTGCAATGAACAAACATGTTACTGTATCTTTGTACAAGGAAACACAGAAACAAAATGTACTAATGGCAGCTAGACGCAACAACATAGGCGAATCTCACAGGAAACAAAAGAAGGCAAACATTAAAGAATACATAAAGTATGAGTTGATTTATATAAAGTATAAAAGGGCATAAC
This sequence comes from Solenodon paradoxus, assembly GCA_004363575.1. Classification (NCBI taxonomy): domain Eukaryota; kingdom Metazoa; phylum Chordata; class Mammalia; order Eulipotyphla; family Solenodontidae; genus Solenodon; species Solenodon paradoxus. The sequence goes on from RJWH01001758.1 coordinate 13,763, forward strand.
TAACTTGTACTATGGTGTAGATGGTCAATTAGATAAGTTGAAAATAGCTACCTCCAAGTCAAAAGATAGTGGTTACTGCTAGAGGGAAAGGAGGCATTGTCATGGACACTTTGGGGTGGTCAATCATGTGTGATTCCTTAACCTTAACGATTGCTTCATGAATGTCAATTTATATTCATTGGATATTATTTACGTCTCATGCACATTTATTATGCATCCTATATTTCATAATCAACAGTTTGAAAAAGACATAGTTAAAAGAAAAATAAGATGGAGAAAAACTAGCTCCACCCTCTTTCTCTCATCAAATACAGGATTCAGTGGAGCAGCTATTTAAGGTCACTGCCATGGTAATAGTGGCAGGTGACCTGGGAAAGACCAGAATTTGAATTAATGGAGGCAAGGTTAGTATTGCTTCTCCTCATGACCGCCCACCCTGAACACAGCCTGGAACCAGGTTGCAAGCATGATCACGAGCAGAGAAAGCTCCAGCGGGAGCCTTCATGCTGTGGCTCCAGGCTCTGACACAAGAAAGGGGACTGTGCGCACTCAGAGAATAGCGAAGACCACCATTTCTCCTTCTCTCTGTTCTCTAAAACCCAATACCCAAGCAATCCTGTAATGTCAATGGCAGAGCTCCCTAGAGAGGTCACAGGGGTCACAGGGGAGCTGGCAGTCTGGGCAATGCAACTGGGATCCCAGGAAGGTGCAGCAAACATTTTTTTTCTTGCAGACATACTTTTAAATTGTATAGAATAGTTTTAGAATTACTACAGAGTTGTGAAGATAGTACAGAAAAAAGTCCATATATCCTGCACTAGTCTTTCCTACTGTTAACACCTTACAGTGGTGTCTCTTTTGTTGGCTTTCCACAGTTTGGACCTGGAACAGGCAAGACTAAGATGTGGGGCAGACCTAACGAGCACCACAGAGTTTCAAAAACTGATTTCATCTTGGAACCCGAGCCCACAGAAAGAAGGTCGAACCATACCACTCGAATCTAAGCAGATTGGCTGTTAAAACAAAGATTTTTCCATAGGAATTAAATAAGGCTGAGAGTTGTATAATGTGCTATTCAAAATGTTCAGAATTTAGTCCAAAATCACTCAGCATACCAAGAACTAGAAGTCTCTTAACTCCCTTAGGGACAAAACAGTCACTAGACATCATGACCAGATGAAACAGATGTTGGAATAAACTGACAAAAGCTTTAAAGCAGTGATTATAGGCACATACCAACAAACAATGATTAAAAGTCTTAAAACAAATAGAAAAATAGAAGGTCTCCTAAATAAATACAAAATACATGAAAGAATCGAATAGAAATTTAAAAATAGAACTTTTTAAAATCACTGCATGGTCTCAGTTGCAGATTGGAGATGTCAGAGGAAAAATTCAACTAACTTCAAGATGTAGAAATAGAACTTGTTCAATCTAAAGAACATAGAGGACAAAGATTGAAAAAAATTAGCAGATGCTCATAGACCTGTGACATTATAACAAAAGGTCCAATATTTGTGTCATCAGATCCAAAAGGGGAAAGATAAGAATGTGATGGTGAAAAAAATCTGAAGAAATAAAGACTGAAAACTTTCCAGGTTTGGCAAAAAGCGTTAACCTATAGATTGAAAACGCTTAGTAAATCTCAGTAGGATATACTCAAAGAAATGCACATCCAAAGACACCATTCTCAAACAGCTGAATCCGAATACAAACAAAAAGTCTTGAAAGTAGCCAGAAAAAATTTACATTTCTTAAGAGGGAATAGTATTCAAATGCTATGAACTTCTCATCAGAAAACATGGAGCCCAGAAAAAATGTAATATGATATTTTAAAGTGCCAAAAGAAAAGAGAAGCCAACAAGAATTATATATCTAGTGATCTATATCAGGGATGAAGTTAAAATAAAGGCATTCTCAAATGAAATTAAACAAAAAGTATTTGTTAACTACACATCTTTAAAGCATACTTGCTCTAAAGGACTTTCCAAAGCAATTTGTTCAAGCAGATGATTCATGAAGCCAGAAGAAACCTTGGAATAATACTCATGAAGGAAGGAAAAAAGACATAGAAAATATCAGGACAACACAAAAGACACTCTCCTCTTGAGTTTTAAAAACATGATTTGTGGTTGAAAGTAAGTATCATAGTGTTCTTTGGTGAGGATTTTAATTAATTTAGATAAATCTATAAGGCAAATAAAAAATGGGAAGATAAGAAATCTCTTTGATGGTAAGCTTTCTGCGTTCCACTTGTAGGAATGAAATAATGATCATAATTAGACTGTGAGAAGTTTATGTATACATAGACACACAGATGCATATATAAATATGTGTGTCTATTTAGGCATGGCATTCCTTTGTTGAACACTGAAATAAATATTAAAGGAGATATATTCAAAATATAAATAGATAAATTAAAATAAAATATTAAGATCACCCAACAGAGGGCAAGAAAGGAATAGAGACAAAACTAAGAGAACAATATGAAAAATAAAATGATAGATATAAATCAAAATATGTGAATAATGACATTAAATGTGAATTTTCTATAGACACTAAATGAAAGAGATTTGCAGGTTAATAAAAGCACATGACCCAAATATATGCAGAAGAAACTCACTTTGAAATATAATTATAAACAGAGGTGAAAAAGAAAAAAAAAGCAAAAAATCATGAAAGCACTAATAGAAAGAAAACTGTAGTGGCTATAATAAACAGACTTCAGAGCAAAGAAAATGACTAGGTAGAGAGTGATAAACACCATAGTGAAAGTATCAATTCAACAAGAAAACATAATGATCCCAAAGTTATGTGCAACAGAACAACACATTTCAAACAACCGGTGCAAAAGCAGCAGAACTGAAAGGAGGAACATCAACAACTACAGTCTGAGATTCAAACACTCTGCTTTCAGTAAGAGGCAGAACAAAGGCAAAAGAAATTAGCAAGGATATCAAAGAACTTTACAATAACATCAGCCCGGTGAGTCTAATTGACATTTACAGAACATTTCACCCAACGAATATCAGAATACATATTCTTTTCAAGTGTGTGTAGACTATTTACCAACATAGACTGTATCCTAAGCCATAAGATAAACCTAAACAAAATTAAGTGATTTAAAATCACACAAAATAACTAGAATGCAGTTAAGAAATAACTAAAAGTCTACAAAATCCAAATATACTTGCATATGTTTTAAAGTTTTGAAATAATGAGTTGATCAACCAGGACATCTCAAGGGAAATTATAAAATATATTTAATTGGCTAAAAATAAGCAAATAAACAAATGTGTGAGCTGCAGTTAAGAAAGAACTTAGAGGAAAAATTATAGTAGTAAATGTTTTTGTTAAAAAAATAAGAAATCTTCAAATCGTAATAAAAGCTTTCAACTCTAAGAAAACAGGAAAAAAATAATAGAAGAGCAAAATAAACCCAGAGTAACCAGAAGGGAAAAAAATAAAGATAAGAACAGAAATTGATAAAAGTTAAAAGAGAAAGTCAATGAAACCAAAATGATTTTTTAAAGATGACAACAATGAGCTTCTAGTGAGACTGATTATAAAAGAAACAAATCACTAAGATCAGGAATGAAAGAGGGAATATCACCGTAGAGTTAAACTCTTAAATAAATTGAATTTGGACTTTAGAACCTTCTGAAAAAGAAATGTCCATGCCCAAATGATTTCACTGGAAAATTCTCCCAAACATTTCAGATATAAGTAACACCAAATTCCAGGTGATTTTTTGCAGAAAAATACTTCTCAACTTACTTCATGAGCCCTGCCTCACCCTGAAGACATGAAGGCCCTGGGGTTGGAAACACAGGATTAGGAATCAGCAGCATATAGCAAAGAGCATGCCTGCAAAACCCATGCAGTTGGCTGAGATGGACAGGGAGAATGTGGTGAGTGGAAAGAATCGAAGGCTTGTCGGGCAGCAAAGGGGCGGGGATAAGAGGCTGGCAGTGGACAAGGATGTCAGTGAAAGAGACCAGGAGAAGAGCCAGCGCTGAGCACAACCATTTTCAAAAAGAAATCGAGACAAAAAAAAAATGTCTTCAAAAAAGAAAGGGGTTAGGCGTCTCAGAGGAAGCCGGCGTGATACATGACCAGAGGGCCCAGATTCATTGCTCATCAGAGTATCAGCTCCTCATAAGGGAACTGCCGATTGAACTTGTGACCTCATCCAGCCATGAGAGAAAATAGTATGAAGCTTCCTCAAAAGATTGAAAGCAGAGCTGCCATCTGATCCACCAATCCCATTTCGGGGTCTATATCCATAGGGAACAGGTTACCCATGAGATATGCACCCTCCCGTGTTTATTGCAGCATCCGTCCCAATAACCAAGACATGGAAACAACCTAAACAACCTAAGTGGGTGCCAATTGTCAGTGGAATATCTCATCCTACTGTATCTATATACACACACATATGTATATAGGTATGTATGTGTGTGTATGAACCATGAGAAGAAAGAAAATCTTGCCATTTGTAACAACATGGGTGAAATTTGAGGACCCTATGCTAAGTGGGATGTCAAAGAACGACAACAATGTATCACAGATCTTATATATGGAATCTAAAAACCCAACCTGAAAAGCACAGAGTTGGAATGGGGGTTACCAGTGGAACTGGAGGGGCTGGGGATGAGAGGAAAGATCCTGCTTGAGGGGACACATTTGCAGCTAGTCCAAGAGTAAGTCCAGGGCATGTAAGAGCAGTGGTTGTAAACAGCAAACTCTCTATGAACATCTGACTTGCTTGGAGAATAGATCGTCTTTGTTCCACCACAAGAAATGATGATTATATGCTGTGACAGAGGTGTTAGCTACAGCTGCCAGAGGCCATCATATTGCAATATAAATATCGAATCAGTATGCTGTTCCCCTTAAATAATGTTTTGTCAATTATTTCTCAGTTAAAACATAAAAAGAGTATAGTCTCCCAAGTATCTCACTGGGCTCAAATCTTGGCTTCCTTGTCTCATTCAGATGACTTATTTAACTTCCCTCTGCTTTGGTGCCCCCTCATCTGTAAAGTGGGCTGATCACCATCCCTCCTTCAAAAGATGCTGTGAAAGGAAGATGAGCCAATGGGAATAAAGCTTCCGGCATAGTTGCATAGCACAGAGAAAGTGCTCAGTAAATATTAGTTGCTAACATTTCAGTGCCCTTCCTGGCAACAGGCAGACCAAATGCATGCAGAGGTAGAATGGAGGAAGCGACTAGCCCCTCCATGTCTTTGTTCTAGTAAAATCATTCCTGCCCTTGCAGTGAACTCTAGTGTCAATGAAGGCTCAGCTCTTCTCTGAAGATTCTTGGAATCACAAGGAACAACAAGCTGCAGGCATAAACTTATTTCCTGATGGCTCCATGTATAAAAGCCTTGTCTTAACAAGCAAATAAAAGGCAGCATGGAACTTGCACTGGAACAGCAGTCCAGCTCTTGGTACTGTCACCAGTGGACTATGTGAGTTGGGCAATTCCATTGACTTCCCTGAGCCTTGGTCCACCAGCAAGACTGATGACGATCCTTCCCATCTTGTGTAACAGCTGTGAGGTCATGAGCAGCCACTGACAATAGACTGTTCCCCACCCCACTCCACCCTACACCCAACATTGCTGAGAATCACAAATATGTGGCTGTGTCAGAAGCTGGCAGTCTTGAGACTTACCTGGGAGAGTGTGAAGATCATCAGACTAGTCATGTGTGACGGAGAGAGCCATGCCATTGCTTCCTTCCATGGAATCCCTGGTCCTCCTCCAAGAGGTGATAGTTTACCCAGCTTCTTCCATACTGCTGATGATGGATGGCTCGCTCTCCACTAAGACTAAGCCCTCCAAGCCCGCTTCACCTTTGGGCCGCTCTTATCATGCAAAGTCCCCCTGAGGACAAGATGTAGAAGAATCACCAGCATGGGAAGAGGGGCCTCATTGACTGTGCAATGCTGGACAGATGACTGTCTGGGGCCTCAATCTTCTTATTTATAAAATGAGAATGTTAGTCTGACTGCTACCTAATTCAGTTCTGGCTCTAAAATCCTTCATTCTAAAATGATAGGGATGGTAAAATCTGAAGTTTGGGGAGAAACAGGTGTTGGATGGATCACCACCAGTTTTCCAGAGAAACCCCTCCCTGCCAGTAAATTTCCAACCAAAATACTTCGATGATTTTTAAGAAACATGCTTCCCCCCTCCTTCTCTCTCTCTCTCTCTCTCTCTCTCTCTCTCTCTCTCTCTCTCTCTCTCTCTCTCTGCACTAACATCATGGAAGTGAGGGTCTCATGGCACAGGGGCAAGGTGACAGTGACACAAGGCAGGATGAGGGCATCTCGTTCTCATAACTGCTTCTCGTTCAGGGCACAGGAGGAAATCAACCCACTTCACTGCCCAGTGGCTTCTCCTCCTGAAGCTCATTAAGGCTTTCTCCATTCATAATCAATACATTAAAGTCCCTCTGTTTTATAAAACAGTTCATCAATATTTTATGATTTTAATAATTTATGTTTTATTGCAGAAGCAGATGGAGCCTCCAGCACATAGGTCCTCTAGAGACGGCAGAGGAGAAAACCTGAGTTGCAGATTTCTGAACTTAAATAACCAGCCTTTTGGGACCCCTCCCTACACTGTGGGACTTGGGGAGGTGACTGGTGGCTGGGGGATGAGCCACCTGACTGGAAACCATGTGAAGGGAGGCACCCATTCCAGCTAGTTCTTGGTCATCTATCATGTATCTGGCATTATTTCATCTGCTCTTCCAATCACCCAAGGAGAAAAGGATGATTTTCCCCATTGTGCAGAAAAGGAAACCGAGGCTCAGGTTTTACAAGTAACTTGGTCAAGGTCACACATCCAGAAAATGGCAGGAAGGGGATTGAAATGAGGCCACCCCACTGCTGCCTCCCTGCAGCTGCCGTCTCTGCCATATAATAGACAGCACTCCTTCTTTGGAAATATTTATGTGTCAGACAGCAGCTTTTCTAAGCGTTAGAGACGCTGAGATGAGTTACCCAGGCTGAGACTTGAGCTCATGGAGCCCACATATTGTACAGAGTGGCAGAGTTAGACCACACACAAGTAAAATTTAAAAATCTCATGGCAACTCAGAGCTCCCGTCCAATTCCCCACCTTGCACAAGGCTCCTACAGCCCATTTTACTGGCCAGGTCATGGCCTGACTTGGCTGTCTTGGTTGGACTCATGCGATCAAGAGCAAAGACTGAGATGAGACAGTGGAGAGAGGCCTCTTCACTAGATAAGGTTCCTTAACCAGCACCCCAGGGATGCGTGTTTTGATGAACTCTCCCCTGGGAATGTGTTTTCCCAATGCACTAGGCGTGTTCTCCTGGGTGTTAATGTTTTCCCAGAGGCTGTTATTCCTGGGGTTTCATGCCAGCCCTGGACAGGAGCTTCTTTCCTAAGCACATGAAGGAAGAACTTCAGGCCGGTGGAGACAATGTGCTTCCATGTCTAAGGTGGAAGTGAAGGTATAGGGGCTAGCTTCTCTCTCATTTCATTAACTGTTTTTGAATCTATCACCCATGTGATTTTCTTAAAATTAAGTTTTATACTTCAATTTGTGTTCTAGCCTCTTGCCTAACATGGCTTAGCATGTACTTGGTGGTCAGGATAAGAATGAAATGAGTTCAGATTCAAGGGCTGTCAGCTGTTGTGCAAACTGGAGAAAGTGACTTCACTCTGTGCCTCAGTTTCCCCTGTTCAAAATAAAGCAGAAAGCAGTGCCTGCCTCATAGTGATGTATGTAAGCTAATCAATAGACACAAAGCCATTGGAAAAATGCATACCACATCATGTACACAAAATAAATGATAGATTCCTGCTTTTCACAAACGTTATATAATCAAAAGCCATGTCCTAAGGAAAATAATTTTCTTAGGCATATTTCCCCAGTGGGTCTGTATCCCACTTTGGATAAATTTCTGTTGGTATTTTTAATACTAGGTATGAATTCTGTCCAATAGATATTCTTCCCTATGTATATTCTTCAAGTGATCATTTCTCCTAATGAAAATTTTTGGTAGTTGGTTTTCTTAGAAAGTCTTTTTCTCTAGATGTCAATCCTGCCCTCTTTTTTGATCTTTTGTTTCTTTTTCTTTTTTTTTTTTTACCATAATGTTTCAAAGGATACTTTTCCTGGTGACTATTTTCCTGGTGAACATTTTCATAATGAAGGTTTTCCCCAAAGCATGGTTTTCCTAAGGAACATTTCTCCTGGTGGATATTTTGCTAATAGTCTGTTTCTATAGGATATTTTCCGGAATGAAGTGTGTCTCTAGCAGTTAGTTTTCCAAAAGTTGCCTTTTCCCCTAGAAATTTACTTGTTTTACCTGGGTTTGTTCCCCAAGAAGCATTATGGATTGAATTTTATCTCCCCTCCCTAGATTCATATATTAAAACCCTGACCTTCAATATGAATGCACTTTGGAGATGGAAACTTTAAGGAGGTAATTAAGGTTAGAAGAGATCATAAAGGGTGGGCCCTTGATCTAACAGGATTAGTGCCCTTATAAGAATAGAAAGACACTCGGAGGTATGCAGGGAGGACCATGTGAGGACACAGTGAGAAGCTGGCAAAGAACAAACCATGGGGATCAAAGTCTGGGGGAGGAACTACCCCTGCTGATGCCTTGATCTGAGACTTGCAGCCTCCAGAGCTGTGACAAAATACACTTGTTTCTTTAAGTGTTTAAGCCATCAAATGTGTTGCTACGGCAGCCTGAACTGGCTGATACAGTCCCTGACACTTTATATTGTTCCAACTGAATTTGAAACAGTGATCACCTCACAAACTGAGGTCACTTTCTGCTGGTCATCCGAAGACACCCTTGCTCAATGCACATCTAAAACAATAAGGTCTAACTCACCAGAGGCTGAAAGTCCAGACTGGCCAATGGCCCCTGTTGTGTTGATGAGGGAATATGCTGTCACTCATCTCAGTCACGTCTCAGCTTGCCGTTCTCACTCACACCCGCCCTGCAAAACTAGCTCAAGCATGAGCGCCTTTTCCCATCGATGCAACCCCGAGGCGGTACCAGGTACCAGAGTGTGGCAAACACACCAAGACCCTGAGGAGTGAAGCAAAGGTGGGTGAGCCAGTGGGAGGGACACCCCCAGGGTCTGTCCCTTCCAAACTGAATGTGGCTCCAAGACATGGATAGACATTTGGTCTCTCTCTGTTAGAGGGTATTCAATGGGGGTGGGCACAGCCATTAAGAAAAGCCACTTTAAACCTTCAAATATGAGACTTTGGATAATCAAATATTAATTCTATCTGACCCTACTCATCCAAACAGACCAGAAAACAGAGATCCAGGCTGGTGAGTACAGCATATTGGAAAATGGTATTTCACGCTCAGCCTCCCGGCATCACATTCTAAGCTCCCTTCTATAGCCTCTCTCCATCTACACCAGACTGGGTTCCATTCCTTCAACACAGCTGCACACTGTGAGTCCATTTGATTCCTTCTTATCATCCTCCCATTTCTTCTCAACAACAAAGATAATCAAAAACTGATTCATATTGAATCCAAACAACTGATAGCAGTAATGTCACCTCTCCCTCCCCAATTCTTTTTCTCACACATTCTTTTCAAAGAACAATAGCCTTCAATTAAAGAAATAAAGATTCACTGTTTGGAGTTTCTAGCTCATTGAAGAGGACTGATTGACAGACACGTTACCTCTGCTGGGCAGCTCTCTCCCTTCCTGCCCTGGATGGGAGTTAGAGAAACAAAGCTGTCTTGCAGGACTGACAGTGCATCCAGTGGGAAGTCTTCAGATATCAAAATAAGCACAACAAAATGTGTTTCCCCCGACCCCACGGAGTGAGTCCACAACAGTTCACAGAGTTAGGACTCGATGAAATACAGATTTGCCACGTGTAATAGAAAGAATAATCACACACACACAAGATATCCATGTCCTAATCCCCAGTACCTGTGAATATGCTACCCTACATGCCAACAAGAACTTGGCAGAGGTGAGGAGTTACCCTGGACGACTCACACAGGCTCGACATAGTCCCCAGGGTCACTGTAAGAGGGAGATAGAAGGTTCAGAGACAGAATTACAATTTGTGATGCTGACTTTGAATCTGGATAAGGGGTCATGAGCAGAAGAATTGTGATGGCTTCTAGAAGCTGAAGAGGATAAGAGAATAGATTCTTCTCTAGAGCTTCCAGAAGAAACACAATCCTGGTGACATTTTGACTTTAACCCAGTGAAATTCGTTGAAAACTTCTAAATCCCAGAATGGAAAGTGGTAAATTTGTGTTGCTTTAGTCATCAAGTTTATGTTAACTTATTACAGCAACAATAGGAAATGAATGCACCAGGGCCTAAGCCACTCCTCATGGATAATGAACTTTCCAGTCAATTCATCCAGAGTGAACACTCAGATACCTCATTACAGTGAGGAAGTAGATTATCCGTCAAGTTGATGATGCTCCTCAATAGAACACATTCAGATTCTAACCTCCAGTACCTATAAATGTGAACTTAGATAGAAATAGCTTCTTTACACATATCATTATGTTAAGAATCTTGAGATGATCTCACTCTGGAGTAGGGTGGGCCTTGAATCCAATGACTGCTGTCCTTATAAGAGAAAAGAGAGATTTATGAAACAGTGACATAGGGGAAGAAAGGCTAGGAAGATGGAGTCAGGTTGGAGCTATACTTCCTCAAGACAAGGAACTCTTAGAGTCACCAGAAGCTGTCAAAGACCAGGAAGGATTGTCCCCTAATTTCTTCATAGAGCACTCAGCTCCACCAGCACCTTGGTTCGGATCTTCTGGCTCCCAAACAGCATGATGATAAATTTCTGTTTGTTCAGCCACCAAGTTTGCCGTAGCTTGTATGGCAGCCAGATGTCAGTCAAATGCTATCTGCATCATCAGGCTCGTCACCAGGGGAGAGCTTCCTCCCCCTCCTCTGGGAGTCTCAGACCTCTTCAGAGAAGAAGATCAGCGTGCATGGAACACAATGACGTTCTGCTCATAAATACTCATTCCACCCACCAGCAGCCCCAAAGGGGCTCCTGGTCCTGTTTTAGTAGTTGTGGAAATAAGCTCAGGGTTAAGTATGTCAAGGTCAAGCAGCCTGGAGCTGGGCATATGGTGCCATCAGCTTTCAACCCAGTTCTCTCCTGCTCCTACTTCATACACACTCTCCGACACTCTGTCACAAATGTGCACGTATCACATCTGCCTCAGTGCTATGTACATTTGACTGTGTATAGCTGAGCATTAAACTGAACCAATAGGGCTTTGTGGGTCCCTGATGATTTCAGCATGAATCTCCCCACAGCTCTGGCATCTAGTAGATGTTCACCAGATACTGATGAAAGAGCAAGAAAGGTGAAAAACAGAGGTAGAGGAGGGGAATAAGGAAAGAAGAGATGAAGGGATAAGAAGGACGATAAGGAGGGAGAGAGGAAGGAAGGAAGGAAGGAAGGAAGGAAGGAAAGGAATGAATCAATACAAAAGGCTTTGGACATTTCCTCTCTGTTCTGTTGTTACATTTAAGTCCATTCCCAGCCTGCATCTTGCTACCACATGGCCCTGATGGACATGACATTCCTCACCAATGCCCATACCGTCTTCAGGGACAGATGACTAGACAACACTTCCCAACTGCAGCCATGAGCTGAGTTCCAGCCACTTGGTGAGAGGCGGTGATGTGAGCCTCTTAGCCTGAGACTCGCACTCATTTTCCAACTAAACAGAGGGGTTGCCGAGGCCTGGGAGCTGGAGGAGCCACAATGACGAGGACGCTGTGTTCTCCCGAGACTGCATGCATCAGACCCGTGCCTCCCACGCTGGGCTGTGATGTAGGAATTAAACCTGCTTGCAGCCAGCCACGACCATTCAGAGTGCTTGCTGAAGTCATTGGCCACTGTGGTCTTACCTGCCCTTCCTGAGCTTGTCTTCCAGATTAATGAGAATGATATCCAAAATGATTGGTCTCTGACCATCTCTAGATCAGTCCCAGTTCTTCAGTGATTAAAAGCATGAAACAAAAACAAGTGAATTCATGCACCAAGCGCTCTCTTCGTCTTATGCCTGTTACGGATCCATTTCTTTGAATAATAGAACAGCAGATCTGATTGTACATGGCTCATTCCCGAAAAGTTTTGATGGATTGTGTCTTGGAGCATTTGAATTCCACAACATAAAATCACTCTGTGATTGACTGATTCTAACTAACTTCAATTTTTTTCTATATTTTTTCTATCACCCAGCTCCTTGCAGACTGAACACCTACAGGAGGATTATTCCACATCATCCAGCTGAGTAAGCTGTCAGGGGGACTGTCCATCTGTTTGGAGCAAATACAGCCTGATTTCTTCTGTTGGTAAGGTTTGGGGAACACTGAGAGGGAATGACAATGCCCTCCCCAGGCTAACTTTTCTCACTGACAACAATGAAGTTTTTCCAAGTTCCCATGATATTGTGTGGGTGAGACCCACCAGGACAGCTGAGAGAATAAAAGTGGATGTTGTTTATTTGATTATCATGATCTTCTTAAATGGTTCCTCTGCTTGCCCCGCTGCCCCCGAGAGTTTACTCTCAATGTAGCAGCCCCTAACATCATATGATCTTACAATGCAATTTGGATCATGTCACTCCTCTGCTCATGGAATCAAATTCTATCTTGCTCATAGGAAAAGTCAAATTCCAGACAGAGACCCATAGGTTCCTATATTTTCTGGTCTGACTACATTTTCTTCTTATCTCTGCTTGCTCCCTCCATCCCAATAACACATTTCCTTGTTGCAACTCAAAATCTTAACAGACTTCTGCCTCAGGACCTTTGCACCTGCTGTCACTTCTTCCTGGAACATTCTTCCCAAGATATCTTAACTTCCTCCCATACGTCTTTCATTTCTGTTCTAATAGAAAGTTCTTCCCTGAAAATCCTACTTATAATTGCAACTTCCCTCATCAGTGAGACTGTCTATCCCCCGCCCTGATTTTATTTTTCTTAGTAGCTCTTTTCACCGCCGATCACCCTCTCACTTGCGCTTGTAGTTCATTGTATCGTCTGCCCAATCCTTCCTGAATGTAAGCTCCATTGCTGGTCTTGAGCTGCCAATCCCCTGGCACTTAGAAACGTGACTGTCACAGAGTGGATGTTCAGTAAACATCTGTTGGATAGAATTGAGGCTTTTTTCTACCATTGTATTTATCAAACAATATCATTGGCCCCTTATATTTGATATGTAATATTATATGTCCTGGCCTAGTATTAATTATGGTGGTTTTCACACTAACTCTTCTGTATTTCCAATTTTGTTACCCAAAGACTGAAAATGGAATAGAATTGCCTCATTCTGAAAAGGCACCCTGGGGAGGAAGAGTGTGAGGGGAGTCTCTAAATTATGGGGCCCCTTTCACTCAGGGGTGGAGATTCTACAGCAGAGATTTCTAACCCGGGATGTGTCTACACTCCCAAGTTTCAGAAGACCTGTGAGGTGTCTGAGACCATAGAGAAAAGCGTCAGTGTGTGTGTGTATAACAAGATGTTTGTTCATTCTTTTTTTTTTTTTTCACAATACCTGCAAATAACAACACCCTCCTTAGGAGTTACGAAATGAACAAAAGTCCCTGCTCTCATTCAACTTACATGCTCATGAGAGAAGGAACACTACGCATTGTATGTGTGATAGATACTCAGCTAAGAGGCCAGCCTGCAACACCTACGCTGGCTCCTGCTTTTCATGTGCGCTGGAAGCTGTCTGTGAGAGTCCACATGGGCAGAGAGCTGAACAGAGTTGGGGAGGAAACAGTGAAAACTGCCCTGGAAGACAGCTGTCCAGACAGAGGGAGCAGCACCTGCAAAAGCCAGAAGACGAGAAGCCCTGACCTGTTCAGGAGACAAGGAGACCAGTGTGGCGGCAGCGTGGTGAGCAGCGGGGAGAATGGCAGGCAAGGACAGGGGACTAGGGGGCCAGCAGGTAGAGAGCAACGTGTGACCTTTGCATTTGATTTAACTGTGAGATCACGAAATTCCCCCTGGATGCTGTGAGCAAAGCTCTAACGTGGTTTGATTTGTGTTTCCAGACTCCCAAGCGCGGCCATGTGCAGAGCAGACTGAAGCGGGCAGTGTGGAGCCGGCACAGACACCTCCATCCTCAGCAGAGAGGATGGGGCCCTGCAGGTAGTGACCGAGGTGAGAAGTCAGGCTGCTTACTGACTGGATGTCTGGGCACATTTCCGGAGTCGTCTTTATTAGCTGTCTGTAGCTTCTGACAGCCCAGAGTGTATTCCTGCTTCATCCTTCAAAAGTGTCTCCACGTTTGCTGAGCTGCCCTGTCTCAATGGACAGCACGTTTGCTGAGCTGCCCTGTCTCAATGGACAGGGTAGGCAGGGGATTGTCCTTCAAAGTTCCAAGCATCCCCTTGCTGAAGGATCAGCCCTAGACTCAACGAGGTCTGCAAGGCTCTCTTCCCTGGTCACTGATGGCTGGATTGGATCTACCTGATGGGATAGAGACTCCCGTGGACACTCAGAATAGTCTTAGAGAAATAAAGATGTGCCATGTACATTGCACAGCTGGTGAGCAAATGTGAGCAAGCCCTTCCTCCATGGGGTATGTCAGGGTTCCTACGAATCTGTGTTCAGCACACACCTGCTCCCACGGCTGATCTGCAGGAGAGTGACATATGTCTGAAATTGGACCTTGGTCATCCTGCAGGGGTCCCTGACAGGGACTCCATGACTCCTGCTGGCCAGATCCGGGAGCTAGTTTAGTCCCCACTTCTTTTCCAATGACTGGAAGTTCTGCTTGTCCTTTGTAGCATCCGGACATGTGTGCCTACATGTATCTACATATATGCACATGTGACTATGCACATCTACACACATGAATATGTATGCATCTATAAATCCATTCATGATGTGTTATTTATATTTAATTGATTGCATTATGCAGTATTTCATTATGTTATTCTATGCTATGTAGCTTGGCCAAAATTTCTGCTTTTATCAATCAACTCACCTTCTGCAGCGGAGTCCAAGGAATCGTGCTGAGAGCCTTATTCATCAAAGTGGAACCTTTGGATCAGCATCGCATCCCTCAGTGCTTGTTAGAAACACAACATCTCATACCCCACCCCGGATCTTCCGAATCAGAGTCTGGCCTGGCCCTAAACTCCCGCGCACAGTAAAGCTGGAGAAGCACTGACCAAGAGTCGCCGTGCTGAGGAGGAGGCAATCAAACTGGAGGCAGGAGCCCCGGGTCCCAGCCCTGGTTCTGCTGCTGGAGAGTCGTGATACTGCCAAGGATTTTCCCTTCCAATTCTCTGCTTTTAGTTGGCTTGCCTCTTGCAAAAATAGAGAGAGTAGATCTGTGACTCTCTTTGTACCAACCCACCCTCCAACCTGGGACACCGAGGATCATAACCCACTAATGTCCACATGTTCCCCTGCATGGAGGTGAGGACAGCTTTATTTATCCACCGAGGAATGTTTGCTGAGCCCCTTCTCTGTCACAGGCACCTGCCATGTTCTGGGAGGATTCCCTGTGTTGGCTCCAGCTCAATGCTAGCGGTCAGTAAATATTTTCGAACAAGTGATTTGATTAAAAGGTTCCTTTAGAAATGAATCCATCCATGGAATGCACAGTGTCAGGTGGTATTTAATTATTATTATGAGAATCTCCTCTTTAGTGAGTGCTCTCCCACCCCAACAGCCAATGAATTTGTAGAATCAGTGACTTCTCAGTTGAAGGATGAGCAAGGATGGAAGCTGCTGGAATCTGAGACTCTCTCCTGAGGCTTCTCTTAAGGAGATGCCGTCAGCAGGCTAATCTGACCTCCTCTTGGAGACCGTCATAGAACACAAGGATTAGTATATAATTCACTTGCCTGGAAAAGCAGGTGCTAACTTCTCCTTTGTGGACAAGCTTCTGGGTGGGGGTGGGGCCATAAAAGTAACGGTTTCCATAGCAACCAAAAATGCACAATTTAAAGAACATAGTGTCTGGCTTAAGTCTATTTATAAAGAATGTGTAGGAAACACAATTAAGGAAATTAACAGCAGTGAAGCACTTGGGCTCTGGCTTAATTGTCTGTCTTCCATCATTGAGCACTCAAGAAAAATGGGCTCTGAGAGGGTCCAGGGGTCAGCAGCCAGGAAAGCGCGTGACTTCCCTGCATCTCTGCAGAGAGCTGAGCCCCAGCATCGCCCCACCAGTACCAACCACCACATTAGTTCCTGCTGCCTGGGTCCAGCCTTCAATGGATTTCAGGGCTGGCCAGAGAGGTGGGCTAGTAAGTCTTCATGTTAGGGGCCTGAATTTGTTTGTAAAGGAAAGGTGCAGGCAGGGATGAAGGCAAGGAGGCAAGCAGAAGTTAGTTGTTCATTTTGGTTTCTCCCCCCAGGCCCCAGGTCTCGAACCTGGTCCTTGGGATGCGTGTGGACCACATCCAGTGTGTCACCCACTAGGCCACCAGGGCACACCAGGGGGCCTGATTTAATCGTCCCTTGTGGCTCATAAGACTGCGAAAGTCTTTATTGTTGACCTGAACTTGTCACCCTGAGATTGTCGATGCTGCCTCCTTTCCCAAGTTCATAATGGTACCTGGGTGCTTCCATGGTGTCGCTAACTCAGCATTTCCAAATCCAGCCACAATTCTGGATCAGCTGACCTGTATCCCGCCACCCTCTCTGGCATCCAGGGTCGATAGCTCCCACACCCCTCCATCTTACTCACTTGGGGTTCCCAGTTATCTCTTGCAAGCTTTCCCATTATCATGACCCAAGACCGCACAAATGCAGCAGAGCCAGCAGGGATGCAGGTCTTCTGAGGAGGGTTCTAGACCTTCCTCCTGGGTCATATAGTCTCTCCCACCACACACCCTGGCTCTGGGCTCTAGACCCCAGGGGAAGCCCCATCTCAGTCCTGAATGCCCCAGACCAACCTTTGAGGATAGAATGTGGGTGTGATCACGTGCCAATGTTGTTCCTTGTACAATCTCGCCAGCCAAGTGTCTGTTTTCACAGATTCTGCAGGAACTGTGATTCCACACTGTTTCACCTTCATCCTGTGCAGGGTGGTCCACACAGGGGGTGCCCGACTGCTATCTGATGTCGCTCCTCCATCTCTCTTGTTCTACAGCAACCTTGTACTCTTGCTCAGTGAGGAAAAGGAAAAGGAAAAAGCACGAACGAGGTGATCTCCTAGGGCCACATGCAGTGGGCAGACTCCTGGACAGAATAACACATGCTTTCCTCATCACGTAAGTTCTTAAGGACCTAATCTTCCAAAACAGAGAAAATCATAAAAGCACAAGAATAAAACAGTGCCTGCCTTGTTTGATGAACCCATTCTGATCAATTACTTCAGTACCCTCCTCCTTCCCCTCAATAGAGTAACTATTCTCTCACTTTTCCTGAAGAGCTACAGTTCTGTGAATGCCCCTCCACCTCCCTGGCCACTACTGAGTCCCTCATCATTGTCCATCTAAACAAGTTCCGTACACCCACCCCTGCAAATCTCCCGCCTCTCATCTCAACCAGGCATCTTCAATCAAACATACACATGGTTACCATTGATCTCTATAAAATTTTTCCATGGATGATGCTTCCTTTGAATCTCAACTATAAATGCTGTCCCCTCCCTGAAAGTGCCCTCACTGGTCATGCTCTATTTGTTTGCAGCTCCATGTCTCTCTGGTGCCCTTCAGTCCACCCACGCTCTACACTCTGCACTTCAGTTCCATGAAACAGCGAGCTGCCTCCCCAGATGGCCCACGCTTCATTCACTCTGAGTCTCTTCCTCTGCCCGCAAGCCCCTCTTTGAGAAAGTGCACCTCCTGCAGTGTGTCACCCAGCTGCGTGTGTGTGCTTCTACAGCTCATCCTCAACTTCAGCTAACACCTGGCTGCATGACTATGGGTCACATTTGATGTGAGTCTTTGTGATCACATGCTTGGGGAGGACAGAAACCACTTCGTACATACCTCAGTGTGCCCTTGACTCGCCAACATCTTGCACATAGGAAAGGGGAAAGCACCTCCCTACCAGGCACCATCTTGGTCATCCCACACACTGTTCACCTGGCACTTGTCTGGGGGACAGAGTCTGCAACAGCATCATATACTTAGTGCATAGTATTTGTTGGATAATAACTATATGCCCAATCTCAAGGCAACTAGTTAAACAGACAAGGAAGGATTTATTCCAGGCTCTTGCAACAGGGGAGACAGGTCAGAGCTTCATTGCCTGTAACAAAGAGTCGGGGAGATTTCATAACAACTAGGATAGGGCTCTGGGCCACCTGTGTTTGCCCAATGTCTTTACCCAGGGGATAAAGTAAGACCTCTCACATCTTCACGATAGGAGGCAGGTTTGCAACTCGGAGCACAAAGCTCACTGCAGGGAGGCTCCTAACTTCTCCCAGAGACTGGATATGGTGCTATCTTCCTTGGGGAGTGCATATTGAAGGGAAGGCCCCCAGGTCCTTGAGAAAGGCATTCCTGAGTTACAAGATGGGTAGGAGCTTTGAAAAAGATGTACCTCTTCAACCTGTATGCCCATCAGCAGATGCCTGGATAAAGAAGCTGTGGTCTAGATACTCAATGGAATTCTAAGCAGCAACTCTAAAATAAATGAAAGTGTACCCTTTATAACAATCTGGATGGAACTGGAAGGGATCAGGTTAAGTGAAATAAGTCAGAAAGAAAAGGAGAAACACAGGATGGTTTCACTCATATGTGGAATATAAAGAAATGAAACAAATATGTAGATAAATGCCGCACAACTCTCAGAACACAAGATGACTGTCAGGGGGAGGGAAGGACAGAGAGGAAAGGTCATGGTAAAGGTCGCTGGACTCTGGTGGAGGACCTGGTGTGAACTATAGATTGAGATACAATGTCAATATTCAAAAATGCATTGTGAACCAAAGATCTAATAATATCAGTAATTTTTTTAAGATGTACCTCTCAAAGCAAAGACAGAATTTTCCATGATAAATTTTCTAGAGTAGATGCTCTAAGAAGGGGGAAGGAGCGATGGAGAGTCAGGGAGAAGCTGACATAATGTTTACTTGTCAAGCTGAGGGCACAGTGGCCCCTGGTCACTGACGTTTGCCTGAGCATTTGCCATATGGATCTCATTCAAAAATTCTCAGCACAGTCCAGTGGGGAAAATGCTGCCAAAGCCTTTTCAGCATCTCGATCGATCTGTGCCTGGCTTCCTTGCACCTCGACCAATGTGACAGGAATAACAAGGAACCAGCTAAATTCCCACTTCCTGAAATCCAGGTATAATTGCTTTCAAATTCCATGAAATTTCTGCTCATTCTGGTGGTTTGGGTTCTGGTTTCTACACATAGAATCTCTGCTTCAAACCCAAATCTCGTTGGCAAAAATCTCACCTTCTTCATCCACGTCCTAAGAAATCCTGTCACAACTTGTTTTGTAAAATTGTAGAGAAGATGCAGGGAGATCTGTTATTGATGATTCCACGGCAGAAGAACAGAACGAGAGAAGATCTAGAATAATCTAGGATGATCGGAAGGCACCTAACACACCAAACACTGTGTACTCTTGTGCTTTGGTTTATGGATTTTTTTCTCTTTTGCAACATTGGGTCCTTAACTCACATGGCGAGGAGAAACATGTGCTATTCTGTTCAGGAGTCTGCCCACTGCATGTGGTCATTAGTGAGAGAGGGGGCTTTTCCTTTCACCTTCTTGTGGAACACTGACATGTCAAGGCAGGAAGAGGAGGACATGGCTGTAAGAAAGGCTGGTGAGGAGCTTCCGGGGAGATGAGGGAATGAGCAGATGAGTGTGTGTTCCAAGAGCTGAGGAATGGGGACATTCTTACCAACAGCGTGGGAAACTTCTGTGGCATCAGGCAACCAAAATGTTGGAAAGGTTGCATTGCTAACCATGTGTAGAGCTTTGGAGACTTTCTCAAGAGGTATTTTAGTAGAGTGGTGAAAAGAGATCAGAATAAGATGAGAATTGTGTGGGAGGTGAGAAAACCAATGCAGACATCTCCTTTGAGCAGTTGGACAAAGCGTGAAAGAAGAATGTGGTAGGAGATGCTACAAGTCCCCCAGATTCTGGTCTTCATCTCAATGTCATAGTCAAGTGATGTAGAACAAAAGGCCCTGATAACCATGGGAGTGGTTAAAAGAATGGGATGGACACAGGACTTTTGGGCCTCCATGGCCTGTACTCCTGGCCAGAGGATCAGGAATGCCAACGTGTTCCAGTGAGAAGACACGGAGTCGCCAAAGGAGATGTCAGAGCAGCAAGCCAGCAATGAGTAAGTGGCCACAGAAAGAAACAACCAGACTCCAGCATTGTCGCCACACATACCAACTCATGGAAACAGATGATACCAAAAAAGAAAACCCACAATGATGGGAGTGTGTGAAAAGAATACACCAGCCAAGTGAAAGAGCATCTAATGGTCAAAGCTGGGTCAACTTGAACAACAAAATAAAGCAATACTGGATTATAATCCAAGACACAAAAGAAACATCCGTGAGTTCACATGACAGAAATAAACTAAATGACTTAGTAATGTAAATGACTGAAGAGACAAATGCCCCTTGTAAAGGAATTCCAGAGAATACTATTTGTAGAAACCTCACCCTCAAGAAGGTAGAGAACATCTCTCCTTCGGTGTGGGACGTGTCTAGTGACTTCCTTCCAAAGCAGCAGCATGGAAGGTGGGGAATGTTTACGGTGGAGAACACTGACATCCACGACTTCACACAGGTGAGCAAGGTAAGTTCAGCAGTGATGGTCCTACCGAGAGTGTGTGTCCTCGATGTGATATTATAGAGATGGCCCTGACCTCCATGATCTTCCCAAACCCCACATCCCAGCCATGAAATAAAATACATTTAAACTGAGGAACGTTCTGACCAGTATCCCTCCAAACTTCCATCGGTAGCAAGAGCCAGCTGAGAAAATGCCACCGTCTCAAGAGCCTAGGAGCCAGGAGAACTGAAAGTTGTCTGGTGCCCTGGATGGGATTCTGGAACAGAAACAGAATGTGAGGGGGAAAACTGAGGAAATCTGAACCAAGTACAGACTTTAGCTAATAAAAATGGATCGATACCAGTTCATTAATGGTGAAAAACATGTCACATGAATGGAAAACATCAGTAATAGAGGAAACTGAGCATGCCATGGATGGGAAGGCTCTGTGCTATCTTCACAATCATTCTGTAAATAAAAAACTCCAAAAATTTTGAAAGTTTATTAAAAACTCAAAACAGATGGCATCAGATGAAGAGTGCCGTGTGGCTTGGCACAATCATAGAAATTCTCTGACCAGCCATTCTGATATAATTGCCAGTAAAGAGCTCAAGGGCTAGAGATGAGTTAAAGACCCTGTCTCCTCACCCACTGCTACCTTCAGGTCACTTGGGACACCTTCTTTCTTTCAACCAGATTCCAACTTGTGAGACATAGAAGAAGGGCAGAACTCTGTAAATCAATGATCAGAGCTAAAGAATGGGCTTAACACACTGGCCACTGATGGCTGGATTGGATCTACCCAATGGGATAGAGACTCCCGTGGACACTCAGAATAGTCCTAGAGAAATAAAGATGTGCCATGTACGTTGTACAGCTGGTGAGCAAATGTGAGCAAGCCCTTCCTCCATGGGGTATTGTCAGGGTTCCTACGAATCTGAGTTCAGCATGCACCTGCTCCCACGGGCTGATCACAGCTCTGCAGATCAGAAAAACCATCAGGTCATGCAGAGGTTGCTACCACAAATGATGTATAGAGACCCATGCAAGCCAACCCACAGAAGAAAAGGATGGAAGTACTCCTTACTTAGAAGAGTGCTTTGTCATGCATAATGATCTACCTCCGGAATTTCTTCTACTCTGGAAGTGGATTGTGAAGCTGGCCTTCTGCAGATCACATGCCAACCCCCTGAAGTGAAAATGCCACATCTGCCCCTAAGCCATCCCTTAGGGGACTCTCAACCAGAGAGATTCAGCTGGTCCCAACTGATGGCGGGGTCACTTTCAGGGAGCAGAAAAGACTAGAGAGTCAATCACTGATCCAGTGCACCTTCTGATGCCCTCAGGAATGGAGCCACTGGTTTTTCTCTTTAGCTGTCCATCTTCAGATGAAGAATTAGACCACATTTTGGTCTCTGCTTTGGGAGGTGGGGGTCATGGAGGTGATGAGGCCTCAGGGAGCATTACTTAATCTGCAACTAATTTTTAAAAAAGGTTAGCATGTTCAAAGTTCAAGTTCAAAGTAACTAATGTGTGTTGTCATGGAGACGTGATTGAGCAAGCATGCAATGCCCAACTGAGGTAGCAGGGCCTGCGCAGTGGGCACCATGACTTGCTAGGGACTTGCTAGGGAGCACTGATTGAGAAAATAGAGCCAACGGCAGGAAAACCGTTTCCTTGCTCATGATCAGGAAGTTGGCAGCCTGCCTTAAATTCCAAGTGTAAAAGGAGAACTGAAAAGGTGACCCACAAACTCAGTCCAGAGCTGAGTGCTTCTCAACTTTCTCTCCATCTGGTACCTTTGAATCAGTAGATCTGTGGTGGGGTCCATGGATTTCCATCTTCGGCAACCTTTCAGGGGTGCTGACTAGTGCACCAGAGACCACACATTTTGCCATAATTCCTACAGAGATTTTAAAGCAACAGACAAAAACACCAGTTGCTAGTCTCTTTCCCCAGAGATTTTGATACAATTGCTCTGAGTTGGGGCCTTGGCATCAAAAGTAATTTCCAAGACTGCTGGGGCTGAGAACCATTGCTACAGCCCATAGAGAAATTATAGGGGCACACACACACACACACACACACACACACACACACACACATACACAGTGTGACGGGTTCTGACCAGGCAAGAGACAGAAACAGCCATCTAAGGAGAAATTGAGCATCATCACCCCTACCTCCCTCGGACACTAGTGTTACTGAGCATGAAGGGTCTGTTCCCTTGGAAAGCCTCAGTCCAAAGACACTCACCAAAATTCCTTTAAGCAAAAAGATTGATTACTTGTAACATGTAAGGAGACAGCACCATAAAGCACTGCCTCCCCTAGTACCCTGCTCCAGGGGCTTTACTGGGGAAGTGGGTGGGGATTGATGGAGGGGCTGCTGGGGGAAGATTGCAAGTCTACTGCGCAGGCTCCTACCTTTCTTTGCACATTTTCACAATACAGTGGTACAAGGTCGCCCGTAAGTCCTGGTGTTCTATGGCTGCTCAGGTCTTATGATGGGTCGGAACCACTTAGCTTGGCCCAAGGGTTTCATTTACTCCGCAAGGTATTTATCTAAACCATTGTCTAGAACTACTAGGGTTTAAATGGCTAAGGTCTCAAGGGTGCCATTTTATTTTGAGGGTGACTTCATCAATCGCTAACCCCCTAACACTAGAACAATAAGGAAGAAATCACCCCCACTCTCCAATGAAATGTAAAACGAGTATGGCCTGCCTCTCTCTTCTCATTTCTTTTCCAGGAAGTTGCTTAAGGACATGGATTTGCTGGAGTCTGATTGGAAAGGCCGTGACTTTGGTAAATGTGCATAGAGTTCATTTAAATTGGAGAGATTAAATTATTTTCTAGCCAGAGGATTTTCAAAAGCCTTTGCCAGGCTGGTTAGGTGGTGGAAGCTTTGAGCAACATCTGATGCTTCCACACGCTGGTTTGACAGCTATGGAACCTTCCAGGACACTTACCCAGCAAAAAAATAAAATAAAATAATGTGTTGAAGTAGAGGCTTGAGATGGCAGAAGAGACAAAGGCATCTCGATTAAATCACTTAGCACACCATCCTCAGCCACTTGGGGCCGGAAGAGCTGGCATGTTGGGAGGGTGGTGTTTAAAAACCCCTTCCAAGCACGTACAGAAATAGTTTTTGCTAACAATTAAGAAACATTTTCAGAGACTTTGCTGTGGTGGGTTATTTCAGAAATATTTGTGTTTTTAAATGCCAGATTCTTCAGACTGGTTATTGCAGAAGTATGAAATCTTCTACTTGAAGAATTTATTTTTGAATGTATTCAGCAGGAATGGCTCTGCATGGAGAATTTTCAGCATCTTGACAGATCCATGTGTGCCTAGGGACCCTCAAGCACCTTCACGCTGGCCCCTTCTTATCTCTGCATCTCTTCTCTTAAAATTCTGATTGATCTGCTACATTTAAAATGCTATCAAAATGTCAATAATTAACCAACCATTTTCATGCTATCAGGTGCATTTTGTTCCCTCTGCCTAAAATAAATTTCCACTTCTGCGTGGTAAAGCCCTTTCTCCAACTTTCCAATAGAGATGTGACTTCCTCCAGATTCCCCAATATAAAAAGTTACTCATTTCCTTTCTTCTTCAGCAATGCCTTTGTGGTCAGCCCTGCTCTTGAACACTCAGTATAGCTGTGCGTCAGCTCCTCACCTCACTGCTCCTCTTTTGTAGGAAAGAGAGTCAGAAACAGCTGCAGAACATGACCCTTTGCTCCTCACCCACCCAGACACACATTTCCTAGGTCTACCCCAGGCTTCTTCCAAGAGTCTCAAGCTTAAGAGTGTGTGTTGACTATCTGATAAGCGTCAATTTTGTGTTTGTTCTCTTGATGGACATGTAGGTACACGGACGCACATAAAATGATATCCAACAGTGAGGGAGTGATTTCTGCAATGAGATTTTCTACCTCTCAAGTCTTAGAGAGTGGATTTTATCTTATTCTCAATTATAGACCTGGGCTTATGGGGGCGAGATGAACTAAAAAAAAAAAAAAATCAGTCGTATGTTAGTCAACTGGCCAAGAATGAGGATTGAATTCTAGGCTTTCTGGTAAGCTGATGAACACTTAATAGAGTTTGGCACCAAGTGTTGTGGCCATAGGTGACCTGTGCAATCATTGCATCTATGTAATGTAGCCCAGACAGCAATATGAGATTTATCTGTGATGTTTTGTAGTACGTGGCTGAAAACTTGAGTTTTTTAAAAATGCGTTCATTTAAAGATACTAGTACAAGTGTAACATGAGTTTGGAAAAAATTCTAACAGCCTAAGTTTATTGCATGCCGCTCTGTTTGCTTAATTGATGAACACCATTCTGCTTTTATTGTGAGAGGGTCATTCATCTAAGTGTTTTCAAATTATAATTCATTTGATCCTCATAACAGTTCTATGAAGTAGGTGCCGGACTATTTTTAGGTCCATAAGACAGAGGAAACTAAAAGCACAGAAATGTTCAATCATTAACTCAAGGTCAGAGAACTGGCAAATGGAAGAATGTGAACTCAGACAGTATGGGGCTAGAGTCTATGCACTTAGAAACAGCAGATGAAGTCCTTGTGTTCAGAGTTGTTTCCTTATAATGTTGAATGAGAAAAATTTCCATTTCCAGTCAGGCGCACTGTCTATGCTCTTTGTAAGTTCTCCACAAGTCTTCCTGGCTTTTCTCGGGATCCTTGGTTTCTTCCCACATCCCAAAGTGGGGTGGGGTGGGGGGCACTCCAGCTTCATTAGCCTGTCTAGCTTATCCCAGAGTGAGTGTGGAAGGGTGCCCTGAGTTGGAAGGACTTCCTGTCCAGGGTTCATTTTCACTTTGTACCCTAAGCTGCAGGGATAGAGTCTCTGACCCCCAGTGACCCTAAATGTAATAAGAGAGTTGGCAAATGAGTGAGTGAAATGAATGAGTGAATGGATGAATGAGTGAATGGCTGGGTGGATGGATGATGGATGGTTGGATGGATGTGTGTATGGATGGTGGATGGATGGATGGATGATAGAAGAATAGATGGATGAATGATTGCAAGTGATTGTTTCATATTAGAAGTTACATATGTCTTTATTTAGAAGGTTGGTGATATTTTTGTGACAAGAAATATGCTGTAGGAATTTCACTCTTGTTTCTATCAATTAGCCTACAGTAAAATTGGTTTTGTTTTATGTTGTTTAAAGTCTGTTTCCAAGAACCTATGGGTGGCATTAAGTGAGAGCTTAACTATTCTTAAGAATGCTGCCTCCTATGCAGATATGTGTAAAAATATCCACAAACTCAAGAGTGTGATAGCCCATTGTCTTTTTCTTTTCTCCATTTTATACCCAGGCATTAGCTTACAGCAAACATTCATGGGAGCTTGATATTAAATCCTTTGAGTAAATGTTCGACAGAAACAATAAAACCTTTCTTTGGTGCCATTAATCACACTACTGCATATATCTGTTTATATATTTGTCTTCTCTTCAGCTCTTGAGATTCTTAAATGCAAGAATTGAATTCTATTCATCTCAGAATCTTCTCCTGTCCCGCACACTTTTGTCACACAGTACACAGTATTTGCTCATTGAATTCATTCAGTCAAAAGACCTTATTGTAATAGAAGATGCACAAATGGCGCTTTGATGATGCTGTAGAAATTTGGGGGAGATTTATTTTTAATCAAAGATGATTACCACGACAGTCTAAGGTCTATACCTATCATTCTTACAACAGGCTAATCCCCTTTAAGAGAACTAGTTTTCACAAAAGACAAGTTGACAAGTAGTCATACACTACGTATGTTATAAGAAATATAACAGAGTTCCTCTTTTGTATGAATTGCCCTGAAATGTACCTTAAAGTTACCCTCTCTCTAAAATTCAACTTACACTCACTTTTTCAAGGACATCTCTGGGATAAAAAGTGAGTCTACCCATAAATCAATCAACTTACTATATGCACCTATATCTCACAGTGATACCCACCAGAAAGATACAGAGAGCTCATAATTCTTCTGATGAAATTATGTGATGGTTACCCTTCAGATCACAATTAGTGACATTATCTGAAAGATTATGTACAGAAGAGAGGAGAAAAAATGAACTTCAAAGTTAGACCCACATGAACTCAAATCCAACTTACACTTTTTAATTGTGTGTCCAAGAACACAACTCCACGAGTTCAGGAAAGAATTCACCTGAAAAACAAATGGGCAGGATAGTATCCACTGGCATGGAGCATTGTGAGATGACATCTGTCAAGTTTCAGACACCTAATAGCTCTGAAATAGAATCTATTGTCTTCATTTCTTCCCATAACCTACTATATTCACCCACAATTATCAGCTGCATATAACTACTAGGAAATACCTAAGCTACAGAAAGCAAGTCTTACCAATGTCTTGACCCTTTGAGTCAAACACACAAGTCACATTATCTGGAGAGAATAACCAAGAGGGATAACAACTGAAACAGAACAACAGGAGGGACTGTCTTAAATACTGACCTTTCAGGGGGCATTTTAGTGAGTTTTGTGAAAAGTCAATAAAAGGAATTTCTATTGCATTATTTCCTTTGGTGGGTGACATAGTCTCCAGCAAATTATGTAGAACACGTGCCTGCATGCTCATATCAGTAGTGTGGTCCAGTTTTCAAGACTGTGTACTCTAGAGCTAGCATGTATCCAGCTTAAATTAAAACCAAGACCTCAAACGTGTTAGCTGTGTCCTTAAGAAACTTATCTAAGCTCTTTATGCCTCAATATTATTATTTGTAAAAGGGAGATAAGACCAAACCCTACCTCGTAGAATTCTTTAGAGGATGGAGTGAAATAATGTTTTCAAAGTACTTAGAATCATGCTACCATATCTTAAGTGCCTGAGAAATTGTATATATCCAAATATTAAGAGGGTTATCTGGGTACTGGGATAAAGGTTGAGTCTCACTGCTTAATACTACTCTGTATTTTCTGAATCTCTTACAATGATACTGTATTAATATATTGGCTCATACATACACAAAATCTTAATGCTGTTTTAATTTGAGGGAATTTTAAAAATAAGCAATCTGGGGTACCCTGGTGTCTTAGCAGTTAAGTCCACGGCCTTGGGTTGGATGTAGTCCTCCTACATCCCAAGGACCCATATTTGTGAAACAGGGCTGGAAGGACACCATAGATGAACAACCAAATAAAATAAAATGCTTCTTCCTCCTCTCACTTCCTGCCTGCCTGCTCACCTCCATTTCTATGGGCTCCTTTCTTTTAAAAATCAAAAGAGCAACCTTCAATTTAAAGAGTTGGGAGAAAGTTGGAGACATAGAATCACTGGGAGAAACTCAGGAGAACCAAAGTTGAAGATTGGGAGATGAGGTCTAGAGCAAGTCCTAGGGGAAAAGTAAGAGGGAAAAAAATATCTTCAAAGCAGGGTCTGAAGCAAAAACTTCTCAAGAGCTAATGATATAGACGGTAGTAAAGGAGGAACCCTGGAAAACTGGACACTATACTTAGTCTTAAAGGGCAATGAGTTCTCATGGTGACTCAGGTGCTGCTGGCAACTGGGATGTAGACCCATAAAGCCTGTGGACCTGGGTCCATGACTCAAGAAATCAAAAATAAATAAACATGTAAATAAAAGTGCTTCTTCTTCCTCTTCCTTCCTTCCAAAAATGTTTCTTCCAGCTGTGGTATGTCTGTGTCTATATCTATCTATCTATATGTGTGTGTATATATATATATATGTATATGTGTGTATATATATATATATACATATATATATATATACACACACACTCAGTGGAAGTTAAAAATTGTGCCTTTTGTAACAAGCTGGATGGAACTGGAGGGGATCATGTTAAGCAAAATAAGTCAAAAAGAAAAAAGAAACACAGGAGGTTTTCACTCAGATGTAGAATATAATGAAATTAAACAGTCGAGCAGACAACCTCCAACAAAATGCACAGGACACAAAACTATGACTGCCAGGGGTGGGAGGGGAGGGAAGGAGGGAGGGAGCAAGGCGGTGGTGAGGAGCTGGGTACCCACAGACTGAGACGAAATTTCATTATCCTAAAATGAATATAGCAATGTAAAGAAAAGAAAGAATAAAAACATTCTTTCAAAAAATACTTCTTCCTCCTCTCCCTTCATCTCTAAGAGAAAAGAAGGCCGTCACCACCAGCTCCTGCTTGTGAACATGCTGTTTCCAGATTTTGTGAATTTTGAAGAGAACTAAAAATTCTGGCATCATATGTAAAAATATCCCAAATTTTAAATGTTGGAAACTAATTTAAACCTTCTATTATATAGTTTTGTGATTTATTTTGTTTACATATCAGTATGGTTTTCGGGAGACTGAAGTCAAACCTGTCTGCATGTGCATTTCCCCACACCTGCCAGCCAAGTTCTGGGACCTGTCATCTCTATCATCTGGACTCCTCACTCCCTGGCTCCCTTCTCCCTCCCACCCTCTGTCTTATGTCCTGTGAATTTTGTTGCAAGAATGGCCTATATCAAAAAGACTAGAAATAACAAGTGTTGGAGAGGGAGTGGAGAGAAGGAACCCTCTTACACTGTTGGTGGTACATGAGTCTAATCTCTTTGGAAAACAGTATGGAGATTCTTCAAAAAATAAAAATAAAAAAGTAATCCCACTTCTAGGTATATAGCTGAAGAACATGAAAACACTAATCAGAAATATGTGTGTGTGTGTGTGTGTGTGTGGTTTATAGTAGCACAATTCACAATAGCCAAGACATAAATGCCTGTCAACAAATGACTGGGAAAGGACACCGTGATCTAGAAACTCAATTGAAGTCTATGCAGCTACTTAAAAAGATGAAGCCATACCCTTTACAACAACCTGGAGGGAACTGCAAAGATCGTGTTAAGCAAAATAAACCAGAAAGAAATAGAGAAGTACAGGATTCTTTCACTCATGTGTAGAGTATAAAGCAATAAAGCAAATTATTTGAGAAAACACAACCAAAGTCACTGGGCACAAGAGCGCGGTTTCCAGAAGGGTGAGTGGGGCGGGAACAAGGGAAGTGAATCTCGTGGTGCTGGCACTGGAACTCCGGTGGCGGGTGTGTGTGACGTGCACACAGATCAAGTATGAATTCAGTCTCCTACAAACCAGATAGCCATGTAAACAAACAAAAAAAAGACTTAAAGATACATGTAAAAATAACTGTATACAGCACAGCTGAAAAACATTTGGGAAGCAAAATGCATACATATTCGATTAATACTATGTTTGATGGCTGCATCCATTATCAGTCAGTTTTTCTTTTCTTTTCGAGTATTTCCTTAGGTGTCCATGAAACAAAGGAAGATGAGGAACAAACTGGAGAGAAAGGTAGAAGGTGGGAGGGACAGGCAGCTGCCTCCAACAGATTGATTTGCTGACTCATTTTGCCAGCATTTCCTGTGTGACCACACTGCACTGGGCTACACACCTAGAGTTCCACCTCATGGAACTCACAGCCCAGTTGGCTTTGGAACTCATCTTCATGGACCAAAAGGCAAGAGAACAGGTTTCAAAGACTGGGTGTAACCCAGAGGACAGTGTCGGGTCAGGCAGGTAAAGGCACACATCTGGAGACACACCTGGAGAGACACATCTGGAGACACGTGTGGAGACACATCTGGAGACACGTCTGGAGACCGCCTTTGTAAGGCTGCCAGGAACATGGAGCCTGCGTACAATGTCAAAGACAGAGGGTTTCAGGGGCGGCCCTGGGCCTAGTTTACCACCCTTTGCTTCTCTCTGGGAAGGTGCTGGATCAACTCTCCTTGCCCCTTTCTTGACTTGTCTGATTCGACAGTGTAATACACAGTTCTTCCTTCTCTGACACTCCCTCAGCCTGAGAACAAGGAGATAAGCAGAGTAGGAGGTTTAGGAGAGAACTTGGGGACACTGAGGCTTCTGGAAGGAAGAAACTGGCCGGAAAGCAGCCACCTTCCAGAGAAGAGCAGGAGGCTGCTGCTCCCGTCGTCTGTCTACAGCTCTAACTCCCTTCATCACACTCTGTCCGGAGACAGATGCCGGGGGCAGCGGGGAGGCTGAAGCCGACGCACCAGGCTCAGGAAGTACATGAAAGCTGAAGTCCGCTGTGTCCTACAGGATTAGACTCTCCTCTAGTTTCCAAGTCCTACGCTCAGAAGTGGGAGAAGGGCAGGTGGGACAAAGGGCAGAGAATTTCTTTCCCCACCCTTGTCTGCTAAAATAGCTCCTATTTTCTTCTGCAAGAGCCCTTTCCAATGAAGCCAAAGGAGGAGACGTGTGCTGACTTTCTTCCTTAGGGAGAACTTGCTGGGTCTGGTTGAGGCGGAAGAGCAGTCAGTGAATAAAAGCACAGAGAATACGGCTGTGAAGTCTCCGTATCAAGTTCAAAGGCAGAATTTCAGAACTGGACGTGAGTTGGAGTGCCCCTTCAGCCTGCCCCATGCTTCCACCCGCCCTGCCAAATCACTCATTTCATCCTTCAGCAAACATTCTTTGAAGACCGACTGCTCCGGTAAACTAGACAAGCAAAGGGTACTGTCCTCACGGAGTTCTGATGCCAAGTGGCTGAACAGGTAAATCACAGCGCATGACCTTGGAGGTCAGAACACCCTCTTGGGACAAGGAAATCTGGAAGTTCTTCCCTCCATGGAACCAAAATATCCATTTCAGACTCTCATTCCCCTCACATTTACTCATCATTTTATTTGCTTAAGCAGCCTTTTTTATTTAGTTATTTGCTTATTTGGGGTTTTCCCCCATCCCTAAACCCAAGGCTTCACAGGGTTCACACCTCAGCTATCTCAGTCACCTGTGCTACCAGGGCCCGCCCAGCTAATTTTATATTCCCCATGATTATCCTGCAAGGAAATCCCATTCATTTCCATCATACAGGTGGAGATCGAGTCACAGAAAGACCTTTGGCCAAGATCACTCCATCAACAAGGGAAGAGCCGCAGCTGAAACTCAGATCCTCCCGTCGGCCCAGACTCACTGGTTCAAGCAGCCCAGGATCTTCTTACTGAATCCTGTCTTGACGGAGGAAAGAGCTACCTTCCTCTCTGAGATGGATTCTTAGGAGGAAAGAAGGCTGGCCCCAGCTGCTGCCATTCATTCAAGAGCTCCTGCTTGAAATGTTCTCCTCCCTTCAGTCTCCCTGCTTCTGAACACGCCTGCAGAGAGGAAAGTTCCCCAGTTCCTTGCTGCCTGGAGGAATTTTAGCTACTCACTGGATTGCAGAGCGATGCTCCTGCTCTGCCCGAAGCTTGTCCTCAGGGACCCCTTGAAGCCTGGCAGCAAATCCTGGAGTCATTAGGAACGACTCTTAAACAAGATGTAGAGGATGGTGAGAAAGCAACAGCGCTCCCCGCAGAGACAGGCAATGACAGTCTCAGGCTCACAGGGAAGGAGGCTCAGACCATTCAAACAACCTCAGTGCAATGCAGGGGCTCGATTCTCAGGGTGCCTGGTGCAGCCCCCTCATTTTACACATAGGGAAACGGAGGTTCAGAGGAAGGCAGCCTGCAGACGGAAGGTAAGAGTCAGGGTCAGGATTTGTGGATAGAATCTCAGGCATTGTTTGTTTTGATGTCATATCATGCAAGCATTACCTAGATGCCCAGACTTGAATCAGGGAACAGTAGGTCCTTGAGGCTGTCACAGAAAGACTCACTGGCCAGAGTGCTCTGGAGTGACCCGTGTCACACTGTGTGACCTGGGGAATGTTTCTTAACTACTCTGTTCTGCGAACATAGCTTGTTGAGTTACTTGGAGGATGAGAATGAAAGTGAGGGATGTCATTCATGTTCCTCCTCCTGCCTTCTTGCCCAGAAATATTCTCTCCCTCCCTCTCTTTTCTTTTTACTACTCGGAAAATTATAGAACCAGTGCTTTGTGAAACCCATTTCTCCTCCTTAATTCTCCTGTCACTGATACTTGTAGCAAATTGATATTTGACTGGGTGTCCTAGCTCTTCTACTCTCCTTCTAAAGATAACAACCTCCTACTCATCCCTCAAAACCCAACTGAAATGCTTCCTCCTCTGCAAAGTCTTCTCCACTCTCTCAGGAAATGTAAATAACTGCTCTCTGTCCTTCTATAGGACTTTAGCTGTTGTTCAAAGTCTATCTCTTGCACTCACAAGGTTGAAATCCCTGCCACCAGAGTCCTGTCCATAGGATGTTAACCAAGAGCAAGGATTCGGTCTTCTCTCTCTACCAGGAGCAGGGAGCACAGAGATGGCAGCTAGCAGGTGGTCAGGAAATATATCGAACAAATAAAAGACCCATATGTGCCCAGTTCTTTAACAGATATATCATTCTGAAGTAAGCAGCATTCAGACATTCGACAGCTATTTCTTCACTGTCAACTTTGCACTGGGTGCATTCGGAGCCCTGGGCCTAAAGCATCGAACAAGGCAAGAGATAAGAAGCAGGTACAGAAATAAAGAAAGAAGAAATTGGGATTGTGAGGAGTGCTACAAAGGAAATAAAGTGGAGGTGGGGCTAAGAATCACTGGGGGTGAGTTGAGACAAAGGGTCATGGTGGATCTCTGGAGAGGTGACATTTGAGCTGAGACCTGAAGGACCAGAAGCAAGCACTTCTGGGGCAAATTGAATCGGGGGACTGAGTCTTGAGTGCCATGCTCTCAGGAAGAGCAGGCTTATCCTGCTGGAGGGAGGCCGAGGGCACCAGGGTATATTGTGATGAAGGAGAAGAGAGGGTGTGGAGGAGATGAGCTTGGAGACTGTGTAAGGGTTGAAATAGTTATTGGGGCCTCTTGGGCAACGGTAAGGGTTCAGAGGGTTTTAAACAGAATGGTGACTTGATCTGATATTTTGTTTGGGGGAAATCACTCTGACTGAAGTGAAGAGAATGGAGTGTTGATGTTAAAGCTGGAGAAGCCATGGGGAAGCCAGTCAGGAGGGCGGTACACTAGTCCAAGTTTGAGGGCACCCAACAGGTTCAGCAGGACTCAGGGCAACAGAGGGGGAGGTGACACTCAGGAAGAAATTCAGAGGTAATACCTATGGAACCCACTGGAGTACTGGGTACAAAGGGCGAGGGAAAGACAGGACTCAGGAGTGATAGGTACTGTTTGCTCAGGTTCCTAACAAATGCATCTCCATCACTTGTAGGCGTATAGAGAGGACTCCTCTTCAGTCTCCCTCCACATACAGAGTAACACTTCTGGTGTGAAATTGCTCAGCACAAGTCAGTCACCTTCTTCCTGTGCACCAACCTGCCTGTCAATCTTTTCCTCTTCAAAAGCACTGGCAAAGCCTCCAAGTCATTGCAGTTGATTTTTCCAGAGAAGGGCAATTTGGGAAAGGCTGACTTACTTTTTATCTGAGGAATTTTTTTGTATCTGGATAGTGCCACATGGGGGAGGATGGCTTCCGTGGAAAGCAATCCCAGCCCAGAGGGAGGACAGCACCTGTGACCAACAGTTCTGGGGTCTGTAGCATTGCAATGAAGTGCTGAGGTTGAAGGGGACTCCATGTTTCGAAGGGAAATGGCCTGAGCCAATGGCGTGCCTTTCTGCCTTGTGTCTGTAGGAGCCCTTCAGGGAGAGAACCTCATTATAAGAGACTATGGAAGACCACACAGCACATTCTAAGCTGGACTCTAACTGTTATAGCTTATATCTTGTTTTCAGGGTTTCTGTCACAGATGGGGTGATGGTGGCTGGGTTACCAAAGTCCAAACATGGAAAAGGCGCCCACTCCTTTGCCCTCTCCCAGTTGGTGCTGTGTGGCAGCCTGGGCCTCTCCCCAGTCATCAGACCAAGTTTGCTCAGCATGTCTCTACCCAGCATCTATTTGTTTAGTCATTCAAACGAAAGACATTTACTGAATGCCTCCAAGTGTGCTGAGTTACTGCCATGAGAAAGACAGAGTCCAAGTCCTTACTCTCACACAGTTCACAATCTAGTGAGGAGGGAGAGATTGAAATAACAAATAGGGTGATTTTGTAGAGTTGTGCAATGAGGAAGACAGGGCTGATTGCTATGGAGGGACTGCAGGGCAGGGTTTAGGGCGCGTTTTCTCTAAGAAACAGAGTAAATATTTTTGGCTTTCTGGGCCATGTGGTCCCTAACACAACTACTCTACTCGCCTGTCAGAGGATGATAGCAGCCCTAGATTATAGGCAAAGGACGAGGAAGAAAATGTCACTTAGAGAAGCAGGTGTCAAGCCCATGGATTATAGTTTTCCAACCTTCTCCAAGGGAATGTGGGAGGGAAGGGATATGCATTATGGGAAACTAAAAAGATAGTGAGATTTCAGTTGAGGTCTGAAGGATGGAAAAGACAAGCCAGTTAAAATGAAAAGAGAAGGCATTCCGGACAAGGGAACCTCGCAAAGTCCTGAATCATGACTATTTCTGGAAAACAAATGACCACCCATGCAGAGGAATAAAAATAGGAGGGAGAGAGAATAGTGCCAATTCAGGACAAGAAGCAGCGGTGTTAATTAAAAACTAGAGAAGGAGACAAGGGAGGGAAAGAGCTGTAGATAAACCAGGGGTGAAAAATAATTGAGACCCACACCCAAACCCAGAGCTGGGAGGTTATTTTCCATCAGATCAACACAACGTGGTGTCTGGTCAGAGGTGGGAGGTGAGAGAGGAGGGGTTCCAGGATGTCTCATGTTTCTAGCTTGCAGGAGTGGACAGGTGGTGAGTCATTCAACACAAGAGAAAATCAAGAACAACTAGAATTAAGAGGAAAAATGATAAATGCCAGTTTGAACATGTCCATGAACAGCTCCTCAGCACCCTGTGGTTGGAAACACATGGTGGGGAGTTGAAAATGCGGATTGAGAGTCCAGCTGGTGGCAGAGGCACAAATTCGGGAAGTGTAGTCACTTGAATAGTGTTTTCCAAAAAGGTGTGTCTGTGTCCCAACCTCCTCCCTCCAATAACTGTGAATATGAATTTATTTGTAGATAAGATCTTTATGATATGATCATTTGGGGGATCTTAAAGGAGATCATCCAGAACTCAGAGTGGGCTCTACATGCAATGAGGGATGTTTGAAAAATGGAGAGAATACAGTGGGAAGCAAGGTGAAAATGAGGTAGACATTGGAGTGATGCAGTGACAAGCTAGGGAATGTCAAGGATTGCTAAAGCCCCCACCTAGGAGGCAGGCATGCAGCTGGTTCTCCCTGGGGCCTTTGAGAAGAAACTCACCCTACTGTCACCTTAATTTTGGACTTCTGGCCTCCAGAACTGTGAGAGAATAACTGTCATTTTAAGTCACTCAGTTTGTGATTTTTTTTTATTAAAATACTAGGAAATTAATACAGAAGGCTTTAGCCAGTCAAGGAACTTTTAGTCCCAGAATATGGTGAAGGAGAAGAGAGCTGGACCCAAGGGCAGAAGTTAGGTGACACCGACATTGAGGGGAAAACAGAATGTTGACTGAGAAAGGGCATCCGAGAGGTAAGACGAGATCCAGGAGCGTGGAGCTTCAGAAAGGCACAGGATCCCAGCAGGAAGATGTTCCCACAGTGTCAAATTTTGCAGAGGAAATATGTGGAGTTCAAACTGAGAAGAGAATGCCAGCAATAAGGTCACTGATGACTTTGAGTTGGAGCAGTTTCAGGAAACAAATCAATAAGTAATATGTGAGAAAAGTGAAATCAGTAGAGAATTACTTGAAGCACGCTTGCAAGAGTGAAGGGGAGAGGTGGTCCTGTCAGCAGCCTGGAAGGATTGGAATCAACAGAGATGGTGTGTAGGCTGGGATGCAGAAAAATGTCTACAGGTTGTTTGTGGGAACTAACTCTGGGCAAGGTTGTCAAAGTAGGAAAGAGCAAAGAAAAGAGTGAGGATCATCTAACAGAGAAAGCAAAGGTCCATTAGCTTTAAAGTCTAGCACACAAAGTATGACATGTCTAAGACTCCTATGCAGCCAGGGAGACTTCTCATCAATGGAGTGGAACAGAAGGGGTGACAGTCTCCTCCAAGTCAAGGTACATGAGACATGTGTATGACATCTCAACCTTCTACTCCCAGCACCTTAGACATGGCACACCCCAGAATTGAAGGGTGGAGGTTCCTGAATCACCACCTGGAACAAATTCTCCCCCTAATAGGAAAATCCTCAGTGGACTGTTCTATATGAGCAAGAAGCAAAGACTGTTTGAAGTGACTGAAACATGCGGGTTTCTTTGTTTCAGCCACTGGCGGTGCTCTAATACTTTCTTCATGTTCTTTGTGCCCAGATCGGATCTGGCAGAATTCCTGCCAACTGCCAGCCTGCTCAACTCCTACCAGACTGACCCAGTAAAGGCCATCTGCCTGGCAGCCCTGGCATCTGCTCCATCCAGACTGAAGGCCTTTTGTTCACCCAACACAATGTATTAATTAATCCCCTACTGTCCATGGTACACTGGGCAGGCACAGGCAGATAGCCACAGCTATGCTGGACCCCTGCCTCCAGGTAGCTGATATTCTAATGATGGGAATATGCTAGAAAGAAAGCAGAATAAAAGGATAGAAAGGAATAGCTTGGTCCAGAAAGGCCACTTTGAAGATGTAACATGGACACAGCGATGTCTTTGAGGGGATGAATCGAGGGAAGAAAATGCTGGAGGGAAGGTAACCCACACAGAGCAGACAGCTCATGAGAAAATGCTGAGAAGAGGACATGCTTAGGTTTGGGGAGAGACACAAGAGGCCAGTGTGGCCGAGCTAACGGAGCAAGGGGGAAGCGAGTGACAGAGGTGAGGTGGAGAGACAGGTAGTGTCAGATGGTGCTGGGTCATGGTAAGGACTTTGAGTCCTATTCTGAGCTAGGCATTCGCTGACCTGGCCACCCCTCCGGAGCAGGACCAGCATCTCCCATCTTGTCTCCAGAGCTCGCCTCTTCCTTGCAGGTTGACTCCCTGGCCATCTGTTCCTGCCCCCATTAACTTGCTCTGAGCTGCCCTGGGCACCCAGCAGCTGGACTTGATGTGGTGCTTGCCAGGGATCAGTCAGGCAGAGGAAGCGTGTTTTTTCGTGAAGGCGACTCCTCCGCAAAGAAAATCAAGTTCATCACTTACTAGGGGAGAAGCAGCCCCCAGCAGGCTGTGAGTCTATATTTGAGCCGAAAACATGCAGACAGGCGGGAGGGAGCCTAAACACAACTGCTGCTGCCTTCTGCTGATGGAAAATGAGTAATTTTGCCTCCTGGGGTTTCAGGAAGCTTCTCTAGCTTGGAAACAGCCATCCCTCCTTCTAGAAGGCTGCAAAGATAGGTGTGGGGTGCTAGGGGGGGGTCTCCCCAGATGGAAATCCTTCTAATGGTCTCAGTATTGCACATTTGCCAATCAGTCATTCCATCCATACCACTTTGACCTCACAGGGTCCAGGCCATTTCACAAACAAGGACAGGCTAGCCCAGAGGTGCAGCATTATGCCTAAGGTCTCAAGGCAGTGGCTGATTTATTCTTGTAAGCCACACTTAAAACAAATAATTCCTCCCTAGCTTGAAATTGTCTGAGGATCCTTTAAATAAAAGTCAACCCCCCTTCCCATGTCTTACAAGGTCTTACACTGGGGATCCGCTAGCTGCAACCTGCTGCCTGATGTTGAAAATAAAGTTTGATTGGAATATCGCCATGCGCACTTCCTTGCATAGCATGTGTGGCTGCTTTTGAACCACAGTTGAAGAATTGAGTCATTGCTTCAGAGTCTGGTTTGCAAGCTGAAAACACTGACCATCTGGCCCTCCCCAGATCCAGTTTGTTGATCTTGCTCCCTGTGACCAGCCCTGGCTGATCTCTTATCTCCTCTGCTCTCTCTTCTACTCAGTCTTCTCCAGGCACATGGGCCAGTCTTCCTTCTCTTCTCCAAACGTGCCTACCTTTCCCTGTCTCAGGACATTTGCACTTACCCTTCTCTCAGCGTTGAACACAGTTGCTCATGATCTTCACACAATGACTGTCTTTAATATTGTGGCTTTGGATTCAATGCTGACTCCTCAGGGAAGTCTTCCACAATCTACCTACCAGCCTGTTCCCCACTCTGCTGGCACGATCACCTTCTAGGTTACTTTTTTCGCCCTGTGTGCTTTTTGTCAGTCTCCCACTAGAAAAATAGCTCCATGGAACAGGGATCCTTGTTGGTCTATAGATAGCGTATGCTTCACAGTCAAGTGCTAAAAAAATGAATGAATCAAAGAATCAGTTGTCAATGATAACTATCCTTCATCTATATTGGGGTTTCTCATCCTCAGCCCTACAGACATTTAGGGTTGGATCACTCTTTTGTTGTGCAGACCACCTGTGCACTCTAGAATTTACCGAAATGGCAGTAGCAAGTAGTGACAGCTGCAAATGTCTCCAGACACAGCCAACTCTCCCCTGGGGAGGAGGAGGTCACTTCTAGTTGAGAGTCATTGAGCTACATGGTTTAACATTTCCCTGGGAGTTTAACATCTAACAGCAAACCTCCACACAAGACGATAATCATTCCAGATTTCTAATTAATGGTAGCTGTACCTACAGGTGACCTCTGCAGGAAGGCCAGCTCCTTGATAGGCGGATGAAATTGCTATTTAAGGAAATGTCAGCATTGTTTTGGAAACAAAAATCCCAAGTTAGAAACCACTCTAATGTGCTCCGTAGAGAATGAGTAATAACCAGAGCCGGGATGTATAGAGCTGCAAGGTATTACCACGCTCTAGATGGAATCCACATAGAGAGACAGGGTTGTGGCAGGGAGGGTTACAGCAGAGGGGCAGTGGAGGGAAAGGCCAAGGGGCCCTCTGGGGGGTTTGGCCATTTATAGGGAATCAGAATTATTAATGTGAGTGTTTTGTTAAGTCTTTTTCCATGACAAGAAGAAAAATGGATGCGAACGGAGATGGAGCAAATGTGCCGACTGGCAAGGGTCGCCCGTGATCTCTGGGGTACGCGGATGAAGGGAGGATGTGGAAAGTCATTTAGAGATCTTGTTTTCTACGAGGAAAACGCTGAGTGCAGGGAGGCTGCTGTTGCTGCAATCTGGCGGCTGCCTTTGATGGAGAGGCTGGTCAGTGCATTTTGCTCAGTTCCGGGGGATGGAGTCTTTTAATAGCTCTCGTCCCCACAGGACAGAGCTTAATATGCCACCCAGCGGGTACCGCCCTGCCTCCCCAGAAGGATGGCTGTCCTCCAGCACAGGACCCCGGGGACAGCCCGGTGTCAGCAGAGAGGAGGAACTCTGGCCAGCACAGGCTGCCCTGACCCATAAGCTACGTTTCCTATGAAAGTGGGCATCAGAGGGGAGACACTGGTGGCATGGTCAGCGTCCAGGACCCACGCCTATTCAAGTAAGTCAGTTTCTCTCGGGTCGACTTCCCATGGGTCCTTCCCGCTTCTGACAGCCTCCGGGGAATAATCTTGCTTCCTATTCCCGCTCACTGCTGCCAGACATCCCCTGTGTCTCACACATTGCCTCCTAACAAAGGCTGGTTTCAAACTGGGAGGCGCTTCTGGCTCCCAAGTTTCATTGTAAACAAGCACAGTCACATCCTCCTAGGACATCAGGACTATGTCACAGATATGGGTGAATGAAAATAGCACAAGAAGGAAAGCTAGTATGGTGGAATCTGTTGTTCTTTCCCCAGCATCTATTCCCCTTTCTGATTATAACTATCACTTTTGGGGGGACCTGCCACACCTAACTGTCAATTGAGTCATTACTCAAGAGTCACTAACTCAAGATTCAGGGGCAGGCACATAGCCCAGTATTGCACCAATCATGGTTCCAGCCTTCTGTTCATGGGGATGAGTTTATGGATGGAGAAATGACTCAGACTGATCCAGTCATCATTCATTATGTTGGACTTATGTTGGAGAGCTTAAGCAAGAGGAATGCTCCTCCTTCCTGGACAGAGGAGAGAATAAGAGGAAAGCCAGGAGCCACAGAAGACACTGGCCCCCACTGGTGAGGATCCTGACACTGCAGCCAGTTCTGGAAAGCAGCTCCGTGAGGGGTGACAGCATGCCTGCATCCTGGTGGCCATTTGATGCAGCCACACTGGAAACTAACCTACACTGAACTTGTCAATCACACCACATACACATTGCATAAAATATTCTTAGATTTTGTTCTCAAGTATGTTTAGGTTGGGTTTTATATCTCTTGCAACAAAAGAAGTTTCTGTCTGAATTTCCAGAGCTCTCAAATTTTCACAAATCTCTCAGTCTTTGGCCAATATTAATTTCCTTTATTTCTTATGACTCTTAACCCCTTGTCTTACACAGTGGGTGAATACATCCTCATTTCTTTGATTCCAGTGCTGGACGTTGCTAAGGAAATATGTACTGAGCAGGTAATATGTTCAAGGTCTCACCTGGTTCTTTACTTAGAACAATTCCTTCTCCTTTAACTTGGATTATAAGAGTCTATCATACTCTGCCCATCAGTTTAAACACAAACAGACTGGGACCCAGAAATCAAAGTAAGAGCTGAAAAACCTACAGTTTAGAAGTGGCACAGTGAGTATTTAAATACAACATATCTTTCCTGATAAGCTCTTCTCCCACAAAAGCCCAAGGTTACAATTAGGAAGAACAGCAGTTAATGTACTGCTGGACCACTCAAGATTAATAACACAAGTCGTCATTTCAGTACTCACCAAGCCCTGAGTACATTGCCTATGATATTTCTCATCCTCACACAACTCTGGGAGATAGAGTTTATTTTCTTATCATCATCTCCATTGTAGGAATAAAGAGTGAGGCTCAGACAATATAAAACAACTCGCCCAAGTTCATCTTGTTAGTTCAAGAAGAGATAGAATACAGAACCATGGAGACTTCAAGCCAGGGCCCTTTCCAGTAGCCAATTCCCTTCCATCTCAGATGAGAAATTAGCATCGCAAGAGCTTTGACTTCTCTCTCCCTTCATCTGCTCAGCCTGAAAATCATGGCGGCCCTTGCCAATTGGTGAATTTGCTCCATTACTATTCTTTCCCCCATCCCATGAATCTCTGATCCACAAAAGAAAGCTTTTCTTAAGAAAAGTTGTCATATGCTGTCCATTTAAATACTTCATGCAGGAAAAGCTTTACTCCTCAGTTAAGGAGGCAGAGGCTAGGAGGCTGGGTTCGTGACACCCCTACACACCCAGAGGTCTGGCAGGGAATTCCTCAGTACTTACTGAAGACACACAGCAAAATCCTCCACTGTTTCCATAACTTTTAACTTCCACCTAAGCCTCCTCTCCAAATGCGACCACTGGAAGTTTCCCTGGGTATCCTGTTAAACACACCCACACCAGGTCCAAGCCCAGGACTGTTCATCAAGATGTTATAGGTATATGATGTTTGAATAGACCACATTCTATTTATCTTGATCTACATTTATCTACTAACATTTCATGCATTATCTATATTATATGTGTTTATGTAGCATACTATATACTATATGGATAGTGGGACACTATTCAGACTTGACAAAACCCTGACATATGTAACAACAGGCACGGACCTTGAAGATTTCACACTATGTGAAATAAGCCAGTTGCACAAAGAAAAATACTGCATGATTCCACTGATATGAGATATCTAAAACAGTCAAACTCACAGAAGTAGAGAGCAGAACAGTAGTTGCCAAGGGGTGGGGGAGAAGGAAATGATCAAAAGGGGTAAAGTTTCAGTACTGCCAGCTGAATAGGTCCTAGAGGTCTGCAGCAAAGCGTTATGCCCACAGCTAACAAGTGTTGTGTGCGCTTGAAATCTGGTGGAAGAGTAGGTCTCATACTGCGCTCTTACTACAATAAAAAAATTTTTAAACATATACGGGAACAAGTGCATTCTGCTGACTTAGTGGATAAGTTCACATTATCCAGCCCAGTGCAGTCCTCAAACATAACAAAGACCCAGGTTCACATCTCGGAACTGAGGGAACAACCATGATGAACAACTAAATAAAATAATGCCACAGGTTCTTACACTGTGTGCACCAAAGTGTTTAATAAACAGCAACCAGGGTGAAGGGCAGCCTATATTTTATTCCTTCACTTAACACATTTTCTGAGTGCTTTCAATACAAAGTGTACCTTGAGAATCAGCAGCTATTGCCATTCCTGGTCCCAAGGGATCTGACAGAAGAAAAAGTATAAAGTAACTGCAAACGCCATTATTTACTTACACTTCTGCCAAGTTTTGTTGGAACAGATTGAAAGTTTGCTGCTGTCTCCATGTGTGTGTGTATGTGCGTGTGTAAAGCAGGGTGGAATCAATGTTCACTTTGTGGATCATGTGACTATTATGCTGGGCTCTAAAAGTTGGGCCAAGAAATAATAAGACAGAACAAAAAATAT
Organism: Solenodon paradoxus; assembly: GCA_004363575.1. NCBI lineage: Eukaryota > Metazoa > Chordata > Mammalia > Eulipotyphla > Solenodontidae > Solenodon > Solenodon paradoxus. Next base: position 56,820 of record RJWH01001758.1, read on the forward strand.
TACAGGGTTAAGGAACAGCATATACAAACACCTTGGGATAGAATAAAGGGAGAGTGTTCTGAAACTGAAGGAAAATGAGAGGATCTATAGCTGGGGACAGAGAAAGAGTGCTACCTTATGAGACCAGTAAACCTCATCAGACTCACCAGGATGGGATTTGTGTTTTTCAAATATCAGCCTAACAGATTTGTAGAGAAGACATTGGAAGAGAGCAAGAGAAATCAAGCAAATCATTGGGTGGCTTTTGGTATGCAAATGAGAAATGAAGGGGATGCAGACTAGGTTACTGAAGACAGTGAACAGAGGAATGCATATCTGTATTTGTAATGAGCTGTATCTCTTTCTCTCTCTCTCTGTATATATGTATATTTTTTATTTGAGAAACAAAAACAATGGATCTCAGAGATTGGTCAGATATAATGGTAAAAGAGAAGAGAAAGTCGTAAAGGACTGGATGGAAACTCATAGAGAGAACCAGAGGTCTTTCAGGGACTATGACAAGCTCACTTCTGGAAACGTTGAGTGTACATCCTCAAGGTTTAATTGCAAACCATAAAGAAACACTCTAGGTCTTTCAAGCAGTAATGGATTTAATTCCTGAAATGAGTTGCTCCCTCTGTCATCTCTTATCATGTAACAAACACTCCAAACTGTGGTTTATTTGCAGAGCCACTTACTTAGCTCAGGAGTCTGTGGACTCTCCATTGGGTTGGGCTCAGCTTGGTGGTTCTTCTGGTCTTGCTGGGTTCTCTCTTGTCTGTGGTCAGAGTGAACAAGCCAAGCAGCCCTGCATCTGGGTGTTGACCTGCTACTGTTGGAACAAGATGAGCACCACTGGACACATATTTTTTCCCCACTGTCTTCTAGCTTGTGTCATTTCTGACAAGAGACTTGTTATGATTGTTATCTTTGATTCACTCTACATGTGTCATTTTCCTTTAGCTGCATTGAAGATTTTATCTTTATCGCTAGTTTTTTCCTGATTTTTACTGATATTTATTAACTCTTTTGTTCACAGTGCTACATTCACTTTTGAATATATTTCACACAACACTCTCCACCAGAGTTCCAGTGTCTTTTTCCCCTCACCTTTCCCCCTCTTTCCTTCCCTCCCACCATCCTAGAGTTATCATCCTGCATCCTGAGAGTTTTTGCTGGGGTTGATCTATGTATTTGTTTCATTTCATTAAAGAGAAATATAGAATGGCCTCACTCATAAGTGAGATATAATATTTAGCAGGATAGTTGAACTACATGGTTACTGAGAGAGCTGCAAAAGAGAAAATGCAGACAAGCCCTCTTCAGGTGTAAGCTCAGAATGGCTCAATGTCACTTTGCTTCATTATTAGTTAAAGCAAGTTACAAAGTCAGTCCGAATTTTAGACTTGGGAAACAGACTTTGTCTTTTGATGGGATGAACTGCAAAGTCTCCTTGCAAAGAGGCGTGGGCGTCAGGAGTAAAGAATTGTGATCATGACTGTAAACAATCTACCACAGGTTCTAACATGGTCATTGAAAAGAGCAGTGGGTTAGGATAGTGATCCTAATTCACCCTCTAAGAATGAGTCTGAGAAATGCCCACGAGGGGAACCCTTTCCCTCTGCCATAATTATGAAATCACACCCATCCAGGACCACTGGCTTCAAGGCAGACCACTGCTGTTGTTGTCCAACTGTGCAGAAACCACTCTTACTGCCACTTCAGTGGAAACTGCCTTTCCACATCCAGCTGCCTAGCAACGGGAGCCTGGGATCCTAGCTGAAGAATTTGACCTTCCAACTACATAGGCGGATGAGAGTCTCCATTTTCCAAACCTCAGACATGAACTCATAATTGAGGAAAACTGACTTTCGTCTAGAATTCCAGCTGCAATGGAGTTGGGAAATATGGTTACTAGCTCTCTTGCCTCGATAGTATTGAAAGGTACACTAGAAGGTATTTGGGGTGGATTTTGGGTGCCAGATCACCATTTATATCTCAAGGTGATTATGGAAAAGTCAGGGAGAAATGAGAAGAAAGTGACTGTGTCAACGCAGGTAAGGGTCTGGGCTGATTTCATATTTGTGATAAAGATCTGATCGTGATCCAGGAATTCACGATAGTATGCCTAGGACTCATGTCAAGACCACACATCCTAACCGTTTCTGGAATACAATTAATATCCTACAGCATCCTCACTGTCTCAGGGATTTTTACTTTAAAAAAGGAATGGGAGAAGCCTTCTTAAATTACATATAGGAGACTAGAATCTCTGCTTGTTAAACACTGTGAATTTGACCATCTTCCTTCCTCCCCAGAGTCTGGGTGCTTCTCCCATTTGTTAAGATGTATAAGATTTGTCTATATAGGTGAATCTCAAAAGCCTCTTTCAGCAATAGAATCTATGAGAGTCTCTTGTTCCCTTATGCAGGTATGATTCATTCTCCCCCCTTCAGAGCCGCTTTGTTGAATGTACACTTCCCAGCAGGTAGAGAAGCTTATTCACTTGACACTTGGCAATTACAGCAAAGAAGGTGCACCAGATGCCTGCCAGACTGTCCTAGTCCCCACTCCTGCAGAGCAGCATCTGTGTCCCCAAAAGTGGGCTCCCTCCTTTCTCTTTCCCATTTCACCACCTCCTATTGAGACATACCCTGCCATGCAGCCTTGGACCTGGTCTCCATCTGGGGGCCAATTACAGAACATAATCCAGTTGTCATACAAAGGTCGCAGAGTGACTGGGATTTCAGTAAACTCTGAAACCATCTATTACAGATTCAATGGTAACTCACAGCTCACCCAGATGGCTGGTGAAAATGACTGAGGACCACAGAGCCCTGCCCTGTGGAGTTATTCAGAAGAACTAGCGGATCAACTATGAGTTTATGAAATGGAAGAGAAATATCTAAAAACTTAGCTGTTCCATCTTCTATCTAATCAAAATCTCTGGCAAAAGATTCAGCTAGAGTGGTGCCCTAGACATAAAAATAAAAGAAATAAAATAACCCCATTTTATATTTGGCGATTACACGTAGCACAGTCAGCAGAACGGTTGCATCCAGTGCTTTAATGTCCTAATTACAGGTCCCAAACTGCTTCTTACAGCAGGAACTGGTATCACAGACCCTCTATCTCACCTCTTGGTCCAAATTTTAGTTCTGAAAATAGTCTCTCTTCATTCGGCACCCTCTCTCAGACATCCTTCAACAACTAGGAGTGATCTTTCTGAAATGCAAATACAATTGTGGATTTTTTCCTGTTTATAATCTTTTGATGACTCTCCCGTTGTCCCCTTTACCTGACAATGAGACATCTTATGACCTGATCCCTCTCTTGCCTCTTTGAAGGCCACAGTCCAGCCTCACTGAGCTTCCAATGATTGCCTGGAAACACTGTTTTTGGTGTTTTCAATTCCTTTTCATGTGCTTCTCCCCTCTCTGTAGAATAATTTTCCACCTGCCACCATAGTCCTGAGTCTAGCTTCCTTCATCTCCTGCCTTGGAACTTTGTTCAGGCACCGCTTCCAAAATGTCCTCTTTGACCCCAGTAGAATGGGTTCCAAACACAACTGGGCATCCTTCCTCCTCTTCCCAGAGTAAGAGGCTGTGAGGTTAGATATCACCTTCTTAGTTGTCAGAGTCTGATTCAGAGGAGGCACGGAGTAAAGGTTACACTTATAAGGGAAAAGAAATAGATCAATGAATTAGTCTCTGAAGAGATGACATATCTGAACAGCTATCACAGTAGTAGATCACAGTAGAAAGGAATACAAAATGACAAGACCAAGACTTTGAATTGAACTAATAAATGGTCCAAATAACACTGCTATGTGTCTTGGCCAGAGATGAAATGCCTCACCTCCACATAAAACCAAAGGGTCATGCACCAGAGAACAGAACACGAATGACAAGTCCAATCATTACTCTAAACTGGTCAATAAATACTTTTGAGTCATTACTGTGTATCAGGCATGGCTATAAGTGCTGAAGATTCAAGGGTAGATATTTTTGAACAACACTCTGCTGTGTTGAGCTTACACTCTAGCCAGGAGACGATGCACAGGGACTCATGAATAATCATGCTAGTAAGTGATAAGTGCTGTGAAGAACCAAAGCAAGACAATGGAAGTTCCATTGACTGAGACAAGCTGCTCAGAGGTCACAGAGACATCACTGAGGAAGTGAGTTGAGCCCTGAAAGATAAGAAGGATCAGGAAGTAGAATTATAAGAGTATCAGATTCCAGATAAAACAGGGAGTAGGTGCAAAGGCCTTGCATGGGTGCCTAGTATGGAGCATGTAAGGACAGAAGGCAGCCACTGTGGAGTGAGGAAGCCAGGAAGTAAAGAGTGGAGTGTGAGTGCTGAGGCCCAAGAGGTTTGCAGGAATCAAGTATACAGAATTGTATAGGTCACTCAAGAAGTGTGAGTTTTATTCTAAGAGCAATGGGCAGTGTCTGGAGTGTTTTAATCATGGTAATATAATCATCTACTGTATAAGATAACTCTGGTGGTATCTAAAGAGTATGTCAGAGGAACCAGAGGAGGAGAAGAGAATAGATTGGGAATCTATTGCAGCTATTCAGGTCGGAGGTACTATCAGAGATAATGGGGTCTCCACATAGGTAGTGGCCACGGAGGTGGTTAAGAAACAGTTGTCAGATTTGGGAACGGGATGGGGATGGCCAAGAGGACTTGCTATTGGAGGGGGTTAAGGGAAATAAAGAAACTGAGAGTGACTCTCCGCTTGCTCCTGAGCTGCTGGGTGATTATGTTAACTTTCATCCAGATGGGGAGGTCTAGAAGAAAGACATATTCAAAGGATAAAAATGAGAAAAATGTGCTGATGTTACATGTGAGATGTCTGGAAGATGTTGAGTTGACGTTTGAAACAGATCATGGATGCCGGGATCTGAAGGGGAGGAAAGTCAATTCAGAGATAATAATCTCAGCAATAGGACCAAATACTGGGTCTATAAAAGCCTGGAATTGATGAGATCACTCAAGAAAGAGCCCATGAAGAAAAGACCCCTGGACTGAACCCAGGACACTCCAGTATTTCAAAGTCAGACAGAGGATAACAAGTCAGCAGAGGCTGATGACAAAGCTAGTGAAGAAGACATGAAGCCAATAGAGGCCCATCACCTGAATAGATAAAGATCCAAAAGTCCAAATCAATCACCTTTTCTGGAAGGACATTCGATCAGTGATGTCATTGCCAGAGAGAAAGCACTTACGGAGGAAATGATGTTGGGTAAATAACTAGATGATAATCAATACCCATAGAAGGCAGAAGAACAATTTTGTTCAAACACTAATTATAAGCTAAGATAATGATTTGAATTAATTTTGATAGTCCAATCTGGAAAACTCCAGTCCCAAGAATAGGTAGAGGCTAGCTAGACAGATTATCATGAGGAACTCCCCTATCCTTTGAAAAATGTCTCCAATGAGCTTACTAAGAGTCTAGACAGTCAGTGGTAGCTTCAGGATGAAAGGAGATGCTTCTGCAACAGAATGCAGAAGAATGCAGAAAGCAACAGAAAGCAGAATAAAGAAGATCAATTCAGATTGTTGCAGATGTAGGAGTTCTTAACCTGGACCCTGCGGGTGAGACATGGATAGAATTCAGGGGTCTATAAAGTTGGGTGGCAAAAACAATTTCATCTCTATTATCACTAGTCTCTGATATTTAGCTTTTCTTTAAGTACCTTAGACTCCATCACCAAGAGTGTCAAGATATTTCTATATCATATTAAAGTTGCTGCAGATATCATGAATTATTGTTTTCACTCATCTGTTTGGAAGGAGAGCTGTCTCTAGATCCTGTTATTTCATGTATTGATAAAGAAGTATATATATTACTATGCCCCGATTCTTATTTTTCATGTTATTCATATTTTGATAGCTTAATTCCACTATAATTCTTTGATACTCCTTTAATTGCTTGCATTCATTTTTAAAATATTTCCCACCTTGAGTCTCAAACCTGGGTGCACAGCTTTCACAGCCACCCCTTAGCCGTGAGGGACAATTTTGCGCATTTAATAGCACTCTTTCAAGAAGGAGTCTGAAGTCTTCACTAGACTGCCAAAGGAATGCAGTACAAAGAAGATGAAGAAACTGAGTTTCAAGGAAAATTTGGACCCAGAGTGGGAGAATCACTTGAGAAAAAAACAGGTAAGATGGAAAGACTCTAGAAGAAAAGATACTCAAAAAGTAAAATGAAAAGAGAAAGGTGGTAAACGTTCCTCAGAAAATCAAGAAAACATCAAGTGGGCAAACTCAAAATGCTGTCTCTCTGAGAACTCAGGAAGAACAAGGAAGCAGGCATCCACTTGGGAAACAATCTGAGACAGAAAAGCCAAGCTCAAAGCAGCGATTCATAATAAAGGTTGAATAAAGAAAATAATGTAGGTGAGAGATTACTACATTCAAGATCTCCAATATGAGGATGCAGTTTTAGCACATAAAAATATTAGATGACCAGTTAAACTTGAATTTCTGCTAAAGAATAATTTTTAATATATGTCCCAAATATTGCAGAGAACATAGAATACTTTTACTAAAAAGAAAATTAGCGAACAATTTTCAGCATAAGAATTTCCCAAACATTGCATAGGATACATATACATATATATGGATATATATATATATTATGTCTTATCTGAAATTCAAATTCAACTTGCTGAGCTGTATTTTCTCTAGCAATCCTACTAATAAGTCATGCCTCCCAGCAGTCACTTTTTGCCCATATGGTGCACCCATGTTGATTCTGATCATGAGACTTGCTTGACCAATGAAGTCCCAGCAAATGAAACAAAGACTTGCTAAAGGCTTAGGCAATAGAATGAGCTAACTCTCTTGGCATACTGCTGTCACCATGTGAGGAAGCTTGATTTAGACTCTTTGAGGATCAACTAAACCATGGAGAGAGAAGCCTCAGTTAGTCTAACTTGTGAGACCCTCCAGCTAAATGCAGTCACTGAGAGACCCCGGGTGTCCAGCAGAACAATCCAGACTGCCAAACCACAGTAAAATTGTGAGAAATAAATCATTGCTGGTTAGGGATGGTTTCTTTTGTAGCAATAGATAATAGATTCAGTATAACCTACTGTGACCCATTGAAGACTTCTATAGCACCTTCTGCAGGCAAGCCACTAAAAGAGGTCGATGAGCTTTAATTCCTGGAATGCCATGCTCCACCTACTTTAGAATTGCACAGATGATTTGTTTAAAATCCATATTCATGGGCTGGCCCTACTGAATCAGAACCTTTGGAGGTAGGACCCAGTAGTTTGCATTTTTAATAGAGCTCTCTGGTGACTTTAGCCTTGTTTGGAGTTAGAGGATAACTGCACTAAAGAGATCAAAAAAATGGTATACACTACTGTACCCTCACCCACGTGGCTGGGAGAGGAGACCGAAGGGCACACAGGTCCCTAAAATGCCAGGTAGAGGGAATTGACTGTCCAAAGGTGACTAAAGGAAAACTTTCTGAGCCACTAAGAAGGGTGGAGCTAACTGAGGGGAGATGCAAGAAGTCTTTGTAGAAAAGAAGGTTTTAAACTAAAGCTTATAGAGTGGTTATGGGTCAGCTAAGGGTAACAGTTAAGGGCTGGACCAAGACTTTGGGTTCCTGATTTTGAGTCTCAGCTAGTAATAACCACCATTTATTGAGCAATGATTGTTTGCAAGAGAATAAGATAGTCTCTACATACACTCTTTCTAATCTTCACAACTCTGCAAAGTAGGTACCAGGATCCCATTCTGAAATGAGAAAAGAGGTTCAAAGCGATGTCACTTTCCCAAGGACACACAGCTAGGGGTTGTCAGAAAGGGAATTCAGACCCTGTCACCTGACTCCATGGATCAAGTACCTTCCAGGGTGTCATGCTGTCACCATCAAGGAGCCAGCTCATCTTCCTGGGCCTCTGTTTTCTTGTCCATGACATGAAATGGGGCAAACGAGATAGTTTCAGAAGCCCTGTTATTGGAACCTAATCAACTCAACTCCAGGTAATGATCGTCCTTACTGGGTAAGGGAGGAGCACAGCTGCAGGAATGAACATCAGCCTTTGAGCACTTGCTGCTATGTAGCTGTCATCATCAGCTTGGGTTGCTATAATAAAATATCAACATGGATAACTAATGAACTTTGGAAATTCACCTCTTACAGCTTAAGTCTGGGAATGCAAGGTCAAGGTGACAACATGGCTAGGGTGTGTGTGATGTGAATCCTCTTCTACTGCCAATATCTTATATCCTCCTGTGACGGAAGAGCAGAGAGAAGCAGCACCTTATAGTGATCTGTGTAATGGCACTAATCCCATTCACAAGGGCTTCACTCTCATGACCTCATCTAATCTTAATTAAGATTACCTTCTCCTTCTCCTCCTACTACCTCACATGGGGGCAGGGTTTTCAACATAGGAAGAGGGCGAGACACAAATGTAGCTTATAACAATACCCCACTCAGAAAATACAAACTAGGCTGCGATCACGTTCAATAACTGTCACTGTAAAGACTCTGCTTACCTCCTACAAAGGAAGAGAATGATGAGGGAGGATGAGATGGAGGAAGGAAGATGGGTTGGTGAGTAACTGAGTGAATAACTGACTGGATAATAGGTCCATAGATGAATGATGGGGAACCAGGTGGTTGAGGACACTCCTACAAAATGGTTCCTATTTCCTCAATCAAATTAAGAGGACTATAAGTGAGATGGAGTGGAAATGTGTGCTACAGAGATAAGAAGAGTTGAACAAATACCAAAACACTTTCAGGAAGGAATAAGACAAGGTTTGACTGTGTGGAGAGCTTGACCTGCACAGCCTGGGCCTTTGACAGTCCAGAAAAAAGCACACACAAGGTCTGAGGGGTTCAGAGGACTCAATAGAGGAAAAGGGGCACAGGACCTGTGACAATGATGGCGGCCCCATACCAGTTAGAGTCTGAGTGGGGAGCGCCACACAGTCCCTGCATAAAGCTGTGCACAAAGTGGTGAGAAGGCACTTATGACAACAAAACTCACAGGGGGCCTCACTGCTGATGCCTGGATGGTGAAGTGTGGGGATCATTAGAGGCTGAGGCCGTCCAGGTTAATGTGATGGTCAAAGAAATCAGCCCTTGCTGAGATCCCTTAATTCTGTACTAAATCAAGTCAATTCTGATCACTTAATTAACTGTGTTCGGAAGTTTTCTCACTTAGAAGGGGGCGGGGGAAAGAACAACTTCCATTTTCTGATTTCTCAGAAAATTAGACAAGGCTTTAAGACTGTGCATGTAAGCACTTTGAAAATGATATAATGTTTTTAAAATGCAAGAGACTGCTTTGTTAACTGAGGAAATCTGCCTAAAAACAGAGAAAAGTGATCAACAATCTTATGCCAATCAGTGAACCTGCCTAGAAATACCAGATCAGGTCATCAGCACAAAGGCTCTAAATGGTGTTTTGTCTCCACTTTACAGAGAGGGGCACTGCACACTGTCTGATTCTAGTCCCATTTCAGCTCACCCCAACACAACTGATAAAAAATATGGAAAATGAAATATTGAGAGGTGGAAGAATCAGCTTTCCATCAATACCTTGATCCCTGATTCAGATAACTGTGTCTCAGGAGATATCCTCTGTCATCCCCCTTGAAAATGTTTGATGCCCTGTGGCCTCCCGCTCAGCAGGTGCCTGGGTCCTTCACCTTGTCCCCCAATGAGTTCAGTGGGTCAAGTAAACATCAAAGTTGGCAGAGACTCTACACATCACTCATGGCCAAGGGAAACTCTTTAACACCAGCAGATGCACATGATGGTTCCGTTTCACAAGATAATGTGATGAAAAGAGTGGCATCTGTTGAGCATGGTACTGTATGCCAGGCACCATACGAATGTTGATCTCATTTGATCTTCACATTGTTTATTCAATGACATCACTCAAATGCACAGGGTAGGCACATAATAGGTGCCTAATGAATCATTTCCTATAAACAAATGACCAATCTTCTGACATAGATATTACTAATATCTCTATTTATACAAGCAGATCCTAAGGTTTGGAGAAAATAACTTGTTCAAACTGATGTAAGCAGAACTTAGGGAATTCGGATTAAACCCATGTCTAGTCTAAGACCATGTTTTTTCCAGTGGTAACAGTTAATGAACAAAGTCCTCCATTCCAATAACAAACTCATTGTGAATGCAGGTCAGAATCTTGCTTGTTCCTGAAGTACAAATGCATCACCCCAAACCCTAAGGACAGTCACCTTCCCGCCCCATTCCCCTCTATCGACTTCCCACATGATTGGATCTACATGCTGCTCTGAATGAAAGAACAGCTCCACAGACAGACCTTTCTCCAAAATGGCATTTGCCCTTTAGGTCTGAAAGTCATCTGACATGGTATTTCATTAGTTCAGGATTGCTGAATTTCCACTTATTTTTCCAGTCAGTAGCTATACAGGGAATACACACAGGTTCGGAAGTCCAGATCATGTGTTGAGTGACCCAAGGGTGAAGGGTGGAAACACCGGTTTGATTGGTGTTCTTACCAGGCTGCTGGTCAGAACTCAAGAGTGTAGAGTCTTAAATCATACTTCCAGTTCACAAGGCTTCCAACAGGAAACAAGAAGCTGCAGAGGGAAAACCTGGGCAAGAAGGTAAAATAGAAGTCAGACATCACTTCAAAAATAAAAACAATGATAACAAATACTTACTGAATTAGCGTTCCTGGTAGCCTAGCAGATAAGGCTACTGGACACATTCCACCTATGTCCCAAGGACATAGCCTTGAGACCTAGGTCCAGGGGATGAGGTGAACAGCCAAGATAAAAAACTAAATTAAAAAAGAGCTTTCTCCTCCTCTCTCTTCCTCCTGACTGCCTACTTGACTTTATTATTGCCTGCACCTTTCCTTTAAAAAAAGAAAGTATAGTGTGCCTGGTGGAGTCGTGATTGGGTACAGTCCACATACATTCCAAGGACCCAGGTTTGCATCCTAGGGCTGGGGAGAATGACCAAGATAAACAACTAAATTAAATAGGTAAATAAGTAAATAAAATGCTGCTTCCTCTCTCTCTTTCTGCCTGCCTGCTTTTGCTCCCCTTCATCCCTGCCTGCACTTGTATTTTAAATATGTATATATAAACATACATACACACACACACACACACACACACACACACACACACACATATATATATATATATATACATATACGTAACAGTTTAGTCATCTAGGAATGCAATGGGAATAGAACCCTCAGAGTGGTGCAATGTATATGTCAACTGTACTAAACACCATACAGCGTTCTCTCAATTTGTTCTTACAACAAACATGTGTAAAAACTATATTATTGTGTGCATTTTCTAATGTGGGCAGTGAGACTCAGAAAGATCTAGCATCTTTCCCCAAGTGTACAGTTACTGCACGAAAGAAGAATTTTACCAACTGCTAAGGAAATTAGTAAGAATATGGAGAAGGCTCATTGGTGACATGCACTGGGTTTTACTGAAGAGACTTGGGTTTAGTCCTCAGTCTGCTTCTCACCAAATATGTGTTCATGGGCGAATCCCTTCCCTTCTCTGAGGCTGTTTCCTCATGTGTAAAATAAGGAGACTGGACCACATCTGTCCATTTTAGAGGGGTTTGCTGTCTGGAGTACAGCATTTAGAAAACAGAAGAAGGGAGCCAAGTGTGGATTAAAGCAGAGGGAAGACATAGAGGTATCCCAGGAGATAACATTTGATTTAATGATCAATTAAAAACCTGGAGTTTAAAGGACAAATAAAAGTTTGTTGGGCCAAAGGGGAATTGGGATTCTAATTACTGGGAAGAGCACATCCAAGGGACTAGTGAAAATAATGAGTAAACTGTGAGAAACTGACATGTTGAGGGAAGGACAAATGGATTGGTGTGTTGGGTCATTTATTCATTCACCAAGTATTTTTTGACAGCCTATGTGTATTGAACATACTCTAAACTGATTGGAAGAACTGGGGATGGGAGGCAGAGACAGTGAGAAGAAGTTGAGACAGATCATGAAGAGACTACCGTGCTAAACAAAAGAGATTAGCAGGATCCTTAAATTTATGATGAAATCAAGAGAGTTCCACAGTCATAGTTGTAGGATAATCAGGCAGAAGGCGGGGGCACAGTTAGGATAATCAGAGAAAGGGAGGGCCAGCCCTGAACTCTGACAGGGGTGGGGGCTGTGAATGGAGGTAGCAGTGATTAAGATGGTAAGTGCAAAAAATATTAAAGAGGTGAAAATGACGATAAGGATCTTGGTCACTGGCTGGATGTAGAAGAAGGAGAAAGGGAGGAATTCACATGATGGAGGGATGGAGGAATAAAGGGTAGGATAGATGAACAGATGAACTCTAAGTTTGAATACAAAGCAACTCAGCTCTGTTTTAGACAAAATATAACTCGTAGTTTCCTCATATTCCATGAAGAAGCATTATGATGTCAGCTTGTCAATAGTCCAAATAAGTGACCCAAGAATATATTCAAGAATATTTGCAGTATGCACATTTTAAAATGCTTGCACTTCATAATTATGTTTAAATTATGTCCTGTTTGCCTCTGGAAATGCCTGTGGGTTACATTATGAATAGAGGAAGGTGCACTGTACTGGGAGATGGGAAAACCTCCAGTTCTGCATCTTATTGACTGGGTGGTAGAGTCTTTGGGAGGTCACTTCTCTCTGCCATTATGTTGTTGTTCTTTTAGTCTATGAAATGGAGCAATCGAATTAAATGCTCTGAGAGTTTCTAGCCAACATTTTCTATTTGGAATTAAATGCCTCTATATGATCTGAAATACCAAAAAGTGTATTTTATTAAATCTATTTACAGAAATGAACTTGCCCACCATTTATCTAGGAATATTTTCTAACTAGGATTACTTTTCTCCTAATCTCAATCCCTAAATGCTGATACTGGGTTATTTGGATTCAAACCCAGTCCTGTCAGCTCTTAACTGTGGAAGGTTGGGCCTCACTCTATGAATGTACTATTGGTCACAGACATTTGAGAGAATAAATAAATATGTCTCATTAAAGTTGATAAAAGAGGAAATAATTATTTGCTTAAACTTCAATTCTCTCTCTTCCACCTTCTCTCTTGCTGTTAGAGCTAGAGTAACTCTGCTGTTCAGTCACATACTGGAACAAGATGAAAAAAGAATGTTTTCGCTTTCCTAACACTGAGATCCCATTAGGACACCTGGAGTTGGTTTGGTTGATGTGCAGTTCTCAGCAGGCTCTCTCCCTCCCCAACTTACTCCACTCACAGCTAGACACCAAAAACCCTAGAACTTTTAATCTATCACCTGAACTCATGATCACTACTGATTTGACAAAGATATTTACATCTTCAAAACTGAGTCACTAAAATAACTTTCAATTGCCATAATGGCAGAGCCCAATATTTAACATTTAAAAAATTATATATGAAGTATTTACACATCTTCTACCTGACCTGTCATAACACCTGAAAGCCTACAATTAACATCATTTTAAACAAGCTCTGCTATTAAGTTGAAACTTTAAGCTTTATACTCGTTGATGCCAGAACACTTTCTAAATCCTTAGGAATAATAGACAAAAGAATGAAATTTGGCATGGATGGATCAAGTACAGGAGAGAGAGAAAATAAAAAATAAAAAATTCTACAATGGCACAATTTTTCCAGGGACTCGGAACAGGTCAAGAATTGCATAGAAGTAGGTATTCTGTTCTTCTGAGTGTATATGACTAGAAAAAGATAATGCTAAATGAACTCCATGATAAATGTGTAAGAAGGTCCAAGAAGAAAGAATGTGGAATCAACCCTATGAATCAAAGCGCTTTTTTGTTTGTTACCTTACAGTTTCCAAACAATTTCCATGGCAATGATTATAGTCAAAATGTAGCATCTGTAGTGTCAAATAGTCAATGCCTCTATAAGCATTAGACATGTATACCAATGTACTGAGATAGAGCAGCAAATAGAGGTCATCACCATCACCTTCTCCAAACTTAAATTCAACACATCTCACACACACACACATCAGTTTCCTGATCCTTAAAAATTCATTTAAGCTGTGGCATTAACTCTTTGTGTTCTGGGGGCTAGAGAGTCACACAGCAATCTTCCAAAGGCCAGGGAGGGTAAGTTAACTAGGAAGACTAGTGTACCTAGAGCTAATAATAAGAAAGGATATTTATCTTCCATCATGGAGCAAGTGAAATCTGAGGTCACTCTGGAGAACCATCTCTCTTCAAAATACCCAGCACAAATTTCCTATCAAAAGGAATGTTCTGCCTTTTACCTTGAAGAATAATAAATTTTGTCTAAATGGTTTATTCCTCTGGAGTTTGGGAAGGGTAAATATTTGAAAGACATAGGCCTCTGATGTACCAAGGTGTGATTCAGTTTGTGAAGAATTCTGACCCTATTTCTGTGACTACAAGCGGATAAAATATCTAATGGATGTTTTCCTCTGACTGAGACATTTCCTCAATTTTCACACCCTTCTCTTCAAGCCTGGTTCCATGTGAAGCCCAATACAGAGTCCATTAGGAACTATGGCTGGAGAGGTTGATAACTGGAACTTAGGAGAAAGAAAATCATAGTCATTAAAAGTGTATGCATTAGGGTCACCGTTAGTAGCAAATGACCTTGATCCAATTACTTGACCTTTTAGAATCTTGTTTTCCTCGTCTGTAGAACAGGGAACACTGAACATGGCATCTGGAATGTGATAAATGTGCAGTGATGGAATGCACTGCGGTACGTGAACATTGAGGAATAGAGATAGCAGAAAGTTATAGTCAGAAAAGTGACATAATATCAGCCCTGTGGGTCCCCTAGACTGGTCCACAAGCCTGACTGTGAATACCCGCCCCAAAGGGAAGGAGAAAATGGGAGTGGGATTCTATTGGAACTCTCACTTTCTTTTCATCACTCTACTTATGGCTAGTAACATAGGGCTTGGCACACAGAAAATTCTCGGTGAATATTTGAATGACTAAATGAACGAATCACTCCAAAGCCAACAAAGTTTAAAACAATAATAACAATATAAATCACTTATATAATGTTCATTAAGTCTAGCATGTAGGACACATAGAAAATACTTAAAAAAATTAACCATTTAGCACTCACATCACCTCTGTGAGGAATGCCCTATGGTTACTCTTATCTCTGAGAAAATAAATCTGAGACATAACAGAGGGTGCTAATTTCCTCAGTGACACGTGGTGGAATTTGAACCCAGGAAACTTGAATTTTGAGTCTGTACACTTAAATGTAAATGCATTATCCACCTCAAAAAAGAAATGCATTATTTAACCAAAACAGAGAACAATAACAAATAAACAAAAAACACTCATGCTTATTTCAGAAAAAAAAATGTACAGAATATTAATGTTTTAGTTATGCTTACTTCTGGGCTTTTTTCTTATCCTTATTTAAGCAGAGTTATGACTACAGCTTGCCTACAAATCTATGGCCTGCTTTAAAAAAGACTAATTACGTAATTAACTCAAGTACAATCTCTTTGTAAATAATTTTTGCAGAAAGTAAAAATATTGCTTTCTAGTAGTGGTGTCCCACCCTAGCTTTACCGGAGTCCTTCCTAGCCCTTTGGTCACAGGTATTTTTTGGAGGTTTCCTCCAAAAAATTGAATTCAAAATTGAGAGTTATGGTACTTAATTGGTTCTTAGGCTCTGATTTTACATACTCAAGAACAGTCAACTCACCCCCATCTCTATGTTGCCCCCATAATGTGTTTGATACCTTCTCTCCTTGGTCCCCTCCCCATCTCCCAGTTAGAGGTCTTTAGGACAACTGCTTGTGAACACAGCAGGGGATCGTGAGTCCTTGTTTTTTCCTTGGAATTCTTGTTTATTTATTCCCTTGGGGCTTGTGAGTTACAATCCAGAGAAAGAAAAGTCTGTGCCTTTCAAACACAGCTAATAAAGTGCTACAGTTGAACCTTGAGCATCACTTACCTATTGCTTCTACCCAAACACAGCACTTATTAACCTGCCTACATGTTGAAAAGAATATGCTGGGGTATGAGGATTGGAAGCCTTTGTGTTCCCCTGATATTGACCTGTAATATCCAAGTAGTTGCCTATATTTTTCAACATCACTTCACCTGGGAATATATAGGTCAAGACAATGGTTCTAAATCTGACAGATAGTAATATCCAGGTACTGTGATTTACATACAAATTCCTGAACTTTTCTCATCCCTGTTAGAATTTTCAAGGGTAGGACCAAAGATTTTCTGTTATTAAAAGACTACAAAATACATATGATGGTCAATCATGTTGAGAATTACTAATCAAAGGCAAATTACTCCCAAAAATTGAGCCGCTAGCTTTTAACATAACAAATATCAATCAAGATGCAATTCCATAACAAAAATATAAATAACCCCATTAAAAATGGGCAAGGATTTGAACTGACATTTCTCCAAAGAAGATATACAAACATAATAAAAACATGAGAAGACTTCAACATCATTAGTAACCAGGGAATTGCAAATTGATACCACAATAAGATGCTACTTCATACCCATTAGGATGTCTATAGTCAAGAAGACAAATAGTAACAAATATCTATAAGGATGTGGAGAAATTAGAGCCTTCATATACTGCTAATGAGAATGAAAAATGGTGTAGCCACTGTGGAAAGTTCTTGCAGTTGTTCAAAAGATTAAACATAGTTGTAGTATGACTTAACAATTCACTTATAGGAATATATATAAAAGAGATTAAGACATGTGTCCACACAAAAATGTGTATGCACACAGTGATCATAGCAGCATTAGTCACAGCATCCGAAATTCCATCCAAATATCTTCAAGTTATTAATAGATAAACAAAATGCAGTATGTTCATATAATAAAATATTATTTGATAACATAAAGAATGAAGTATTGGTGAATTTACTATACAGATGAACCTAGAAAACATACTAAGTGGAAGAGGCCGGTATATGATTCCATTCATATGATAGTCCCATAATCGGTAAATTCTATACAGATAAAAAGTGGGGTAATGGTTTCCTAGGGTTTGGAGTAGGTTATGATGGGAAGTTGGACATGAGTCCTGAAGGAGATCTTTAAGGGGCTATTAAATATTCTTAAAATTAATTATATAACACTGAAAATGTTAAAACCCATTGAATTACATGCTTTAAAGGGGTGAATTGCATGGTATGTGAATTACATTTCAATAAAGCTATTTTAATCAGTCAACACAGTCCTCTAGCTTAGTGAGATAATTGTCATTTCATTTTCTTTGGTCTAGGCTAACCATCCCAAAAAGCAAGTATCTTAAAATGGCAAACATTTACCTCATAAGTCTGTAAGTCCAATGAGTGGTTCTGGCAGACTGGACTGTACCTGACTGATCTTCAGAGGGCTCTCTCAAGTTGCTGTCCACTGCCCATTTGGCTGTGGGTTGGCCAGTCTAGGATGGTCTTAACTAGAATGACTCATTCTTCCTCATGTAACTATCTCCAGGTGGGCTAACCCAGGTTTGTTCTCATGGAGATAGTGGTATTCCCAGAGAGTAAATGGAAGCCCACTAGACCTCTTAAGTCCTGGACTGAAATTAGAAATTAGCATGTGGTCACTTCCATTACATTCAGTGGGCCAAATCATGTCATCAGGTCAGTCAACATTCAACAGAAATGAATGTTTCTGTATGAAAAATCACACGGCTAAGTCTAGGATATAGGAAGTGTTAAAGAACTGAACAATTTTTGTAATCAATCTATCCCATTGTCTGTGGAGCAATAAGTCTAGCTTTTAATTTCATATTAATCACTCATCTTACAGTTAGCTTTGGACGCATTTATTGTTTATTCTTGCAAAAGTGGTAAGGCACACCTGACCTTCAATCAAATGTCTTAGTTGAAATTTGATTTAAAACTTCTTTAGACTATTTATCTCCAAAAAAAAAATAAATTAAGGTTAAATACAAAGAGAGTATTCCATATTTATTAGTCAGCATGTGTCTTATCATTCATTGATAAATAAAGCAGAGTTCAAATTACCTTATACTAGAGACACCTGATTTCTGAGAATTAAAAACCTATTTAGTTAATATCTTCCTTGGAATGGAAGCAGAGTACAGAAAATTCTTACATTCCTACGATCCACTCTAATCCATTCAATTTATTTATGACATTGTGTCAGATACTAGAGATATAAGAATGAAAAAAAAAACTGTCTATTCCTTCTAAGAGAAAGTTGGGATAAGAACAGGCAAGTAGAAGTCACAACCTAGAATCCCGAGTAAGAGCGAATTCAAGGATGAATAGTCAGCAGCAGCAAACATATCTGAGAAGACCATTGGTGTTGACAATGAAAAGGCTCTACTGGATTTGTCAAAGTCCATCTATTCTATAAATGTTAGGTTCTCAGTTGAGTGCTAGAAGACAGAATTAATAAACCTCCCTGATCTCCTAGAACAGATGAGTGAGAGAAAATAGACATAAAAATAATACTCGAGTGTGAAAAAATATTTCGATGGAAATTGTTGATCTCCTTGTAAAGCTGGCTCCTCCTGAAAAGAAAAAGTGAGATTGCTGCGGGTTGAGTGAAGGACAAAGATTATAGTAACAGTCAATGAAGAGAAGAGAACAGAAAGCAACGAGGAAAATGTTGGGTTTTGGGAAAAGTTTGGTTTGTTTTGTCTTTGTTTTTATTGTTTATACATTTAGAGACCACCAAAGCAGGTTTGAAAGCTACCAGAAGAAACCAGTAGAAAAAAAAAGAACTTGAAAATGGGGGTCATAAGGAAAACAATAGCATTTGTTCCTAACAGGAAACTGGATCTGTTACTGAAAACAATGGTTCTGTGCACTGGCGTAGTGTCAGTCAGAAAATAGATCAAAGTTTCTTTAAATGGAAATGTTTATTACTTGTAAGGAAGCAGTGCAATGAAGTATTGCCCCCTCAAGTACTCTCTTCAGGGGCCTTTTGGGGTTCAAATGAAAAAGTGAGTGATGATTGTTAGAGAACTGCTGGGGAAGATTTCAAGGCTACTGCATAGGCAGCAACCCTTCCTCATGCTTGGTTATGTTTAAAAAAATGATGGCGCAAGGTCAGCTTCAAGTCAGTCCTGGTGGTTCTGTGGCTGCTGGGGCCAAGAGTGAGTTAGAACCACTTAACCCAGTCAAAGACTTTATCTACTTCCCTGAGAAGCCTATCTATTCTGTTGTCTAGAACTCATTGGATCTGAATATTCAATGGTCAGCACCTCGGTGCCTCCATCAGGTTTTGGGGATGGTTTCATGAGTGTTTTCCACTCAACTATTAGGCTCTCATTGCTGAATCATTAACGGGTTTACTGAATGAAACTAAGAGTTTCTAGAAATGCTATATGAGATAGGCTCTATTGGATGTCTTTTTTGGAGATGGATGTGAGGGACATTGAACGATATCATGGCAGCATGTCTCCACATTTTTGGTGAGGTTAGAATAAGCTTATCTCTTGAGAGTAGCAGAGTGGAAGGGAGCACAGTATTTTAAGGAGAAGTAACAATGCCTTGGAGCACCTGACAACAAAAATGGAAACAGGGGCCAACCAGGAGTCATCTCCCAAATTATTGGGAGCTACTGCAGAGGGATCTATATATTCTGGGAGAGATGCTGAAGAGGTCATGCTGGTTTATGGGAAGTCTAATTAGAAAAGTTAATCAGATGCAAAATTATCCCAATGAATTCTATGCATTCCAAAGCTAAAGAGTTATGATTTGAGGATTGCCTGCTGTTTTGGATCTTCTGTGCTGCCAATTCTTCTCTATTACTGCAGATAATTGTGTCAGCTCCATAGAGTGTCTCTCTATATAAATGTGCAGGGCGTGCCACACTTTTCCTGGGTGTCACTTGTCTCTAGGCCAGCAGGAATACTTGTGGTTGTGCCTGGAGGAAGGACAGAGCAGCCAGACACGAAGGCTAACGCGTCTCCAATGGTGTCAGTGATAGGTGTACCAGCCTGATTCCTGAAAATACACGCTCTCAGCTCCCACACTGTCAGCTCCAATCCTTCTTATGCTAATTAACTTTCTTATTTTCTAGGTGCAAAAATGGTTGAGGCAGAGAGTTGACACTTTTATATTTTTCTTTCTTAACAGGAAAATTCAAAATAACTATACTGAAAAAGGGTGGCTGATGACTTTTAATCATAATCTTGGTGTAGGAAAAAAAATCCTAGCACAGGGTTTGAAGTCAGACAACTCCAGACCAGAAATCCAACTCTGTTAATGGGTTTTTTAAGTTCTCCAAGCCTTCGCTTTGTTCTCAGGCTACCAGGTTAACTCTATGAACACAAATATGTGTACAGAATGGATAGACAGACAGCAGGAAAATAAGTGTCTATAGGTATATATAAAAACCCATGATATTTTTGAAAACTTAAAGGATCTCTTTATTCCTTATTTTCTGAAATTTTATAATTATGTCATTGGAATTGGTTTTATTTTCATTAGTTGTGCTGTGTTTCACACATTTTCAAATCTGGAAAAGAGTTTTGTTTTTATATTCTTGAATTAATTTTGATGCCTCCCCTTATGTTTATTTTTTTTTCTTTTGATACAAATTCTATTAACTGAATGAAGGTGGGAACTTCAGGACTAGCAATGAAATACTTTTTACATATTTCTTTCCTATTTTCCACTGGAAAAATTTTTTCCAGAAGTTTTTAATGCCTGGGATTTTCTGCATCTAAAATACATGTGTTTATTTATTCTTCTAATACTTAGCTTGATAATTCTGTCCTCAGATGCACCTCAGATCTCCAAGACCAGAGACCCTCTATTTGACCCTCTTTAGAGAAACACACTTCACCTTCTTTGAGACAGAGTGAAATTACTCAGTGTGTGGAATACAGAGGGTGATCTGTACATCTGAAAACTTAAATGGGCTGTTTGCAATCATTATTACTCTATTTCCTTTTTTCTTACAGAGTTTCTCATACCACAGATTTTTAAACCTTATGAGGAGTCTGTTATCCAAATCAAGTGAGTTCCAGATTTCCCTACTTCAAGCAAAAGAACTGATTCCTCAGAATTGGAGAGTCAATTGTCACTTATTTATGTGTCCCCCAGCTTTAAAAAGGTTGTAGTCACTTGCTCTTACCCATTGTTTTGGTTATATTTCTTAAAATGAAATATCTTAACTCTAGCGGAACTTCAAGAGGGTAGAAAAGTGTGTGTGTGTGTGTGTGTGTGTGTGTGTGTGCTATCATCTTTACTAAAATTTCTTGTATGCCTCATTTGGGACCAGCATAATCTTTTCAGAAATATGAATCAGAGATTTTTGTCCATTAGACAAAACCCTTAAAGTACTTAACACTTAGAATCAATACTAATTCCTTACTCTGGCATTGCATGAACTGGCACCTCCTGCCCTTCTTAACCTATTTTCACACCTCTTTCCTTTTCACTCAGTGTGCTAGTCTTCTTGCTCTCTGTCAAAGGTGTTGAAGTGAATTCAGGTATTAGGACCATTGCTCTTCTGTCCACCCAGCCTGGAATACTTTTTTCTTAGGATTTCGCTTCACCAGTTCCTGAGAAGTGTTTTTAAACCTTCTCTGAAATATCTCTTCCGCAGTAAAGCTTTCCTCACCACTTAGAACATGCTTCAAATACAGGTTATTTATAAATGTTTTAAATTGCATATGAGTGAAGGAAATTCTGTTAACCCCTGCCTTCTTCTTGAAACATTTTTGATCACAGAGCAGCATCTAGCAGTCTAGAGAGTGAAAGTAGGCGTCAGAGGGAGGAGATGAACATGATGCATAGACCCTGTGCTTTGAGAAGTTTTGATGCCCACATGGAGCACCCATGCTTGTGGGCCTGCCTTTCAAGGTAAGCTTCTACGCAAAACCATCCATTTATGTTGTCTTTTTTTGTGGATTATCTCCAGGTCATGAATAAATTTGTCACCATAGCTGGAGAAGGGCAGGTGCTTAAAACTAAGCATAAACCTAAAAATTGTTTACAAAATTTTCACCTATAGGTATTTCCTCTATCATATCCTTTGGGATGAAGAGTAGTCTCTGAATGGTTTTGCTTATTACCTCTGAAAATAATTTCGGTGACAAATAAGCCCCCTCAAAAGTGTTTCAATTGACATCTGAAATTTTCATCTGGAGTTTAAACCATGGTCAAGGATGTAACTTTCAGTGAATTATATAGATTGGCCATTAAAAATGAAACTGACACATTATAATTTAAATGCATCCATGGAACTCTGGCACTTAGAAGCACACAATCATATATTATAGGTATAAAAGAATAACTTATTTATTCAATAATTAGATCTTTTGCATTTTTGTGTAATTACTTTTGGGACTTGGGTAAAAAGATTGCCTTGCTAACATTAACCTTGGCAAGTATCAGAAATCTTACTAAGACAAAACCAGGCACTACCTTCCTCAGGGAGATTACACAGGAGTCTTATGACATTCTAAGAAAGGAAGGAGGAGGTCACCAGGGAAATTTTTTCAGCACTGTGGACAGAGGGATTCCTCCAAAGTTGTCCATGCTGCTCTTAGACTCTGAATTTGAGCTCAGTCTGGAATGACTCTTAGGAGGGAAAGGTGGACTGAAGTCACAGATGAGAGAGAGGCTAGGATGAGGTACTGACATCTCTGCAGATGGAACCTGTATTCTGCTGCCCTCAGTGTCTGTTCCAGGTTGGATGATCTAATGTGATGAATGTCTCGGCTCTCTTGAAGGCTGGGCCTTCAGCAGTGGAATTTGTCAGAGCAGAGGAAATGAACAAAACATCAATGTCCTAATTGTTTTTAAACTAGGATTTAAATTGTCTGTTTCCTCAGCAAACACTAAGAGATGGAGAGTTAAGAATGGCCAAGAGCTACTGGTTGGAAAAATAAGAAACATTTGCAGAGAGACTAGAAAAGGAATACCCTTCTCCAGTTACTTGAAAGTAGGAAACAATTAAATCTAAGGGCACAATTTTCAATCCAGTGTCTGTCTGTCTGACTATCTCTACCTCATATAAGAGATAAACAATAAAAAAAACCTTCATGTTTCATAGAAACATCATACTAGAAGGCATGTGGAGGGGAAATGACTTTAAAAGTCAGAAGGAAATTTATTTCAAGCTAAAATTTTATACCTAGCAAAACTCTCAATTGAAATTCAGTATAGGATTCATCATTGTTCAGGTATGCAAAGTCTTTTTAAAGATGTCTTTCTGTGATTCCTCCCTCTAGGAAACTACTGAAGAATATGAACCAACAAGCAATGGAGTGAAGCAATAAAGAAGATATGAGATATTAGAAACAGGTGAGATTCCCAGGCAGGAAAAGAGTCACTGGAATGACTAATGAGGAAGAGCCTTGGATGAGAAGAACTATGCTTCAGGCATAAAAGGTAGTTCAAGGTGGAGCAGAGTTACAGGCTCAGAGTATTCTTTACAAAGATTAAATACACATAACATGCCCCAAACATCTGTACAATGTGAGAAAAGAGGAGACTCAAGAAAATGGGAAAGATGTAGGGTTGATAAGAAAGTAGGAAACGAAGCAAAAGGAAAAAAGATAAGAAATGACATGGGAAAATATTTTGCACAAAAAGAAAAGTCATCACAATTTACTACATTGTTCAGATGTGAATAATATTTACACAGTATGATGATATAAACACCATGTTGATATAACCAAAATCGTGATAGGAGAATAGGAGGATGGCAAGAATACGCATTTTTGTCAGAACCAATAGGAATCTTAGATAATGTCTAAAACTGAAAAAAATCAACTGATTTCAGTACAACTATTTATTCAGAAACAGGGAAATAAGTATTGACAGTATGAACTAAAAGACATTGACACCATTGCTGCTGGGGAAGGGAAAGTTGAACAGACTTCTGTTTATGTAAAAAATGTGTGCAACTGTTTTATTCTTTAGATAATATGCATGAATAATGATGCTCTATTTTAACAACATGTAAGCTATACTTAGATTGAGTTACATGTTGTTCTATATGCGCTATAAGCAGGCATTACACTCATTTAATTTGCATAGCAAATCTAGAAGTTTTATCTTATTTCCATTCTATAGGGAAGACAGCTGAGAGTCATAAAGGTTAAGTAATAGCTATATGACCACAGGGCTTGTAAGCAGCAGAGCTGTCATAAAATACAAGCAGCCTGGGTCAAGAGTCAACTACTATAACAAGATGTTTTAAACTTATCCATGCCATTGACCTCTTCAGCATTCTGATAGAAGTCAGTGTTCCAGGCAGAAGCAGAACACGTGCAAAGACATGCTGCTATGAGAGCAGTAGTGGAATATGTTCACAGGACTATTGCTATTAAATATGATGTGTTAGATGGACACATCTTCCCTTCTTCTGATCTCTTCCATGTGGCCTCTCTCTTCCTCTATATACACTCTAGCCCAAGGGAGTTAGAGAGATCTCTTTGGTGGGTAAATTTGGAAAAAATAAAAGAGCTCCCTATATCCTCTTTTGAACAAAGAACAAGAGTTCCGTACATCTTCAGTTCTTACATTTTACACTTGCTGGTTTAAGACTTCCTGGTCCAGGATTACATGTGAAGGAATGAGTAACTTGCTTACATCGAGGGATTCAGCTAGCTGGTTTACGCCACTCAATCACGCTGCATCACCTGACTTACTTCTTATCAGATGAGTGGTGACATTTTGGTATGCTGACTCCTTTAGGTTGCTTTTCTCAATTTGCTCAAAACCTGAAGCAGATTAACACTATGTTCCTCAGATGCTCCAAAAACCACAGCTAGATCTTAGGTTAAAAAGCAGGGGACAAAGACATAAAATTGGGGTGTAGGTGCACAGGTATGAAGTCTGTGATTGGGGGTGTAGTCCTTGTAAAGCCCTGGGTTTGCCATCTGAGGACAAGGTGGGGGCGGGCAGACAGCCAAAATGAACAAATAAATAGTTCTTCTTTCTCCCCTCTCTCTTTTCCTGCCTTCCTGCCTATTTGCCTCCATTTTTATCAGTTTCCTTACTCTTAAAAAATGGGTCAGAAATGGGAGACACTGACTGGGATAATGCTGTGTCACATGACTTGGAGTTTTGGCTTATCCTGAGGGAAATGGGAAACCACTGAAGGATTTAAAATAGGGGAATAAAATAGCCATATTTACATGTCAGAGATCATCATCTGGTAGAAGAATGTATTGGAGAAAAGGCAAGACTAGAAAAGAGAAATGTAAGAAAACTATCCTGAAGTTAGGTGTAAATGGAGGGAAAGATGATTCTAGAGATATTGGAGGAACTTCTTAATGTGACTTCCATGAAACCTTCCATTTGTCCCAACTCCAGGATAGAAATCATCTTTCTTCTCAGAAGGCCAAACCCTTTATTCATAACTCTCTAACAGTCTTTATCACTTTCACCATTTATTATAACTCTCTACCATGTGCAGCTACAAAACCAGATTGTTGCTTTTTGACAACTAGAACTTTGATTCCTCTTTATTTCTCTGCACTGATACTGATCAGACTTAGTCAAACACAAATGAACTTGTAGAATGGATTACTCTTTATGAGTTAGGGATGGTTCTCTCAATGTGAAATAAAGGCGAACTTGAAAAGAAGGCTGTGGCTGTCAGCTGTTGCTGTGTGACAAAACAACCCTCCCAAACCTGGTAATAACTCAACACAGCAGCAGTTGTTAGTGATCACGAATGTGGAGGTCAGAGGGAGCTCCGATGATTTGGGTCAGGTAGATCCTATATCAGCGGACCTCGCTCATGTGTCTATGGTCATCTGACAGGGAGGTGGCTGAGGACTAACCAAAAGAGGGTAGTGGTTGATCTGGGTGATAAGAACTCCAGGACCTCATAGTTCATCACACAGCATGTTGGACTGGTCTTGTTCTCATGATGACAAGACAAGATTCTAGGGGAGCAAACAGAAGCAGGCAAGGTCATTTTAGGTCAAACCTAGAGTGGAACAATATCATTTCTAAATATTGTTGGCCAAAGCAAATCACAAAACCCACCCCAATTCAAGAGATAAAGAATGGGGTTGAGAGGAGATGAAATATCACCTGATTCAACGCATAGAAATGGGAATGGGTGGAGAATTGAAGGCATTGCTGCAATCAATCTGCCATGGGAAGTTTTCAGACACAGATTTGGCTGGGGTAACATAATACCTATACCAGCAGTAGCCGGGAAAGAGATGTGCTTGGAAATTGTCAAAGGAAGAGGAGGAAGAGAGGGTCACCAGTGTTCTTCACAATAGATCTTTAAGGTGCACACTGATGTAATTCTCATCCAAAGATCATGGAAATCTAGTCTTCAAGCAGGAAATTTTTGCCTTATTCAAAGTTATCTAGCCTCTATGCTGATCAATAGAAAAACTAGAAACACACCTACAGAGACACCATATGGAATGCTGGACATCTGGCGTGGGCCCCAAATGTGGGAGGGAAATAGCCAGAGTTTTCCCTCCTTGTTAGGAAGCTGTGAGAACTTCTGACTGTCGAGGTCTCTTTCCCCTGTTGCCTCTTCTTCTCTTTTACCCCTCTTGATTGTCCCTCTTCCTGTTAAGTCTGTTTTTCAGATTTAGTTCATAATTCTTCACAATAAGAAATTTTTCACTGCTTTTATAGAGACACGGAGAATTTTAACAGTTAATTTAATGTGTGCAAAGTGCCTTGAGCACCTTGGAATTAAACATGTCGTGCGCAAAGAAATGAATAAAGGCTTTGGAGTATAGAGACATTGGTCTTCTCTGAAATACATGCTCAGAGTGTCTAAATATATGCATGCACACAGCCAGCTGAAAATCTGTTGATTCCACTAGACAGGGACCAGGTGACCGTAGAATTTGCTGCTTCACATGTGGTATTAGAAGGAAGAGATATGAGTCAAAATTCCACCCCATCATGGGATGAAGGAGATAAAAAATCCATAAAAATGCATTTCTTTATGTTTGATAACGTAGGTTCACATCTACCCATGTGCATGCGCACATATGTACATAGGTATAGTCCTGCTCCTATATTTGCCATCCTATTCCAATCCTCTCCCCAAAACTCCTTTGCTTCTCCAGGTAACTGGAGAAATAAGGGAGAAGCAAAATAGGGATAGCAAGAAACAAAAGCATCAAGGAGCCTGAAGTTCCTAGGAGAGCAAACCCATTTTGTATCAGTAGCCAGTTTGGTGCTACCCTCCCGGCTATTGCAGCAGGGTAATTCCACCCAGGCTATATCTAGTCTCATTTCTTGAATTTCAGTTAAATGTCCTCTGAGAACGCAGATTTTGTGGAATCCTAAGGTTTAGGGAACTTTCTGGAATTCATTTAGTTGAAAATTACAAGTGGATGTTATCTGTCTCTGGGTTGCCCTGATGTCATGTAAAACATTGTCTCTATGGAAAATCTACTTCAAATCCTAAACAGTGCTCTCCAAATGCAATTGCAGAGCAAAATGGATGGCTATCAAGTAAGTATACTCACATTCAGATAAAGCAAAGTAGACTTGGGTCTCCAAATTCTAGGTGCATGTTAAATAGAATTTTTTCAGAGCATTTAGATTCACAGCAAAATTAAGAGTATGGTACAGAAATTTCCCTTTCTCCCCTGCCCCACACATGCATAACTTCACTACTACCACATCACTCACCAGACTTAGACGTTTACTATAATCCATGAACCTCCATGGATACATTGTCACCCAAAGCCCAGAGTTTGCAATATGGTTTACTCAGGAGGTTGTAGATTCTGTGGATTTAAAAAATTTATAATGACATCTAGTCAACATTAAAGTATCACACAAAGTCATTTCACTGCCTTAAATTATGATGCATTTTGGTGAGTTACTTTCCCTTCAGGGTTGTTCTTGATTTTCATTTTGACCAGATTAGAAGAACAGGCAGGAAAAACAAATGTGAGTAGTCCTATCCTCCAAAGAGCTTTAGGAGGAACATCTTTATAAGGGATGGAAGATGGACAAAGAAACCAATAGTTCGGTTTTGTTTGGGGGCTTTATCTCTACCCCTCAGATCCTTCAGGGGTAGGTGTTGTTACCTGCAGTTGATTTATGAAGCCCTTGAGAGCAAATGTCTTCCCCGTCATTCACAAAGCTCTTAAATGGACTATAAACCCTGTGAGGACAGGGCAGTATCTTACTCATCCTCTTATCTCCCAGGACCTAACATAGGACCTTACCGAAAACAGGCATTCAACACATATTTCATGGAAAAATTGAAAGAAATAGCAGAGGGAGAGCTACAATCCATTCCCATCAGACTCTAAAGTCCGCACTTCTTTCTGTAGAACCAAACTCTGTCTGGTGTGTGTAAGTCCACACACCTTGCATCCAGGCATAGACAGTGTCCAAAAGTAAGAATCTGTCAAGCCATTCGTTCTTCCCATACTTTCTGAAAATGAAGTGTCATTGCGATGTTATCTTCTTTGACAGTACAGCTATATCTGATTCCTCTCCTAATCCTATATTCTCAGTGCCTTTTTCTCCTCCCAGAAGTGGGGTCTGAGTCACAGCAATTCCCAATATACCCATTCATGTCTCAATAGAAAAAAAATTGAATAAGAACCTTGAATTCTCAAGAAAAACACGTATTTAGGTTTGAGAACTGTATATATATCCACATTTTTATGGACACACAGTTCTGATTTTATTACTAATTACAGCCTTGTAACCAACTCTACAAAACCCCACACGATCTTGTCCTGAAGGTGCACTCAGCTCTGGTTTCCCAATCTCTCTTCCTTCCCCCTGCCTTCCCATCACAATGGCTTCCTTGCTACTCCTTCGACAAACTAACAGTTCTCTCACCACAGTGCCTTTGCACTTGACTTGTTGTCGCAGCCCACATGGCTTTTCCTGTGGAAATGACATTTCTCACTTCCCTGCTTCTTTCAGGTCATGGCTGAACATTCTTCTTACCAGGGGGCTATTCCTGACCATGGCATCTCACAGAGCACTCCTCTACCTCATGCCCTTATTTGTTTGCTTCAGAGTCTCAGCACCACTGGCATGCTCCTTCTGGATTTGCTCACTATCTTTCTCTCACTAGCATCAACATTCTTTATTCGCTCCTAACTTGCTCTCAACTCTATCTTCAGTATCTACAACAGTGCCTGGAACTTGATGGGAACTCAGTATTGTCTGAGTGACTGAAAGAATGGAATCCTCAAGTCATGGATGGCAAACACATGTGCCTTCACTCTTTTCTTCTGTGTCCATTTCAGACCTCACAACTGACCATGGCCATCTTCTACTAAATCAAGACAAAGCCTTAGCACCCACTCCATACCACACCCCAGGCAGCAGCCACCAACCTACTGAGGTCAACACTGGCAAAGACATGTCTGTGCCCTTGGAGGACAGCATGGTCTTCTGCCCTGATGCAATGAGCTGATGGACCAGGCAGGAGGACCCTTGCTTGCCCCTCTGGCTTAAGGTTAAGACTAGACCCCAGACAACTGACTTATTCATATATCTTTATTTCCACTGGGTCCAAACCTTGACCGTGAGGTGCTCTAAAGCTGGCTCAAACTGCTTCACGAGTACCATTTGTGCTTGTCTCTTCCCAAGTCTGTATTCAGCTATTTCATTAGACATCTTGAAACCAGTCATGGTGGGAGTCTTTATACCAGAGATCAGCAGTGCTATGATCGGGGTTGGTTTTTGTTTGCTGTTGTTGCTGATAAGCTAGTGGTTAAACCAACATACCATGTCCTTGCTAAGTCCCAGTAACTGTGAGAAATGTGGGAGACACAGCCAAAGGGTTGTTCCTTTCCTCCTTAGAGCAGTGACCTAAGCCCTCATGGGGGCTTTCAGCTCTGACCCTGCCCTGGTTTCCATGTGGCCTTAGGAGGGGCCCAGAGGGAAGGGAAGGGGAGTCTCCCAGGCTGAGTACAGGAGAGACAGAGAGGGCAGAGGAAGAAACATGGTCACATGGAAGAAAGGGGCTGTCACCTTTTTGTTCATTCCTCAGAGGACTCTGCTTCTCTACTCCATACCCATAAGCGACTGAGAGCATTCTAGAAGTCCTTCCTTCCTGAGGGGAAGTGAAGTTTGAGAGGGGAGAGAGACTGGGGGCTTTCATATTACCTGCGTCAGAATTCCCCAAGAGACTTGTTACAAACTGTGTTACCTTGTTCTGCCTGGTGTTGAAAAACCTCGGAAAATGGAATTTAGAAAAATGCATTCAACGAACACAGCAAAGGACACTTGTGAGTATGGTAAGAGATTATTAGGTTTGCTAAAATGAGCCAGACCCACACAGGGAAGTCCTTTTAAATACACATGTCCAGGCGCCCCAGCTGGAGATTCTGATTTAGTTGGTCTAGGGCAGGGCCCTAAAATCTATAGTTTGAGAAAACTGATTTTCATGTTAGTCCAGGTTAGAGTTTGCAATAAGCACAGATTTCCTTTGTTTTCCCCACACAATGAACTTTTTTTTTTTAAATTCCTTGCTTCTTTGCAAGAAAATCTAGGCATTTTGATCTATGTTAAGCATACATTGAACACAATGTGAGCAGACATTATGTTGAACACTTTACAAGGATTATTCCATTCCATTCAATTGCATTCAATTATTCCAGGAATAATTCCATTCCATGCAAGTCTAAGAAGTGGAAACTTTTATTGCAAAGATAGATGATACTATTCCCATTTTATACATAGACCAAAAGCTGACGAGGCAAAGTCAAAGTTATACTAAATCATCTGACACTAGAACCTAGACCCTCCATCATTAAGGTACCTGCATCCAAAGACCTTAAAAAATAACAGCAAAAATAACTTTAAAACCTCACTGAGCAAAAGTCTTTTAAAAAAAACTGACTGTGAATATTTCTCCAAAATGTCAATTCCATATTTCCTGATTTTCCTCATTCAGAAGTCTGCATGGGTTAGAATAGATTTATCTGGGTGGAAAGCAATCAGAATAATTGGTTTGGGTAGAGCAAAGTAACCAATAAATTAGCTTACACATGACCTTTCTGAAGCAGCCTTCTCTTCTGCTCCTATTCTCTGGCCCTGAATTGTCGCTCGTTAATTGGTAGTTTGTTCCCTAGTCAGGCTGCCTGTTTCTGACACTGGGTAATGCATTATGAGATAATCTACTTTCTGTGACTTCACACAGTTCCCATGGCAACCCTCAATGCCATCTTCCTGCAGAACGGCTGCGTCCTCGGTTCCAAATATGTTGCAGCAATGTAAACATCTTTGATAAAAATGTCCAGGAAAATGGCAGTCCAAGCAAAGAATGACATTTAGATAATTACAAAAGGAAACAATCTATAATTATCCTTCTTCTTTCTTTCATTTTAATAAAAAAGAAAGAAAAGGAGGTGTAGAGTGGGTTGGTTTGATTTTAACTTTTCTGCATGGTAGAAAAAAGAAAGAAAAGGTTTGCTTAACAAGAAATAATTGAAGAGAAACAACACGTGTGAAAAGACCTTGTTCGTTAAGGCTTTAGTTCATTAGAATTGAGGTGGCAACATTACTGGAAGGAAATGACCACATCCATCAACCCAACCACCAAAAATACAAGGCAAGTGTATATAGGGAACCTCTCCTCAGGTGACCTAGACATTCTGGCATTCAAAACTAATAACCCAAGATTCTCTTGGTTGGTGGAGAGAGTCCTTCATTTCTAATTCTTGCTGGCTAGCTATCTGTATCCTCAAAGTGAGCTCCTGAGGAAATTTCTCAAAACAAAACTTTTTTTAAGATTTAGTGACATATAATCAATATACAAATACCTGTGCATATGTAATGAGTTTGGATGTAACTTCTGGATCTTGACAGTATCTATACAATGCTCTTTCTACGTGCTGTTCCTTCCAACATGCATGCTCTTAAACCTGTAAGTCAAGTCCATTCCACCTGTCCTTTATAATTAAGTCAAGTGTTCCCACCCTAGCAAGCTATACTAAGCAGAATTTCAAGATGGTCCCTGAGGTTCCCACCCACTGGTAGACACATCTTGTATAATCTCTGCCCTTGAATGTGGGTGGTACTATAAATACAGTGGAATTTCTCTCCTAAGATTAGGTTAATAAGAAGGAGTTTAACATGAGTGAGTTTAAATTAATCAGGCGAACTTTTAAAAGAAGTTACTAAGGATGCCACTTTCAGCTGGGATATGTAATTGGATTAGAAATTATCTTTACACACATTTCGAAGATCGGACAATCCGAAAAATCAATGAAAGTTTTGGACCTACGAGAGAACTGAAGATTCAGGAGAACCCGTCACCCTAAAATCTAAGCAGTCTTGTTCAGGAAGACACAGCACAGACCTGCTTACCTGAAGCAGAAATGTCTGGGATCAGAAACAGATAGGAAGACTCAAATGGTAATTTTGACAAATTTATGGAGGCTCAGTGTGGACTAGCATGAGAGTGAGAAGCTCTGGAGCCACAGTCCTAGAAGGACCCTCACATTTTTGGGAGTTTTATCTCCAGGAACTGGGTTCACAGGGTGAAGAGCCAAAAAAATTTCCCACGGCCCTGGTAGTAGAAGGAAAGAGCAATCCCTTAGGTGTGTACTAAGAGCCTTCTTCATTACAGAGCCCCACTCTTAAGAGGAACTTCACCAGAGCACTCCAGCTGAAGGAAAGGCAATTCTTCTCACCCAGTCATCTTCAACGTCCCTGCGTCATGTAAGGAGTGGGAAAAACATAGTTGGTATGAGTAAGGGTTTCATGAAAATAGATAGAAAACTATAGCCAAGGAAGGACGTAGGGGATAGAGCAGGGGGCTATATCACTAGTAAAATAATTGTGACGGTCACAGCCTCAAGAGTAGACTCACCATATGTACTATTTTAAATGAGACAGTACCTTTTTTCCCACATTTTCTAACTGTCCTGTCCTTTTAATATAAATGTCAATTTTGCCCTGTTTTTAATAAATCAAGGCCATTTCTAACATGGCAAAAGGGGCAGTTGAGTTGCCCCTGTCTGTTGATGGGGCCCCAAAGCAGGTTCTCTGTGTTAAAGACAGCCCTTGCCGGCACCGACTGTGGTGGGCCTCTGCTGCTACTGCTATTCCCTCCCCATGAGGAACCAGGAACCTCAAGAATAGAATTCCCCTCTTGAATTCTCCCCTGAACTTACCTGTTTCTTCAAAGGGAGCAGAACACTGAAGCATAGTTCATTTGAAGGTAGCTGCTATGGGGGTTATTTCTGGCACTCTGGGGTCATCTTTGACACTGTGGGGGTTATCTCTGGCACTGTGGGGGCTATCTCTGGCACAGAAGGGTTGTCTCTGACACTGTGGGGGTAATTGGGCATTTCTGGCACTGGGATGGTTAAAGCACCATGTGTTTTAAGCAGCACATTTAGAATGGGACTTAGAGGGTTGCCAAATTTTGTTCTCACCTAAGATGCCAAAATTCCTTATACCAGCCCTGGCCATTGTATGAAGTCCCACTGATCACACATCATTACTATGTGTTGGCTGATGGGCATTGCACAGTACCTACCTTTTGCTGGCCTGGCTGCTCTGTTTCTGCTCAGATTTCTCTGACTCCTCCCTTCCCCTTAGTCACCAGCAAATAACCCATCCTGTTTTTGCCATCCTAATGTCCTGTTTTTGTCTCAAGGAAATATGGTCAGGCTACTCAAGAGACACACACATCAAAAGACTGATATTTAACTGGAAGTTTATAGAATGCTCCCCCTTCTTCATACCTCACCACTCCACCAATAGGTCTAGTAAAATAATTGAATTGCAACTGAAAGAGCTGTAAGATTAGACTCTCTCTGAGGAGGATACCTAGGGAAGCTGCCAAAGACCACACATAAATAAGGACATTAAGGAATTTAAACCCTCAGTTATAGCAAACATTAAACACAGTGCA
This sequence comes from Solenodon paradoxus, assembly GCA_004363575.1. Classification (NCBI taxonomy): domain Eukaryota; kingdom Metazoa; phylum Chordata; class Mammalia; order Eulipotyphla; family Solenodontidae; genus Solenodon; species Solenodon paradoxus. The sequence continues at coordinate 90,656 of RJWH01001758.1, forward strand.
AATTCTAGCCAGACTAGTATAAATCCTCACACTAAAGGTCTATTTACTAAAGGTCCTATTACTGACTATAAAATGTCTGGCTTTCAGCAAAAAACGTTACAAGTAGATAAGAAGAGACAGTGTGAGGGGAAAGGTAATCATCTGAACAAGACCAAAATATGACACAATTGTCAGTGTTATCTGACTGAGAACTTAGAATAACTATAAATACTATATGAAGGGATCTAATGGAAAAAGTAGGCAACATTCAAGAATCCATGAGTATTACAGAGAGGTGACAACTGTAAGAAATAATCAAATGAATGCTAAAGTTCAAAATATGGTAGCAGAAATGAAAAAAGGACTCCATCGGTAGACTCAACACATCCAAGAAAAGAATCAGTGAGCTTGAAGATAAATAAATAGACATCCAAAAAGAAATGTGAAGAGGAAAAAAAGGATGGAGAAAAAAAATAATAGAGCATCTAAGAACAGTGAAATAAACACCAAAAAATATAAAATACACTAAATTGAAATACTATAAGAAGAAAGAAAGTTGAGCAAGTGAAATGTCTGAATAATGACTGAGAACTTACCAAAATTAATAATGACATCACACCAGATCTAAAAAGCATCAATGAGAATAATTTTGTTAATGTATATTGAGGCAGTCATATTCAAACTGAAGAAAATCAAAGACAAAGAGAAAATATTGAAGGAAGCTAAAAAAAAGAAACACACACTTTACCTGTAGAAATACAGCAGTAAGAATCAGCAGGGACTTTGCATTAGAAAACACGAGAGAAGACAGTGGAGTGAAACAGTTGAAGTGTTGAAAGAACAAAACTTATCAACCTAGAGATCTGTATCCAGAAAAGTTATGCCTCGAAAGTGAAGGGGAGGTAAAGGCTTCTAAGACAACAAAATTGGAGGGATTTTATAGCTGACAGGACTGCTCCTACAATAAATGCTGAAAGAAGTTCTTCAGGAAGACAGAATATTATAAGGGTCAGAAACTTGGGTGTTCATAAATAGAGGAAGAACATTGGAGAAAAGATATATAAAAGTAAAATGGAGTCTTTTTCTAATTCTAATCAAGCTAAGATATGTTATTGTTTAAAGTAATAATAGCAATAACATAATGTGTGATTATCTATCCAGCAATTTCACAATGGATGGGAAAGAGGAACTGGGAATACTTCGTTATAAGTTACCTGCATGACCTGTGAAGTGGATTTAGATTATAAATAGATTGTATAAATAGATTGTAAATATATATTTCTAAGTACAAATGAAATGTGGCATCCTGGGTGACATTGTGGAGCAGGAAAGGATAGTAGCGAAAACACACGGAAACCTGACAAAATACAGACTTTAGCTAATAATGACATATTGACAGTGGTTCGTTACTTGTAGTAAATGTACCCTACTAATATAAGATGTTAATTAAGGAGAAAGTAGATATGGGCTATCTGGGAACTCTGCTATCATGTGACTTCTTCATAGACCTAGAACTATTTTCAAGTTAAAATCTTCCTTGAAAACAAAGTGATACTCAGATTATCCTGCTAATGTCAAGGAAGGAAGCAAACAAAGCTGTTTCTGGAAGCCACAGTCTTTCAGCTGAGAGCCTCAGTCCTCCAACCACAATAAGTGGTCTCTGCCCACAAACACAGTGACCAGTGAGGACCATCCTGAGCTCCACCTGAAGATAGTGTGGCCAACTCATTGACTGAACTCTGGTGAGAGAGGAGAACTGAGCAGAAGACCCAGATGAGCTGTGCCTGGATCCCTGGCCCACGAAAACTGAGATAATACACTTACGTTGTTTGAAGCTACTAAACCTGTGCTACTACATTATGCATCAATAAAAAATAAATGCATTAGCCTCCTTTGATTCTTCTCAAGTATATGCGCTTCCTCTGGGGGTGCTCCACTCTTTTACCCATTCATCCAACTTACCCAGAGTAAGACCCACTATGTACCACACATTGAGATAGGCAGGGAGTAGAGTGGTGGGTGAGTTTAGTCTTTCTCTTCCTAGAGCTTGGAGTACAGTTAAAGACACAAATACCAGGTAGATGCTCAATTTACAAACTGTGTCTACTTCGAGAGGGTGATGTAGGAGAACACACTTTTCAATACTAGAGGATCAGAAAACACTTCTCTGAGGAAATTGCAATAAAACTGAGGTGTGAGGTGAGAAGTCAGCAAGTGGAGCAGAGTGGCGAGCATGGGAAAGGTCCTGAGAAATAAAAGGAACAGGTTTTGTAGAACCTGAAATCCGCCAGCCTGATAGAAAACCAAAGGCAAAGAGAAGCTGTTGACAGAAACCAGAGAAAATAGCCTGCATGGTGGCTGATGGAATGATGAGTGAGGCAACAGGTGCCTGTGGGAAGGTCTGCAGATTCATGCAGCATCTCATATGCAGCATCTCAAAAGCAGAGGGATTGATGTGAGGAGCTGGTGTGAAAGGCTGTAGGAAGCCCTTGGCGGGATCACGCAGGAGAGTGCTGATTGCTGCATTGGAAAGTTCACCCTGGCAGATGAAGAACAGATCAGATGGGGCTAAGAACACTTAGGAGACTATTCCTTAAGTCCTGGTAGGAGACTAGCTAGGCAAGAATCATTGATGTAAAGAGGGAAAGATTTGAGAACTCCCGGGAGCTGGGTAACGGGACATAAGATGGGTTGGTAAGAAGATGAAAGGAAGCAGCAATGCGAAGATGACTCTGAGGTTTCCAGCATCCTGGATAAAAAAGCACCATTGGCTAAGGAAAAGGTTGGGGGAGGCACCCACCGTTCTCATTCAGGACTGCACTTTTGAATTGCCATTCTTGATGCCTCCCACAAGCCATCTTGGCCCAGCCAACTCCTACGCTACCTGCAGAACCCAGCTCAAGTGTTACTCCTTCTGAAAACACCCCCTGACATCTTGGCCTTGGTGCTCTTCCTCTCATCCCCAGGCACCTAGGTATCACTGTCATAACACTGAGTGACCTGGAGATGCACATCCCTGCACTCTCTTGGCCCACAAAATCATGAGCTCATGGGAAGTAAGAGAGAGAGAGAGAGAGAGAGAGAGAGAGAGAGAGAGAGAGAGAGAGAGAGAGAGAGAGAGAGATGCTCTGTTTCCAACTAGGCCATATTTAACACACAGTAATGGTTTGCGGCACCAGTAAATGAAGTGAAAATGTAAGGATGATTCAACATTGGGAGGCACAGCTCCTCAGCACATAGGCCAAATGTGAAGACCAAACAAAAGTCTTCTAACATGTGGGGGAAACGTGTTTACAGGCAGGCAGTGAGGTTTATTTCTCTACCCCTGCTGAACTGTGAACCTGGTCACTTCTGACACAGTTTTAAAGAATGTGACTAGTCTGGTCTCTTAGTGCAGAACACAGCTGATGAAACGTTGCTACACTGACAATGAACACAGAGCAAGAAAATGGAATGTACTACACTGTTAAAGTGGGGCATCTCACACAAAAATGCAGCAGGTGGGTGTCCAATCTCTAGTCAGTAGCAGCGTGGTGAGGGCAGACGTGAAAGCAATGCAGTGGTGATAAATGTCACCAGTGAGCTCCACTCACACACAAGGTTCATCCAGTCTTAGTGACTGTGTGAGAAAAGAACAAACTGTCTAGCACAGAAAAGTATGTTTGAAATTCAGGAGGGGCTGAGGGACAGGGGACATTAAAGAGGGAGAGTGATGAGACACCAGGGGTCTACTGGTGACGGTCTGGTTGGGCTGCAAGGGAATTTGCTTAGGATTCTTTACACTTTAGAGCATGTTTTGTTTGCAGGTCTAGGTTCATGATATCAACATGTTAAGGCACAGCGTGGTGGCCCAGGGTACAGAGTCAGTTGGTGTGGAGCTGGCTGCTCTTCAACGCCAACGTCATGGCTCTAAATCTGGCCTTCACTGCTCTATTCTTTGGCGTCACTGGGGGTATCACCAAGAGCTTCGTCGTGGTGCGACAAACCAACCTCTGCATGTGAAGGGGCCTCCAAGGACCTGAGTATCTTCCTGGCTTAATCCTACAAGGTTTGATCATAACAGGACATTATTGTTCTTATTACTCGTAGACTCTTTGCAGCATGTGGTGTGCATTGCTCTATGAGACACATACCTGATTTTACACCTAGCAGTTGACTCAGGCACAGCACACCCGCCCTCGGAGAGAAGTCCCCTGTTCTTACTATACAGAAACAGAGATTCAGGTTTGGTAGCTCACAGAATAGAGGGGGCGGAACCCATTCCTGCTTGTCCCCAAGCGTCATCTGAGTCACTAGTCTCCTCTGGTGAGTGGTCCCCGCTCATCTCGTAACCATGTTTCTTAACAGTGAAGGGAGAGGCATGTAGGGTTGCTCAGACCCTGAGCTACAACCATGGGGGGCAACCACAGGACAGATGTCAAGGCTTCACTCTTGCCAGAGCTTCCATGAGCCAACGCCTGGGTGTGCAGCTCAGCTAAGACGCCGAGCATGTGACTCAGGTGTCACAAGGTCTGTGTCCCCCACTGCCTTCTGATGCTGGGGCTGAACGTTCTCGTCAGGTTTTCAGGGTGCGGGGAGGGAGGGAGGGCCAGGAAGGGCAGGGGAGGAGCCCAAGCCCCGCAACCCACTGGCCCCTGGAGGAGGAGCGGGGGATGCTACAGCCGAAACGGCCTTGCTGCCCTAGACGAGCAGACCCCAGTGGCCGCCCTGATCTCAGAGGTCACAGAAGTAACTCCATATTGTTTTTCCTTCCTTATGGCAACCAGTGCCTGAAATGTGTGGCTGGAATAGAGGGGTTTATCCCAGACCCGAATGGCACTTTCTTGCTTCTGACACCGGCCTCCCGCCCCGGGCACTCACAGCCTCCGTCTTCCACATCACCTCACGCCGATGTCTTCACACAACCGTGCTGGGAGAGCTCCAGGGTCAGCTCTGGGTCACAAGTGAAGGCGAAGAACGCCGTCTGCCTGGCTTCCAAGCATGTCAGGGAGGCTGTTCGCTCCCGGCCTCACAGAAGGCAGTGTCTCGGGTGAACATCACGCTTCCACTCTCTCGCTAGGGTGTCCTGACCCCCGGGGACCCCAGTGCCACCAGATCATTCACCGGAAACACTTCGGGCCGTTTGCATCCTTAGAGATGCTACCGTAAAAACACATTTATGAAAGTCCTTAAAAGGCCAAGATCTTGCACCAGTTCTGCTTTTGAAGTGTCTCCAAAAGAAGAGTGATTCTTAACCATTTCTGAACAATATGTGGTTTTCCCATCTATGGAATAGCCCTCCTTCGCCATTGCAGCCCATGAGTCAGTTCTTGAAATATCTATTTCCATGCAGAATAAATCCCAGCACTCGCCGACCTCCATCCCTGCTTTATTTTTCTTCGACGTTCTTATCTTCTTTCAACATGTTCTTTTTTTTTATATACGATGATGTTTCCCCTTCTCTCCACTAAAATATAACCTCCAAAAAGTCAGGTTTTCTGTATGGTGTCTTACTGTTGACTCTTTCCTATACTCTAAACAGAAAGGGGCATATGCTTGGTGCTCCCATCATATTTGTTGAATAATTGATAATAATTCAATAAATTTGCATATTAGGAAGGAATCTTGTAAAGTTTACAGATAGGTGTGACCATAAGACAAGGTTTCTTGAAGAAACTGCCTCAGAAAGTAATCAGCTCCAATGGAAGACTCTATACAATCTCTGAATGAGACTGCTCACTCATTTCATTTCCTTTAAAAATGTTTCCTTACTTATAAAACATCACAGGGATAATAGTGACACATGAAAAACAACAAATATAAATTGCAGGATAATCATGTTTCTGTTGTCATCATTTATATACTAAAAAGAATAACATGTTATTAATAGGGTATTTTGATCATAAGAGCTTTCTGACTTGGTCTTCTGAAAATTCAATTATTTAGTCATCAAAACATATTTTCACAACTTTGTTTTCTACCAATATAATTGAAGCATCAGCCACAAGATGACAATCACATTTGATGCATTTACGATGAGGCACACCTTAAACCTGTGTGATGTTATGATGCCGTGTTCCTTCAATAAAACGATTTCAAATTTAGAAATAATTGCATCTACCCTCTCCTTTCCCCCCGGGCTATTGCCTCACATGTGCAAATATTCCACATCCTTCTACACCAGGTCTAAAGCTAGGGCTACCTGTGAACTGCCATTTTTGCTGAAGTCAGTCTGAGTTCAATTTCTGTCCCTGGCAATCAGGATGGATGACCTTACGGTAAATGGCCTGGCTACTGACCCAGTTCAACAAAGACTCCTAGTGACAAACTATGCTAAGCAAATAAGACTGTGTTTACAGAGATTACGGTAAATCGACAATGACCTTTTATCTGATTGATGTTTGTTATTTCATTTAATTCTCAACTTATGAGGTGAAGACTATCATCATGTCCATTTCATTAGGGAGAAAACTGAGGCTTAGCAAGGTCAGCAACCTGTCCAAGTCATGCAACTCATCAGAGGTTTGGTGTTTGAACATTGACTATGCTTTCCTGCCCTCACCAACTTCAAATCCAGGTGTGGGGAGGTTCAGAGTATTAGTAGAAAAGCCACCTGAAGACCCAAGACAGCCCCTTGCTATGAGACATCTGGGGACAGGTCCTCTACTGGGAGATAACCCATACCAGCACACCTGAGGATGCCCAGCTCTGCAGGTGAGCGAGCCAGGTGCTGCTGTGGGCGGGCAGGCAACTCAGTACACACCTGGCCAACAAACCCTTTGTCCTCACACTGATCCCTGTCAGTGTCCCCATGCCCCCTGGTCAGCTTTGACTTCATCACAAAATATTTTTCTAATTGAGATTATGATCCTTAGGGGCAGCTCCCCAAGGTAAATGATTGCTGTTGGATACAAGGAAGGTGTTTACTGGTATGAAGCATAGAAACATTGACTTCTGGTAAGTATAGTAGCCATGGGAAGTGGATTCCTGAGGGTGAAAACCAAAGGAACCCAGATCGGGGTAAAACCCAGTAGAATTTGTCTAACTGTCAAGAAAGGAAAAGCACAATGGTGAATGTTCTCCACCTTACACTGGAGTTAGCAGGCATCAGTGGGCAAATGTTCTGGGGTCCAAACTAAGTAATAGTCAAATGGCAGAAACAGTGATTCACTCGGCCTTAAGCATGGGTTTTCAGATGGCACAAACCCAAGTGCAAATGCAAGAACCAACACTCTTTCGTGTTAGGTAAGTTACCTAACTACCTCAGAGTTGCTGTCAGATCAGTTTGCACAGAGGCTAAGGGAGGTCTGTCAATAGCCACTTCCATGTTTACAGACTGCTGGCCTCTCCAGCAGGGACACCTCCTCCATGCTCTCGGTCTGCCTTCTCCTGACCTGAGATTTCTCACCAACAGCTTAGTACTAAACCCAGTGTCCTCCCAAGATACTTAAGTAATAATTATAAAATGGACTGAGGGGTCACAATAGTGACTGGACAAGTTACCCTGAAAATGGAAAAAATTAGAAAAGTGAAAAGGAAATAGAGAAACCAATTCAAAAGAGTATTTGACTAGCTCTTAGTCTGACCAGAATATGGCCGTGTGTAAGTCTCAACCTGTCTGGTTCAGTTTTCTTACCTATAAAATGAGGCCAGAGGAACTGACCCATTTGAGAATATAAATATTTAAAGCTATAAATTTCCCTGTGAGCTTTGCTTTAGCTGCTTCCCAGAGATTTCAGTATGTTTTCTTTGAAATGTTTTCTAAATGTTCCTGATGATTTCTTCTTTGGCCCATGACTTATTTAAGAATGTTTCTTTAGGATTATGGCTTTCTCATTAATGTTATAACAAAACTGTTGAACAAAACAACAGTTGAGGGCCCATCTGTATGGCAGTGGATAAGTGTAAGAAATTTAAGTTTTCCCTGATTTAAATCCATGTTGTTGGACACATTATTTCATGAATTGTGGAACTCCTAACCCCACCCCTCCCCAGCCATCTAATTTGAAAATTATCTAAATTAATTTCCATGTCTCTGTTTCAAAGAAGAGTCAAAACGATCCTCAGGGGTACTAGAAAAAAATACTAAAATTTGCATTTATTTCAACTAATTTTATATCTATTTTGGGTAAAGGTTACATGATGAAAAATATTTTAGAATGGTAGTACATTTAAATGCCTTATAAATAAACAAATACATTATTTGTAATTCAAAGCAGGTGAGAGTTTGGGGGGAGGATTTTTTTGTTTATTTGTTTTAATAATAGAAATACAAGACCAAAATAGCTTGAAGCCCTCTGGACTACATCAGGGTCAGAAAAATGTCTTGTAAAGAATCAAATAGTAAAATATTTTAGGCTTTAGAGCCATATGGTCTCTGTCAAAACTATTCAACTCTGCTTTTGTAGCATAAAAGCAGCCATAAACTATATATAAATAAATGAGCATAACTGTATTCCAACAAAATTTTACTTGCAAAAACAGGTGGTAAGCTGGGCTCGGCCTGCAAGCCATATTCTGCCCACCCTTGGTCTAGATGATTTTTGAAAACCCTTCCAGTAGTAGGGTCTTTTAGTTCAATTTCAATCTCCAAAGATTAGTGGGACAGAGTTGAGCATTTTAAAAATATCTGTAGCACCTATATAGTCTTAAATGATTGATATAATGTACACCACTTAATGATAATCCTCCCCCTATAGACACAACCCTTCTTTAAAAATTTTGAAATATGTGACAAAATCATATTATATAGTGGTTAAACTCAGGCCCTGGAATAAAACAAAAGTTAAAATCTTAACCCCACTGCAAAAAGCTACACTTGCTTTGATTATTTCCATACTCCTCCATCCCCATCATGTGTAAAGCATATAATCTAGTAGCTCGCTAGCTGGCCTACACCGATTAAAGAGATAATGCATTTGGAAATAACTTAGAGCACATGGCACATGGCAGATACTCCAAAAATGCTCAACTTCTCCCCTAGTCTTCTTCATCTGGGGTCCTTTTGCCCTCCCAAGCAAAAATTGGAAGAAAAAAAAAACAGAGTAAGACAGGAAAAGAGAGAGAATGGGGGAGAGAAAGGAGAGGAGAGGAGAAGAGGGGAGGAAAGGAGATGGGCGGGGAGAGGAGAGGAGAGGAGGGGAGAGGAGGGGAGGTGGTTGTTTTCATGATTTTCTCTTCATCTTTGATTCTTGTGCTGGGAAAACTGCAGTTCCTTCGTGCTTTTCACACAGCAAGGTGCCTCCCTACAGAGATGGGGTAGAGGCAGGAAAATAGATGGTGCACAGCAGAATCTGTCATACATATTTTAGGTTAGTGTCTCTTAAACAAGGTGTCTACACCAGGGGTTTTACAAAATAGTCCACTGAGGCAGAGAGAAAAGGTTAGAACTTCTTTTCATATTAGCTTTTCATCTTTTTTATTAATGTTTTTGATATTTTCTTATGTGTTTAATATATAGTACTATAGTGAATACAAATAAATTATCAGTAACTATTCCTATATTAAAGAATATGCCCCCCAAATGTATCCAATTGTGGCCTATGATCAAAGGTAAAAAAAAATTGGAGGCAACCTCTGCTCCAGGTCTATACTTCTCAACAGAGATATTCTAACAATTTCATATGTTAGGGATCCCACAAGGAGTGGGATAAATTTGGTGCCTGGGAGTAGTATTACTGTTCAGAGATTTTCTTCAGGGAGAGAGAAAATAGTTCTATCATTAAAATAAATGCATATAAATTGAAGTTTAATGCTATATCCTCATGATTTGGGATGTATGTGTGTGTGTGTGTATGTGTGTGTGTGTTTAAATTTCAACATAAGCTTTCTAAGAAATTTTGAAGGAGTAACTTGACTCCTTCACATAAACTCCAGATCACTCATAAGTATGTGTTTATACTCTTTTCTGAAAATTTAGAAAAACTTTGAAAAACGGCGCTACTGCCAAAAGACCCATCTGTTGAATTCACGCAATGGGAGAACATTCTGAGTAGACCTGGCCTAATCAGGGGTGGTCATAATGGGAGATCTAACTACCACAAACTGAAGAAATCAGAGAAATATGCTCCTGCTGTCCTAGAATAAAATCAAAAGAGTTTTGTTGTGAGCTGCATAAGGCTGTTGCTCAGACACTAAAGGCAGAACCCAGCAGCTGAGAGCATGGCGTGACCAGTATCCAGGGGAAAAACAGGGACCGCAGTCCTACAACCACAAGGAAATACATTTTGCCAAAAATTTAGAAGCTTGGAAGACTCCCTCCAACCTCAGATGAGAACTCCAATCCCAGCCAACATTCTGATTTCAGGCCAATGAGCTCCTGAGCAGAGAAACCAGTTGACCCAAAGCCAGATTCCTAGCCCATAGAAATTATAAAATAATTCGTCTGTGTTTTCTTAAGTCACCAAGTGCATGGTACTTTGTTGTGCAGCACTGAAGTGATTACAGGAAATTTGGAAGCTCACCTTATATTTCAATGAACAAGAGTTGGTACCAAAATTCAAACCCAACTGTCACCCAGTGCACCCCTTTTCTTTACACCAAATGTAGCAATTAGACCCATTTTCCTTAAATCCAAGTGTGGCAGACAACCCAGATTTTTCTTATAATCTAGAAATCCGACAGCTGGCCTAGACCCTACACGCCCAGCCTTCTCTAACAACCCTGGGGTTTCAGTTGCATCTGCTTTCAGATGCAGAAACCACCATAGGCATCCGATTAAACATCCAGTGGGAATCAAGTCTGAACCTTTTGTGAAAATCAAAGCTACCAGATGACCACAAGGAGAGAGATATGAACAAGGGGCTTCCCCAGAGTTCCCCTATCCTCCTGGGTCCTTAACCTACTGTCCTCATTAACAGCAAAAATCATACAGGTCCAGTGCAAACCATGTCTAGGGGAAAATGGGTGTCAACCATTCTTCTCAGACCCCTCTGCCTGATTCTCAGAATTCTGACTACATCAGAGACCAACTCTCTGCCCTAAGCCCATCCCAAATTATTCCCCAACTGCATCTAGTTTTTTGAAAAGAAACCCTGTTCCATTAAAACCCCAGATGGCCTTTAGAGCATTAGTTTCCATCTCCTTCTTTAGCCAATGACATAAATCTTTGCTTATTGCTCTCAATTGTGGTTGTGTTTTGTTTAAGGGCTGATGGGAAAAGGACCCTTAAAAACACAGGTAATAAATAATTTGGTAATGTAAGCTGTCTAGGCCATTCACACAGGCATCTGGAAATACAGCAGTGGGGGAGGTTCTGCTCCAATGTCTTCAGAATCCTTGTTTTTTGTTGTTGTAGCTGTGTGTTTTGTTTTATATTTTAGTTCTTTAATTATTGATATTTGTTACATCTTTTGTTCACAATGCTACATTTATTTTTGAATATTGGAGGTGTATCTCAATCTACATTTCCCACCACACCCACCACCAGAGTCCAGTGTCGGTTACCTCCAGTTCTCCCCGCCTTCCAGCCCTCTCTCTCCCACCCTCCAGTCATCTTGTGTCCTGAGAGCTTTTGCTGGGGTTTGTCTGTTTGTTTCACTTCATTATATTTCACGTAAGAGTGAACCATCCTGTATTTCTCCTTTTCTTTCTGACTTGTTTCAGTTAACACGATCCCCTCCAGTTCCATCCAGATTGTTGCAGAGGGCACACGTTCATTTTCTTTTAGTAGCTGCATAGAATTCCCTTGAGCATCTAGACCACAGCTGCTTCATCCAGTCATCTGTCGATGGGCATGTAGGTTGTTTCCATGTCTTGACTACTGTCAACTGTGCTGCTATGAACACTACAATAAAATACCACCTGACGCCAGTGAGAATGACCTATCAAGATGACTAGAAATAGCAGGTGTCAGAGGGGGTGTGGGGAAAAAAAAGAACCCTCCTCCACTGTTGGTAGGAATATAAATTGGTACAACCTCTTTGGAAACAGTATGGAGATTCCTCAAACAAATAAAGATGGATCTATCATTCGATCCAGCAATCCCACTCTTAGGTATATACCCAGAAGATACAAAATCTCTAATCAGAAAAAATATCTGAACCCTTGTTTTTAATTCCATGCTGTGCTGACTTCCTGTAAGCCAATGGAGCTTAAAACAAAATCTAGTATCCCCAAGTAAGAGAGAGGATTTCCTTCTGATCTTTGTATGCAAATTTTAGGAGAGGGTCAGTTTTCCCAAAAGAGATGACAAAGCAAGTCAATACAAGATCACCATTCCCATCAGAATTCCCATATGCTCCACTGTGCGTTGACTTTCTCTGGGACTCAGTGGGTCTAAGACCTTCTTCTGAGACCCAATGGGTCTTTCTTCCAGAGACCAAAGAAAGTCAGTGTCAAGGGATTCGGCCCCAATGTGGTTCATGAGACATTCGATTTTATTTCATTATATTAATCTGGTTTGTCTCAGCAGGTGTTTTTTCTAATCAGGTTGTGATTTTTTTTTTTTAATAATACTCAAGATCATTCCTAAATCTTCCCAGGTAGTTTAATTTTTCACTTTATCTTGAAATTCACTACTTTGATGCCAGTGGCTGGAGACCAAAGACCGGAAATGCACAGTAGTTGTGAGGGCTGTCACTGAGGCTTCGCCAGGCACATGAGGCACATCTTCTAGACTCCAGTGCCCAGCAGCTCATGTGAAGGACATCCGCGATGTGCTCATCCAGAGAGAGTGGAGGGAAAACACATAAATGCAAAACCTAACCATAAGCAGCTTCATAAACGCAGATGGCAAGGCACATCCAGAAGAGTCCGTGGGCTTGGGAGTCACACACACCTGGGTTCAACTTACTACTCTGCTCTTCTCCACCTTAGTGGATCTCCAGAGCAATAAGAGTGACAGCAATAGCCGCATCTTGATTAGCATCTATGGTGCACAGGCAAAATGCTGAGCCATATATATTCATACATTATAAATATGTATATATGTATATGTGTATCTGTATGTATGTGTATATATATTTATGTGTATACATGTATATATGTGTGTGTATATACATATATGCAATTGCAATCACTAATTCTCATTAATCTGGAAACTGCATTGTGTGTTTTGTAGACGAGCACATGCAGCTCAGAAGAATTCAATAACTTGACCAATGTCACCTCACTAAATCATGAGAAAAGTAAGATTCCCCTCCAGGACCACTTAACTCTTCAACCTAAACTCTAAGCTTCAATTTCTTCATTTCTGAAATAGTTTATCAATCCCCAATTGACAGGGTTGCAGGGAGGAATAAGTGAGATGATGTTTGTAATGGGCCTGGCTGAAGACCTGTGCTCAGGACAAGTCATTTGCCCTGTGGGAGCAGCTATTGAGCAACAGGAATTCCTGCAGACTTCCTGGAGGAGGTGTGCTCCTGGGAAGAACAGATTTGACTCCAAGACCATTTTGAGTTCAAAGACTTCAGAACTACTACAACCAATGCATCTCTGTGATTAAGCTGCTGGGTACCAGGACAAAAAGAGAAAGCTCTGCCTACTTAAGAACAGCACTGTGGCTCATCCTAGGAGTTTAAATCAGGCTCAGTTCACACACATACCAAGGTCCCCAGTTCAAGACCTGGGGCCAGGGAAACAACCAAGATGAATAACTAAAGAAAATAAATAAAACACTTCTTCTTCCTCTCTCTTCCTGCCTGTGTACCTTTATTCCTGCCTCCACTTTTGACTTAAAACAAAAACCAAACCCAGCAAGTTGTTCTCTTTATTCTCCAGGCAACTATATCCAGGGCAAAGGCATCTGGACATTGTGCTTGGTGCAGGAGCTCCACACTGGACACACCCCAGGATGCCCAACTCCTCTGTTTTGCAGAACAGCCTCATAAGGAGGCTACGGTGTCTTTCTTGAGATGTTATAGGCTCTTTTCCAATTAAATTAACAGAGAAATATTTATCCAGGGTTGCAAAAATCCACCAGGAGGGCATTACATGAAAAAAAGAAAGAAAGAAATTTCTTGCTATATTGGAGAAGCCACACTTCCCTTCTGACATTTCATGAGGCATAAATGTGATAGCAGCAGAAGCCCCAGAGACACACGGTTAGCTAAACTGCAGGTGAAGGCGCAACGCTGAGCAGTGTGGGAGCCCTGTGCCCTTGTCTTTGTTCTCCTGCACACCTTCTTGTCTGCAGTCGCTCTGGTCTGTCTTCCTTCCCAAGGTTAACTCGCAGGGGAATCCAGCTTCCCGGGGACTCTTAACCACGTGTATTTTAATCTCTGCCCCGTCCCTGGCAGGAGCTGTCCTGATGGACCGCAACGCCAGGATTTCAGAAACTTAGCGGAGCTCATGGAGACCTTGCAAGACCCCATTCACATTTGTTCTGTCTTTTTCTTTTAAGTCGCCCCCTTATGCTTCACAGGGAGAGGAAAAAGGAGAGCGACTGTCAGAGGTGGTGACCTTAGGAGCTGGGGGAGGTTTTAGACAAGACCCGGGCTTTCCTCAGTACAGTCAGCCTCAAGGTAGGTTTCAAGGAGGCCTTTGTTTCATCTGTTTCTTTGTTTTGCCTGTTCACATTCCACCTGTGAGTGAGGTCCTCAGGTATCTAACTATCTTTCTTCTTCTGATTTGTTTCACTCAGCATCATCCCCTCTAGTTCCATCCATGTTGATTCAAATGACAGAGTTTCATCTCTTCTAAGGGCTGCGAAGTGTTCCATTGTGTGTATGCACCACATCTTCTTGATCCATCATCTGATGTTGGGCACTTAGGTAGTTTCCAGTTCTTAGGTATTGTGAATAGGGCCTCAGGAAACATGGGGGTGCAGACATCTCTGCGGATGGGGGTTTTGTATCTTTTGGGAAGATGCCCAGAAGTGGAATGATGGGATCATATGGGATTTCCATCTTCAGCTTTTTGAGGAATCTCCACACTGTTCTCCACAGGGGCACTGCAACCATTTAAAAAATATGTATATTGTAATCATCATTGGGTGAAGACCTTGATCCTCACTGAGATGAATTTAGGCGCGCTTTTTAGAGAGAAGGTTGACCTGCCTTGGCTCTTGAACATTAAAGTACATATTTATGTCCATGTGACTTACCTGCTTGTTTTATTGAAAATGTAGATTCTTAGCCCCCATTCCAGAGGATCTGATTCAGTAGGTAGAACTCTTCCTGTAACCAAACTCAGGTATGAATTTTGATGCAAATGGCTTCAGAATCAACTTTTGAAAACTTGGATTCAACAAAGAGAAAGGACTCTGGAATCAGACAGCCCAGTCTGGCTCTGATTCACATCTGCACTAGGTAACTCACTTGCTGTGTGACTTTGGGTAGGTAATTTAACCTCTCTGGGCCTTGGTTTTCTCACTGTCAAGTAAACCTCTGTCTCAGGGAGCCTCGCACCATCTGAAGTTTGAATCTACCACAGAGGAGCACAGTGCAGGAGAAAGGAAATCCAGAACCAGAAAATAAGAGATCCGTGTAACTGACTTAGCCATCAGCACAGACCCACAGTGACGCCGACCCATTGCAACATACAAAAAGCCAGGAAGCCACTGCAATGAAGTTTCAAGTCCAGGTAAACTGCTAAGGCTCCAAGCCTACATGCCAAGGTGCAGGGCTACTTAAAAGAAATCAATCATAACGGAACCCATACAGTACCTTCCAGTCAATCTAAGGGACACCCGCTGGTCCAGTTGTTTCCCCCCCCCCCCACAAGAATGTTTAACAACAGGTGGGGGGTGAAAGCGAGCTTCTACACCCCTAAAACAGATCTCACCCCCAAGTTGTCTCTCCGCTTTTGCAGGACCCACTCTCTTTGGGAGCACTTCACCCCTCTAAATAAAACCTCTTTTTTTCACCCTTGTGCATTAACTTCCCTTCCTTTTACACGCCACCTGGGCCGTGCTCTGGAAAAATCTTCTTTCCAGAGACACCAGCTCCCACGACAACTGGGGAACAGGCTCACAGGCACCTGTACCTGCAGCCTCAAATCTTTGGGTGAAAGAGGAAAGGGAGCCATCACCTGCACGCGAGGGTGCAAGCACCTCTCCTTCTGAAGTCAGGGCACGTCATCTGTCAGGGGCTTCTAAAAAATGCCTTCAGGGCAGTGGTTCCTGAACCACATTCCAACACAAAGTGTGTGCAGTGGGTTAATTTGGTTCAACACACATTGGTCCAAAGAAACTGGCTTGCACAGGCTGTTGCACAAGGCCCTTCATTCATTCAGCAGGTGTATTTTGAGTTCCTGTGGGGTCAGGGCCCGGTGTGAGATGCCAGGAACTCCACAGTGACCGCACAGGGCCGCCCTCCCCTAGCTGGGTACATTGGCTTTCTTCTCTGGTCACTGGTGAGTTCTGCAGAAGCAGCTGGAGCAGACCCGGCTCTCCTGCTGGGTCAGGGGGAGTTGAGGAGACCCGGGCGGGCTGTGCTGAGCTGAGTCAGGGCTTAGCTGCTCTCAAATGAGAGGCGCCAACAGGCAATTTCAAAACACCTGCCTAAGATAAATAGCCAAGTAATGACAATGTGATATTTAAACAGTGGTGCCCAGGCTTCTTATCAGTTGTGCAGGCTGTAGGGAGAAGGCCAAGACAGTGGAAAGGCCACACACACACAGCCTTGGATAGGAGCGCTGGTCTTCCTCACCACTGGCCAGAGAGCCACCTGGGGAGTCTGTAAAATTTGGATTCCTGCCCTCCCCAGATTTCCTGCTTCAGACCCTAGAAGGGTGGGGGTGCCTCGTGAGCTGCATATCTGACAAGCTTCCCCACCACCAAGCCCACCCCAACCCAGTCCGCCACAGCCAATCTGAGAATTGCCACAATGTTGTTCCAATGACACCCCACGCTTTTGTGATATATGCTCCTCCCTCTTTTTGGTATTCATGATAATAAAAACAGTCACTGATAGTGTTCCTCTCTGCCACCCAGGTGCTTCACATGTAATTTATTTTATTCCCAGAAAAGAACTCTATTTTGGTCTCATTTTGGTTTCAGATGGAGAAACCAAGGTGAGGAGTTTCGTGACTTAGCCAAAGTCGTTTTCATCAGGGGCATAGCCAAGATTCGAACTCTAGATTCAAGTTCTAGATCAAGCAAGAAAGGCACCAACTTTTTGTTTATTAAAAAAAAATACAAGCAAGATATTGATGGCAGTGATTTAGGGGTGGTGGGAATCAAAGCAGTTTCATTTTTGCCTGCGTGCCTTCCTGATTTTGCTGCAATAAGCAGGTGCTTACTTTTAGTATGAAATTGGCCTGAGTTCATGATTGCTACTCTGAGCTTATTTGCCATACAAATTCAAGTACGTCGCCTCATCTCATGGACAAGAGCTCATGGAAAGTAGGTTAATAATTGTTACTCTCAGACTAAACTAAGATGTTTTGTGTTAGATATAGTTCAGTGCAGTTACCTATCTGGTGCCAAAGCATATTAGGTCTGTCTCGTGAGAGACCCCACTCTTTAAGGACTCACGCGTGCTGAGCCCCTAACTGAAGAAAGTACTTGGAAATCCAGCATGTAGAGATAGGAGGTGACTTATGTATGTGAGCCCGAGGTGACCATCCAGCAGACGTCCAGCACAGAAAGGCACCAATGGAGGCCATCCTGCAAGTCTGCACCCCGTTTGTCAATGAGTCTATGCTGAGTACGAAGAACCAGTTGGCTGTTGCTGATGTACAAGGCTACGTGTCAGCTGCCGTCTGAGGGGCACAGACAGGTTTGACGCTAAGAGCAGAATGCAGAGAACAAAGGGAATCTTGGGAAACAGCACTGAGGAGCATCCAGGTATGTCCTGTTCGCCTCTCCAGCTGTAGCTGGCCAGACTACAAGCCAGGGGTCACCTACCAAACAAGGGGGAGCGAGCCTAAACGGGTCACGGCGTCAGCAATCTATGCTCCCTGGTTGAGTTCACCCACAAGGTCCCTTACTGGTCCCTAAGTGGGCCCTTTCCATTGCAGTTCTCTGTCCCCAGAAAGACGCCATTGTTTTACCTGCCACCTGCGATGCATGGAGACTCAGCCTGAGGTTGAGACTTCCTATCCCAAATGTGGCCCTGGACCAGTGACAGTGTCATCTCCAGGGAGCTTGTGAGACTCCTGAGCCTCCACCCGCAGCCTGCTGAGCCAGACCATGCGTTCGAAGATGCACAGGTGACCCCATGGAAGCATGGCTAGAAGGAGAGCAAACGGTGGTCTGCTGGGGTGCAGGCAGGAAAGACCAGAACTCCTATTCTGACCTATTTAAAATGTCCAACGACCGTGTCTGTTTTGCAGTGTGTGTCATTGATGTGCACCAGATGTTCACCCGTATGTGCAGTTTGTGAGTCAGTATTGTCCTGTGTGGCGTCGGAGAGGACTGCACCCTCATCTGACAGACCCCCTTCGACCACAACTCTCTGCGCCAACCTCCAGGAGCTCTCTTGCTGAGAAGGGGAGATAACACTTTCTCGTTCCTGCTGCTGCCTTTCTTTGAGTAAAGGACTGTCCTTTTGGTAATACTTCCAACCTCTGTCCTCCTTGGGAAGGAAGAGTGACTTCACCACTTAGTGAACTGGTGTCTCATCCCCTTGGAGGGAACACATTTCACTTTGCTTCTACATAATGTGCATCATACAGGACCAGTCTGTCCCTCTGGAGGGACACCCTGTCCTTCATCATATGGTTCCCATGCAGAGTCCATCAGCCCTCTTGTCTGTCCTTGTACTTGCCAGGAAAACTGCAAACCCGGTGACCCCAGCACTCACCTGTCCAGTGCCGGCCCCAGGGTGGAAAAGCACATGCTCAGGAGGACAACACTCCCCTTCAGTTCACACTCAGGAAAGTCAGATGGACCATCAATCCTGCCAGCTCATCTATCATAATTTCCTATATCAGTTACCTTCTCACTGGCCTTTATGACTTTCTCCACATTCTCAAACCTCCAAAATCCCTCCCCTCTCCCTGCCCTCAGTACAGGACTTCTGTCCCATGCTTCACATTCTGTGAAGTTCTCTGTCCTTGCCCAGCTGGTGTTGCCTATATTTTGTATTTAGATATCTCAGTCCCCAGGCTTCTAATCAGATCATCACCAACTTTGCGTTTTTTTTTCCTGCACACACAGCACCACTGACTCCCTATCCTTCCAAACACCATGGTTTTAGAAACAGCCCTCTTTTCAAGCACCTTATTAATCCTCAAAGCATTTGTGAGCTTTAAAAAAAACTGTGCTAGTGGCATGGGACATAAGTGACAAGCCATAGCTTGCATTCCCCATTTTCCAGATCAGGAAAACTGAGACACCCCTCAGACGAGTCCAGCATCATACAGGGCGTCACGTCAGAGCTGGAGGGTGTATTCCCTTCCTGAAACCCACTGCCTTTGGGGGAGCAGACTCGAACAAAAGGGAATGCAAAAATGAAAAATGTGAGGACCTCCCCTGCACCCCCACGATCTGGAACAATGCATTCTAGAAAGTGTCTACAGAGAAGGCTCATCTCAAGGCACAGAATCCAGGATGGGAACTGGGCACTGGGGAGAGCTCATGATTTTTATCCCATGAGACCTTTTAAAATAACAAGAGTGACGCAGATCTGGGCTGGCAGCAAAGGGCGTTCAGTTTTTCTAGAGGTTCTCAAATATCAGAAAAAGGAAGGATGGGCTTTGCAGAACCCCCTCTGCCTATTCAAAATACAGATCTCTAGGCCCCAACCGAGCCCTCCAGAATCAGGAGCTCTGGGCTTAGGTCAGAAGCTCTTTATTTTTTAACACACTCATCCGCGCCTCCTCATGCACTGCCTGGTTTAGGAAACCTTGAGTCCTTGTCATCGTGAATCTATTTATAGACCACAGTGGTAAAGCTGGCAGGGCTTACAGGAATACAGCTCAGCCCCTCATTTTACAGATAAGAAAACTGAGTCTTCAAGAGATAGGACTTGTTCAAGTTCTTAGATCTGTGGTCAGTTAACTGTGGCCCATTTAACTTTGAGTGACAGCCCAGATCTAATTTTGAGATCAAATGGGCACGACTGAAATACACTAGAAAATTCACGGTTAGAACAGCTGGAAAGGAGAGCCATGTTTATCCTTTAGATTCTTTGATCCCATAGAGAAGGTAATGTAAGTCACAAGAACATGAGGCATCCTCATATCCTACAACACTTAGTGAATGATTTCTATCTTGACTTGGAGGAAAATGTATCCTGGGAAGCTGCCGATTGGGTTGCATGGGTCTTCAGATATTGAACATAGTTGCCCTGTAATCAGGTCCTCCCACGGCTCCCACAACTTTGCCACCTTCCACTGTCCCTCTTGGAGAGATGTCTGTGACCGTCAGGTGTCTTTCAAAACCCAGAGGATGAGGGGACCTCCTTCACCAGCCCCTGAAACCCATTGACTTACAACCAGCAAAATGAAAATGCTTCTGCAGCTGCTCTCTGCTACAACCATTTTACAAACAGATGCTGTCCACAGCATGATGTCTTAAAGGTAAATGGAATTCAAAGCGCGCATCCCTGACCCAGGAAGCGGAGTTAGCTGACGGGAGAACAATCGCGCCATCTTCGCAGGTATGAGAACTGGAAGGCCGGCTGCCATTCTGAAGTCCCATTCACGTCCCTCCCTGGACGGCTTGGTCCCTGGAGTCATTGCCAGAGCCGCCTTTTATCCTGCTGCTGGTAGACTGGGGTCTTTCCTGGACATCGACCTCCTTGGGCTGACAGAGCCCCTGGAAGCCTTGAAGGCAGCACAGTGCGGGGTGCTCCATGGGCCCTCACACAGGCTTGCCTGGATCTGTGAACGGGACTGGACCTCTCTGATATCCATGCTTCCTGGCTGCTTGCAAGCTACCAGCTGAGGTCAAAGTAAATTGAACTGACTTTTTCTCCAACAAGCATTAAGTGACTGCTGTTCCCTGTAGTTGTATGAAGATGAGGGAACTAGAGGCCCTCTGGCCAAGAAGCTGTAATCTAGAGTGAAGTGTGGACGCAGGTCCGCACCCTCACGGCCTGGGAAGGAGGCAACTTGAAGAAGGGCAGAGAGGCAGGCAGTGCAAAGGAAGAGTCCTGCCGGACTTTCTCACAGAGACACATATTTATATTCCGTTTAATCATGCTACATATTAAATTATCATAGACTACAGATCTATTACATGTAAGTATATTTTTAACTTGAGACATCATTGACATAAAAATTGTGTATACTTCATGTGTGCAGTTTTATTTTTTGGGGAGTGGTTTCCTCCTGTCCCCAGGTCGCTAGCCCAGGTCCTTGGGCTTCACCTGATCTGCAGCCTCAGACCCCTGAGCCACAAGGGTGCTGCCATTGTCACACACACCCATTGTGACATGTCACAACCGTGAGTGTATGTATCATCTGTCCTAGAGGCAATGGCACATTAATCAGTAACCTTTATCTAATCTTGCAGAGGAGGCCTGTGTCATCTCAGGCCTGTACTAAGGAATGACATGCACCAAGTCACCTGCAAAATAGCCCCCAGGAGTCTGGGTGCCAGACTGTCCGCACTGGAGCAGAAAGCTGGACTCTAGCCACCTCCTCCTGCTGCATTCCTTTGTCATTGAAATTCACTGTTTTCCACCAAGAAAAGGAGCCCAAGGGTCCCGAAAAACTACAAAGCTGGCTATTGGACTTTGTCTGTGCACACCTCTCCCCGGGCAGCTGTGTCTGTGAATAAAGCCCCTTCACCCAGTTACTTGCTCATACTGTGCTCAGAAACAGGGACACTAACGAAATGATCAACCCAATCAAGCTAATTAGAGTATCTATCACCTCCACATAGCCACCCTGTGCATGAGTGTTGAGATTTAATTAAATGTCCATCCTCTGATCACATTCAAGTACACAATACAGAATCACTTATTATTGTCACCATACTGTACATTCCACTCCAGTACTTGGTTTGCATAACTGAAACTTCATACCCTTTTTTTCCGAATGTTCCCCTGCCCAGCCTCAGTTGCTGTCAACTACCATTCTCTTTGTTTCTCTGAATTTGACAATCTAGGCCCCACACGTAAGTGAGATGGTGCAGTAGTTCTCTTTTGGCTTATTTTGCCCACCGGGTCCGCCATGTTGTCGAAAATGGCAGCATTTCCTTCTTTGTTAAGGTTAAATAATGCTCCACTGTACGTCCTTACCACACCTTCTTCCTCCATTCATCCATGAGTGGGCTGTTAGGTTGTTTCCATGTCTAGGATGCCTTGAATAGTACTGTGATAAACATGGGGTGCAGAGAGCCTTCCCCCCGCCCATCCACTGCAGGTGGTTTACTGCCTACTACGCCACCTCCAGGTAGTAAATACCTCAAATGTGGGGAATCTTTGTTTTTGTTGCTAATCTTGTCAAGCACCTAGAACAGAAACTGGTACATATTAGGTGCTTCACAAATATTTCAGAATAATTTTGAATTTGGATGGGGTCCCTAGCCTAACCCTCTTGTTAATTATCAGCTGTGTGACCTAGGCCAATGCATTCTTTTAGTCTTGTTTTCTTATCAATGAATAAAGAATAATTATAATCGTGAAGATCAGTTTATAAAACAAGGTGGCATTCTGTAATCACCATATCATCTAAGTGTAAATACTTCTAAAGGTGATGATTATAACTGGCAGACTGATTCTTTCAAGTATCTATTAGATTGCCTTTAGTCACATGTCACAGAAAACCAACTCACAGTTGCTTAAACAAAGAGGGATTTTTTTT
Organism: Solenodon paradoxus; assembly: GCA_004363575.1. NCBI lineage: Eukaryota > Metazoa > Chordata > Mammalia > Eulipotyphla > Solenodontidae > Solenodon > Solenodon paradoxus. Next base: position 113,252 of record RJWH01001758.1, read on the forward strand.
TTCTCATGTAACAAGTAGTTTTCACAATGTCAAGGCTGGAGTCTCTGTAATTCTCTTGACCAGGGCTTGGAAAGCTATGACCCACATGCCAAATGCAGCTTGCCAACCACCTTTGCAAACAAGATTTTACTGGGACATCGCCATGCTCATTGTTCTGCTCATCATCCGTGCTGCTATGGCACTGCAAAAGCAGGCTGAGTAGTGCTGACAGACACCACAGAGCCTCCAAAGCCTATTTACAGAGAATGTTTTCCCACCCCTGTTACTGACCATGGCCTAAAGATAATAGATGTAGGAAGCATGCTTTCAGGATGAAAGGGAAGACGGGGCACAAGCCACACCTGTCCCTTGACTCAGGAAAGCAAAACCTTACCCAGAGGGTCCCATCTGGCTTCTCCTTTCATCTCATTGGTCAGAGCAGAGTCACATGGTACCTCGTGCTGAAAAGGAGCCTGGGAAAGCAGGAAATGGATTGTCAGAATGGCTGAACCTGATCTGTCCAATGAGGGAGCCACTAGCCATGTGGTCATTAAGCTCTTGAAATGTGATTGATCCAAATAGAGATGTACTGTCAGAATAAAGTATATGTATGATATCAAAGATGTAATATCAAAGAAAATGCAAAGGCTCTCATAAAAGATTTTGTACTGGTTGCATGTAAAATACAAACGTTTTTATATATTGAGTTTGATAAATTATACTATCAAAATTAACTTATTCCTTTCTCCTCTTTTAATATGGTCATTAAAATATTTTAATATTTCTGCATTTTTTTAAAAGGAAGAAAAGAAGGAAGTAAGGAAGGGAAGGAGGGAGGAAGGGGAGGAAGAAACATTTATTCATTTAGTTGTTCGCTTTCAGCCCCAGGTCAGAAATCCAGGTCCTTAGATTATATGTGATCCACACACCAGCATCTCAAGTGCCTGAGCCACAAGGGTGTGTTCCTAGAAATTTTCAATATACATGACTCACAGTTGCAGCTCTCATTCTGTGTCTGTTGGACAACATGCTGCAAGGCTAGTTATGATCTGCTGCCTAAGGTTGGGAAAATTGCCACAGTAAACTAGATGGGCGTCCTATCAATAAGGAGAAGCAGATGGTGGTCAGATATTGGATAGTAACTACCAGTTACTTTTACCCCGCAATTCATTTAAAAAGAGGAAAAGAAAGAAGTATCCAGTCCATGCTAAGCACAATAGTAGATATTTAGGATATAACAGTCAGTAAAACAGTCCTGATATCATGGAAATAGTAGTCTCCTAGAAAAAGTAATAACAGAGATTTAGAGACCTTCTGGGGGCACACTTGAGAGCTCTGATGAATCATCTGTATATCAGGGTGAGAAGATGAGTTTCCCTCCCCAGCTTCTAACATAGTGGTGTGTCTCATTCATTAAATACCACCTTGACCTTCAAGTTAGGTGTAGGCATTCTTAGTTTACCAGTGAAAACACTGAGTCCACAGAAAAGTAGTCACACTTAAGGTCACACTAAATATGTGATAAATGCAGAAAGTCTATCTGGCCTTTCCCAAGACTAAGGTCCTGCTACCACCCTACATTGACTCTAACCCTAAGTCAAGACTGATTCTTTATTCTCAATGCTCCTACTTTGCAGACATCAAATAAGGGATGATTCACTCATGAAGTGTTTCAGTTACTCACTAATCTGCAGAGAATTTGTTACTGGTTTCTTTACTTGACTCATTTTGTTCCTTTTGGGTAAACGTCATGTTGAAGATGGATCATGTTACCCCCATTTTATGTATAATCATGCCTTCAATGGAAAGAAAAATTTACTCATCTTCCCTGACCTTGATATCCTCCTCCCATCCCTCTCCCAAATTCTGGGTCGGCTCAGAAGGCAGCCCTCCAGAAGACTACATGAGCCCCAGCAACGCAGGAGACATTAGAAAAGTTATATCTTGTTCACCCTTTGGAGGAGGGTAGAATTCTATTTAAAATAATACAACTAAATTTAATGCATGCATACCCCAAAACCTTGGTGGTTGTGTGTTTATTTTTTTTAAATATTGAAGTCACTTTAATTTACAAATTAATGTAAATACATATGTGCAGTTTCCCTGTTCCTCAAATACATGTGAAAATCTTGGTCTTGACATCGGTTATAGGAACTGTCACACATGTGGATTGACTTTTGAGTCAGCTATAGAATATGACCCTTCTCACTAGTTTGTAAAAGCTTTGTCGCCAGAGACTGAGTCTTTCCCCATCAGGATTTCTCCAAAGCTGTCCTCACCCAGTGCTCACTCAGAGTGACCTTGGGAGTTACGTAATGTTGCAAAAAATCCTGGAACAAGTTACTTCTGTCATCTGAAGTCTATGTTTTTCACCTCAAAATGGGAATAGTAATGTTCACCTAACAGGGTTGACGTTATTAAATGAGCAAGCATGTACATAGCAGGGAGGAGCTACTTGAGATGCTTAATTTTTAAAGGCGTGTTGGAGAAATCAAATATGATCAGGCTATCCTTATATTGGAATAAGTGATTTTGCCTGTGTGTTGTGACAGACTAGCTTCTTTTGCCTTCTTTAACCAAGGCTTTTTATACTTGTTCTGGTTTAATTTGTGTGTAAGAATTTACTTAGCATCTATCATATTCCTAGTTATTACTAAGAGGGGAGAAGAAGATGGAAAGAGAATAGTAGTGATAGAAGAGGAACCAGTATCTGTTGAACAACTACTAATGGTCAGACGCTGTCATGAGCTTGTGTCCTCCTAAGCCCCAGAATGTTACTATAATTGGAGAAGAGTTTCATAAAGGTGTAATTGAGATAAAATAAGATCATTAGTGTGGACCCTAATGAATGTGAGATTTATCCTTATAATATGAGGAAATGCAAACAAGGATATATACAGAGGGAAGACCACATGAAGACACATGAAGAAGACAGCCACTCCAAGCCAACAGAGGAGGTCTTCAAAAGAAACAAAGCCTGCTAACACCTTGAATTCAGATGTCCACACTCAAGAACTAAGCGATAAGGCATTCCTGTTGTTCAAACCTCCCAGTCTATATCACTTTGTTTTGGAGGCCCTAGTAAATGAATACGGTCACCGACTCTAAAGCGTCAATGTCATGGAAGCTTAAATATTCATTCTTTCATTCACCAAATATTTATCGAGCAGCACAGTGAATAGAGCACAGAATTTTAAAAGTCAGTTCCCCTCTTTCATGGAGCTTTCAGTCTAGGGTATACTATGTCATGTATATGTCATGACAACCTTGGGAGGTAATTTTTGCAATCTGTCCCATTTTGCAGATGGGAAGAGTGACCCTCAAAGAAAAGTTAGAAAGCATGATACATGACGTTGAGATAACCATAGATCAATTGGAGCTATTGAAATAGACCCAGTAACTGAGATTCCAAGACAACGAGTAAGTAATGATATGATGGCTCATAGAAAGCTCTCAATTAGTAAAGAATAGGGAAAGATTTACTCTATCTCCAGGCTAAAAATCTTGATAAAATTAAGCAGCATGATCCCATGTGTACAAAAAGTACCTCCTTTGCATAGCATCCTAGTAGCCTAAAGGTTTATTACACTAAGCATAGTACACATGCATCCCAAGGTCACAGGTTCAAGACCTGGGACTGGGGGAGCAACCAAGATTAACAAATAAAAAAAAAATAAATGAAGTTCTTCCTCCTCTCTATTCCAAACTGCCTATCTGCTCACCCTCATTCCTGCCTGCACCCTTCCTTTAAAAAAAATTCTATGCCTGTATAGATTCATCTTTTGAGTAGCTATGGGCTCTCTGAACACTTCTTAGTCAGGCTACATCCTAATTAGGTCCCTGGGATATTTTCTAAGCTATTTTCTAGAAACATTATACCCTCTCCACCGTATCTTCACCACAAAAAAAAAAAAATCAAAACTGTAAAAAATCATAATACAATAAAATTTGATATGGAAATAAGTGAAGGTTCAACCTTTGTGAGAAGGTTGACTCAAAGCCAGATCATACAATTGAAGAATAGTGTTTCATTTATCAAACACCAACTGTGTGCTTGGGATAATTGCATGGATTATCTCATTTAACATTTATAATATCCCTATGAAAGCAAGGGCTATTAACGTCTGCATTTGTCAGTTGAAGAATTAAAGGCCAAGGAAGTTCAATAATTTACTCAAGATCCTTCTGTCAATAACAAGCAGAACTTGGGTTTGAACTCAGATCTCTGAGTCCATGTTCTTTCTCTAAATTACCATCCTCTCCAACTTCTCAGATTAAGGGATTCAGTAGAGTCTGCAGAGAGGAGACTCTAAGGAAGACATTGAGAAGGATGTCATTACATTTTTTTGAGTCCCTATTACCCTTTCCACCAGGCACTTTGTCTTTAAATGCAGTGTTTAGAAAATTGGTACAAGAGCAAAGACCAACCACATGCTCCTACGTCACGCTTTCATTCCAAAGCCCTATAGGTGGAAGAATATATTTGAAAAATACTATATATATAGCAGGAATAAAAATCAATAAAGGCCAAGTAGATCAGGGGACTAAATGAAAGACTGAAGGCAAATAAGATCAGATTGATATAGGAAAATATGGACCTAAACACCTACAGGAACTTGTCTGAGATTAGAAATACAGTAATCCCTCACCTATCCCAGGAGTTACATTCCAGAGATCCCCGCAATAGGTGAAAATCCGTGAAGTAGCAGCATTATAATTTATTTTATTATTTATACATATTTAAGGCTTTTTAAACCCTTTCTACTCTCCTACAAACCCTTTCCACACTCTTATTAACCTTTCCCACACTCTTATGAACACTTTCTACACTCTGAAACCTATGTAATTTTAACAACATATAAAATTCTGTGTGGGTGCTCACTAGTGAAGTATACTGCAAAATCCCGCCATACAGCAAAAATTCCACGATACAGAATTAGATAAACATTTTTTAAAAAACCTGCGATTCAGCGAAGCCGCGGTTAGTGAACCGCTATATAGTGAGGGACGACTGTGATGCTTATTTTACGCTGCAAGAAAGGGCTCTGGAGCAACTGACAAGGTGACTGTTGAGGAGCCCATACCTGAAGGACTCTACAGCGCCTTCTGTTTTCTCTGCTGCCAAGTAGTGAGCTATGTAGGTTCCCATCCCATTCCCATCTGGGTTGAAGTTACAAATTGGATGTTTGGGCTAAAGAAATTTAAAATGTTTGGTAACACCAAGAAATAATGAGGAGTCACAATATATTGAAGTAATGACTGAAGGGCATGTCTTAGAACCCTGCTGTTGCTTCCCCAAAACTAAGAGAGACAAGTGGTAACAAAGAAACATGAAGGTATAGAAGGGAAATTCTATATTGCATGTGAAACACAAAGGTAGGCAAATGACTTAAGATGACTGAATATCTGAAAACTATATGCCCCAGAGATATGTACTTGGTTGAATTGTGTCCTCCAAAGACATATAATGATGTCCTAACCCTCAATACCTGTGAATGTGACCTTAGTTAGAAATAGTCTTTGCTGATGTAAACAAGTTGATATGAGACTATGCTAGTTGAGAGTAAGCCCTGACTCAATGACTGGGCCCTCCTAAGAAGAGGCCAACAGGACAGAGAAGCATGGAGGAGATGTCTTCACTCGTGTGGAAGAAGGTCTTGAGAAGACCAGAATTGAGACTGGAGTGATGCAGCTGCAAGACTAGGAATTCCAAGAATCCCAACCCACCTCAGAAAGTAAGAGAGGTCAGAAAGAATTCTTCCCACGTTGGCTCTTATGAAACATGACAAGTCAACCCATCATGGATAATATAACCTTAAAACCCAAATAAATTAGATAGTCTGAAAAGCAAAATGGACACACATGGAGAAATCTGTGGAAAATCATTACACTGAGCCTAAGAAGTTTCCAGAATGCTGTGCGAAAGCATAAAGAGGTCAAACATAAGAATGAAGATTAAGATACAAAAAATAACTCAGCGAGCACACACATCTTCAAATAGGAATTCTAGAAAAAGAGAATAAGGAAAACATTTGGGGGAAATATGAACAAAATGAATGAGAAGATATTTCCAGAGCTAAAGAACAATACAAGACACATCCTGGTCTAGTGGTTTGGTCTGCCAGGTGTGATCCACATACATCCCGAGGACCCAGGTTCGAGACCTGGGGCTGGGAGAAACAGCCACGATGATGAACAACTGAATTTTTAAAAAGCAACAGTGCAAGACCTAAGACTCAAAAGGCACAGGAATACTGAGCGGTTTGAATGAAAAAGACAATATTTTGATGTTACAAATGTGGATAACTTCTACATGAGGTGTTCAGTGGTAATTGGGTCCCCAACCATAGTCCTTACATTTATACTAAACGGTTTTCTGTGTAAAAGTGTATAGTTGGTCTCTCATGTTCAATGGTACACCTGTTTCCTGAAATACAAAAAAAGCATCAGTTCAGAATTCATCTTTGATTCTGGGCCAATATTTGTGGTGTATGGAATTGGAAGTGCCCATTTCAGAAGAGGCCTGTGGTGTAATAAGAGTTTATTAGTCTCAGCGGTATGTGTTCCTCAGAAGTCCATCCAGTTTGACACAGTCTTGGCCTGTGACAGAGGAAAGCTTTAATTCCTGCCAAATTAGAGGGAAAATCAAGATAAGGACCCATATCTGAGATCCTTTATTGCATATAAAATGTGCAAAATGCTAAAACAAATCTTATGAAACAGTCTGTTTGGATAATATTTGAGTGTATTTATTGGAGATGTTGACATTTAAGTGAGAAAATTATTGTTCATAACGTGAAGTGTACTGGGGATTATAAGACTTTGTGATTAGATTTTTTTTTTTCAGAAAAGAACTACATAAACCAATCAATTTTTTAAATTAAAGCAGCATTAATCTTGGATGTGTGATATCAATTTTCCAAGTGTGCTTCAAGGCTGGCACTTGATGAGGTCCAAAGTCTCTTGAGAACGGAACAGTTTGCAGAATTGTTTTGTTCATCAACTCTTAGGGGACAGATTTGGACAAAAACATGTTCTTAGTCAATGAAACATATTTAATTTGGTGTCTCATTCTCTGTCATGAGAGAAACCCATATCGAGATGTGTAACAACAGCTTTCCATCAATAATCGTTTGACAGTTACTACGCTACTGGATGTACTTTTCAAATGTATAATTAGGAAGACTTGGCAGATGGGACATATTGATCAATAACATAGTCGATTTTCTATTATGGAAATAAATTGATATTTTCACTGTAAAAACATTTCTTTCAATGCTGCAGAACAACACTATTTATTTCCAACAAGAAGTTAACTAAGAGGAGGTATAAATGTTAGACAAATTATAGTGAGCACTTACCAGTCTTTTCAACTATACTCCATTTTCAATATCCATGGGAGATGTCAACTTGGCTTAGCAACTTCCTCACAAGAGATTTATTCTCAGATTTCTGCCTTAAGTCAGACAAACTAGATCCAAACTTGTTTTATTCTTCATGTGACCAGGGTCACTGTGACTGAAAATGGAGTTGGCATTGATTTTGATTGGAGGTGTGATATAAGAAGGAATTACAAGAATTGTAGGAATTAGACAGGTCTGGATATAAATCTTAGCCTTGAACTTGAAGATGCTGCTTTCTCTCTGAAACTTAGATTCCTTGCCCATAAATTGGAGCAACTAGTTCTAAATTCAAATCCTTGTCCTATTTAGTTACTAACTAGATAAATTTAAATATGTTACAAGACCTCTCTTAGGCTTATGTTCCTCTGTGGACTATTGTGAGAGTGAAAATAAATAATAAATGTAAATATCACAGTGTCAAAGGCAAGGGCATACCTCAAAAATTTTAATTCTTTTCCCTTTCTCTGATATGCTGTATGACAATATACAAGCAATATACCAGGATATAGAAATTTGAAATCTGGATACACAAGCACTCATTCATTTTAGATGTCACTTGCTCTAAGAAGATGAATTTATACATAAATATGAAATCATATCAGTATAAAATCTTGCTTCATCAATTCTTTATAACATCTACTTGATCAAGTTGATCTCAGATATTTGTTGAGAAATAATATACAGGACATGAGAATGGATGGTAAGAAGACCACACCAAGACCTCAAACATCTGAAGGGTTAAATCTAATTGGGAAATCCCTGTTACATCTAAGAACAAACCTAGTCATAATAATGATACTTATCTTTCCTAGGCTTCATGGGAAAACAAATTATCAGGATCTGAGGAATTTTCTCTGGTTCTTAACTTCAGCTGAACTAGATCAGATAATATTGTGTCTCAGTCCTCTGTCTCCTGCAATCACCCTTTCTCACTAGGGATCTAGCCAGTTTGAGAAGGAAGAGGTGGTACAGTCCTACTTTAATTACTGACAGTCTCAACATCTCCACAATCCACCTCAAGAAAAGATATTGTCTCCATTATAACTATTTGATATTGAAGAATGCTCTAAGTCAGAACAAATGGTGATCATTTTATTGAGACTTGGTTCTTGGAAGCCATCTCAGGATGGTCAGAGATAGCTGGTGATACAGGAAGATTAAAGAGAATGTTGGGTTGTTTTTGATGGGTAGGGGAATGCACTATTTTGGACATGCTAACCTTTTTATGCCTATTCAACATTCACATAGAAATGTCAAGTAGAATTTTAGATAGACAAATCAGGATCTCAAAGGAGATATCTAAAACTGTATATACTGATGTTACAAATTGGAAAATCATATGACATGGGGGCAAGGAGAACCAGAGAATCATTCTAGATTTCCCAGGAAGGAAGTGTAGAGACAGAAAAGTAATAAGCCCAAAGGAAAGCCTCCTGGAGAGAGGACACTGAATAATCAATATGATTTGAATGGAGGAATAAAGAAGAACCAGATAGTTTCAAGCATATGAATAAAGACCTTGCAAGGCAAATTATGATGTCCAGTGAAGACATTACTAACTGGATTCTAACTATACCTTACAGAGACCCTGGGTTCCTGAAACCCTTAGAAGGTTTCCACTTGGGGTCCTAAGGATGTTGAGTCTCTAATCTCCCAACCCCACTTCAACTATAACTGCTTCTTTCTAGTCTCTTTTATATTTTTAAGGTCATATTTTCTGCAAAGACAGAATGCACATGCTTGTTTGAGGAAGCTGGTTTTATGACAAGACCCTAGAAGATCATGACAGACGCTAGAGACGCAAGAGATATCTTGTAATCCAGATTCTGTCCTTTATGTACCATGTAACCTTGACCAACCTTTTTCTGCAATAAAATAAGTGCTAATTCCAACTTGGTAGATTTATTGAGAGAATTAAATAAGAAAGCACCTAATGGAGTGTCCTCATTGGTCCTCAAGCCCTGATGATTTCCTTCCTTTCTAGAGGGAGTGCTGACCTGGGAGACACAGCGTTCTCTGTGATTCTCTGGCATTGGGAGCCACACTCTATTGCTTTCTGTCTCCCTGAGGATTTCTCCTCTCCTACCTGCAAGACCCAGTAAGTTAGCATCACACGTGTGCACACATACAAATTTAATCTTTACAGTTCCCAAAAATGTTAAGTCTTCACTTGTTCCCAGTCTTGACTTCTCAGCTCCCTTCCACTGTCATGAATTCCCACATGTCAGCTCTACTGGATCGAGGTTCCCAGGGCTGCTGAGTTCCCTGATGTCCTACACAGAGACCTGGACCCTCCCTGGGAACCTGCTCAGTGAACTTGGCTTCTCAGGAACCGGGCTTGAATGGGAGGTTTCAGAGTCCCTGAGCTCACTTCCCACAGAGGGCCGGATCTGAAGATGCCTAGAGAGGGAGCCAGGGACCCAGAAAATGAAAAGCAAGACGTGTTAAAGGCTTGGTAGAATTGCTCATAAACGTCTAATTTCCTCCTCGGACAGATAGTATTTTCTAAATAAGTTGCAACAACCTCTCCCTTTCCACATGCCCTTCCACAGTGTGACCTTGACTCTCCTCCAAGGAGCTGTGGGATCTAATTTCCCCTCCCTTAAAACCTGAGCTCAGCACATGACTTGCTCGTACCCAGGAGGCAAAGAAGAAGTGAATCTCTGACATGGAGACAAGGTCAGAAAGGCCAGGCAGCCCCCACCTACTTTCACTCTGAGCACACTCCCTTCAGAACCAGGCACCATGCCAGGTAGAGAACACAGACAGACGCTCCGGGTGAAGCCTCCCAGTCCAGGCACCAGACAAGAGCTTCAGGTGATCCCAGCTCCCACTGTCCGAGTTACAGCAGCTACATGAGTTTCAGGTGAAGGTGCCCCAAGTATCGTGGAATGGAGACAGATCATCCCTTTGTTCCCTGCCTGAATTCTTGACCCGCATACTCTGTGGGCTGAACAAAATGGCCCTCGCTGTACACTACTCAGTGTGAGGTGGTTTGTTACACAGCATCCGTTGATGGGAACACTTCCCAATCCATATAACAAGTAAGCACACACAGGCACACTCAGGCGCACATGCATACTCCCTGTGGTGAGAAGCAAGGCAAATGATAAAGAAGAAAGAGCAACTCACTAGCTCTATGTCCCATTTTCCCCTGATGACGCCTGATGATGGTCAAGTGAAACTTGAGCTCCCGAAGGCTCTTCCCACTCTAACATTCTGCTCCTGTGCTCATCCCCCACCCTTTTCCTTTCCTGAAAACCTAGTCTGAAATCCTTCAGCTTCTCAGAGGTATGCATGACTGACAATTCCCCAGCAGTAGCTGCATTTTAGGCAGCATCAGAGACTAAAGGGAGAGGAATAGAACTTTGATGGTGCAATTCAGAGTTTGTGGGTTATTTTTTTAGGGGTTGGGGAGAAATGGTCGCCCTACACCTTACACTCCTATCAGTGTTTGCATATCATTGTCACAGAATGAGTTCTTTGATATACAATGAGTGCTATGGCTGCCCCGAGTGTTCTCGTGCTGCTGCCCCGTGTTGAACATTCTTTCAGGTGCTGGGCATGTGTGATCCTATTTAACCCTTCGCATGAGGAAATTCCCCCACCACCCTGACCCATTTTAAGTGGTACGCACCCTGGTGTCATATGAGAGAACACAAAATCTATCACAGGAGATATGAACATACATGAGCATTCTGTACTAGTTGTTGGTCTGTCCAGCCCAAGGCTTTTTAAATCCTGTTACACTGAAATATATTTTATACTCTGAATAAAGGTGTTCCTCTGATAAAATTGAATAATGTTAATTTCTTCATTTGCAAGGGAAATATATTAATGAAGAGGATTTTCAATTTTCCTCTCACCATTTTTTCCCTTAAACTCTGATGTTGACTCCCACAGCCTGGCTAGAAAAATCTGTTCTCACTTAAAGGAAAGGAGATTATTGAAGTAATGATGAAGATAGGTTTGAAGGGGTTTGAACCTGGCGTTGAAAAATGAATCCATCACTCGTTGCTAGGTGACCTTGGGTAAGTCAGTGTTCTCAGGCTTAATCTTATCCTCAATAACATAGGGGTTCCTCCCTCCTAGGGCTGTGCTGGAGTATAAGACATTATGCATTTGGTACAATGCCTAACACACATTAAAAGTTAATAAAATTTGCTGTTTTTATTAATCAACCTCACCTACATCACTGCAAATTCAAGTTAGAAGGCCATTTTCAAGGTGATTTTGGCCTACCAGAGAAAGTCTTAGGAAAAACGAAGTTGTGTGTGCTTGCATACACATCTGAGTTTTGCAAATGAGATAACGTCTTACAATACAATTTCCAGATTAGTTGTTTAATTTTCTACTCTTCTTTTCTGCTGTAAAAATACTCTTGAGAAAAAATAATATACTGGAACAAGAAAATCAGGACCTTTGGGGTAGAACAAAAATGGATTCTAATCCTAGATTAGTTACCCATCATCTCTGTACCTTGGTGTAGACACATACTAAGTACTCATTAATATTTGTGGTGCAAAATTTTAAAAATTATTATATTGATGTCAATCCTTTTTTCACGTTTTAAGATTAAATGAGATAGCAAGTACCCAGTTCACAGTTGTAGTTGGCAAATCTTCATTTTCTTTCTCTGCATACCCTTTTTAAGTACTTGGCTTTTTAAAGAAACTTTATATGTGATTAGTTCTTTTCATTCTGATGGATTGCAGCCCCTCTGTCCTGTGGACAGCAGTGTTCTAGCTGCAGAGCTGTTTTCAGTGGATGTACACGTTCTCTATTCCACTCCAGAGATTCTCTAACAGCAGGCTGCGTGTATAAAGCAGTGCTGCTTCTTAGAGCAACTCAAGAAGATGCACATATATTAATCCTCATCCTTGTGATCACAGTAGGAAAAACATCGTTTTTCATTAACTGAAGAGATAGCTGAGTTTGCTTTTATCTTGGAGGAACATACACATACACACACACACACACACACACACACACACACACACACACGTACGCACTTTCTAACCATGATGTCTAAGATGGTCTTGGAATCATTAGACTCCTTTCTTTCCAGAGATAAATTTATATCTCCATGACTTCCTGAAAGGATATTATTTGTTTCATCTCTAAAATTAAGGAGGAGTGGGGGAAAGTTGAGGTGATTCTTTTTCAAAGCTCAGCAATTTCTACTCTTCCACTTAGAAGCGACTAAATTCACATCACCTGACTCATCTTCCTGCCATAAATCTGGTGATCAATCTAAAAGCCCCAGTCTGCCAGCCATTTCCTAGGTAACCAACCCCAAATGACTTTAATGGACACCCCATAACAGACAGAAACCAGTAAGAGAAAGGAAAAACCTGTTGTTTTGTATTTTTTCTCAATATGTTTAAATAATTAAAAACCCCATCAAGAAACTAATCCATAGATAAAATGATATGTAAAATATGATTACATAGTGCTTTTCTACCTTCATTGATTCACTCGTGAGGGCAAAGAATAGTTTACTTGAGATTCCATTTGTCCATTTCGGCCTTTGAAATGAAGTGAGAGTCGAGGGCCAGACCTTGTCGAATGAGTGAGTTACAAATGGGGCCCAGCTAAATATTTGCAGCAGTAGTGACCTCTCAGTTTCCTTTAATCTGGAAATATCTTATATTGACTCTTTTCGCAATACACAGTGGATTAAATTTAGTCATTCAAGGAAGCTTAAAGGTTGAAGCCTCCACTTGGAAGTCCACCCTCAGTGACTCCTGGATCTAACATGTATCAGTGCATGACCTTTGGGAAGGGTGCATACCCTTCCTAGGCCTCTAGTATTCATTTGTGAAATGGGAACAATGAAAATAAATGGTATCTTTTGGGGTTCCTGGGATGCTTAAATCAGATAATGCAGGTGAGACACTTCAGCACAATCTTGGCCATATGGCAAGCAGTCGAGAAAGATTAGAAATAAATGAACAAAAGAATCACCTTCTCAAGCGAAAATACTTTCTGAGCATCATGCTTCAGGTAAAGGTGTTTACACACATGAAAATGCTAGGGCAATAAAGAATTGCATACCTCTTAGAAAACCATCACTAGAATAGCAGCAGCAGCAGCTGTATGAACAACAAACAGGTGTTGAGGACCTCTATGTGCAAATCAGAGCAGCAGATGGCAAGAACGTGGATTTCAGGACCTGCTAGAAGTACATTCTAGTTCTGCTTCTCCCTGATTACCTGTGTGACCATGGGAAAGCAACCTACCCTCTCATCTTCAAAATGGGTAAATCCATCAGAGTTGGTCGCAATCAACACAGACTCAACAATCTTAACTGAAAGAACAGTTCATTGGAAGTACTGGGGACACTACCAGAGTCAGTGAGAGACCAGAAGAGCAGTCTGGAAGACTAGCAAACGTTTGGGAAAGTTCTATACCACTAAACAGAATGACCACGCAGCAGCTATGGTCTGTTTAAAGGCTACCTGTGCTGCTTGTCGGGATACTACCTCCAACTTGCCCCACATCATTGTATCACCAATTCAAGTCATGACTGCTACGTCACTCACATACTGCTGCTGAGTCTACCAGGATGAAAGGAGCCTCTTCAAACCTCAGAGTTGGTAGGGAAGGCTGCCTTCTCCATGAGCATGCATACTGAGCTCGTCCAGAAAAAGGTAGTTGGACATCAAAATGGCGAATGACCACCTTCATAGGTATAATGACATGAAATAATGCAAATGCATTATGAGGATGAAGGAACTCCAGTCTTTAAAGTGCATATCAACACAGTAGGCCCTCAGTAACTGGAAGTTGCTATTATAAGACATTCAAAATAGAACCTCCAAAACAGAAAAAAACTTTCTCTGACCACCTATTCTGTGCCTGGATCCATGCTCGGCTGGGGATCAATGAGTGATAATGTAGGTTAATGCAACATCACATCTGCTTATCATGAGATTAGAGTTAATGATGAAGGCAGAGCAGTCAAAAATAATCACAGTAATTTGAAGAATCCATGCCGAGGTCTCTATGCTCTGGGTAGGAGTAAAGTGCTCTGGATTCTCAAAGGAGGGAACTGTTGATGCTGTCTTAGATGGTTGGAGAAAGAGAAGAGAAAATGAAATTCCTCACTGACATGGCGCCTTTGAGCCTGGGAGATAGTCTCCTCTCCATTTATCTGGATTCTACTCAGCCTTCAAGGTGCTGCTCCTAATGAAACAGCCTTGCTAAGTAATCCAAAGTGCAGAAAGAAGGATTTGAATAGAGAAAAGCTCTGGAATGAAATCTGTCAAGTAGGCAAGATGTTGCCAAAGGGATTCTTCAATTTTTTCCATTATCATTGACACCTTAGTATCATACCCATAGGAACACTTTTCTTCCTTAAATAATAGTTAAATAGCTCCAATGAAAGGTTTTGCTCTCATTCACTCATTTTTGTTTCAATAGATGGTGAACATTTACTGAGGAAATAATTCAGGCTGTGCCTTTCAGTGGTTAAACACAGAGTTATGGAATCCAGCAGAATCAGACATAAACCCCACAGGTACCGTCACTCTCCAGGTAACCCTGAGCAGCTCACTGATGTTGCTTAACCATGTGTAAACTCAGGAGAAACACAGTCAACATGATTCTTAGAGCCATGACACCACAGGATGATAGTATTCAATGCCTGTTGGCTATATTACTCCTATAAGTGGGATGTGAGAGAAAGAGCTTTCCATTACCAAAGAGAAATCAGCTGAGAGTTTCCAAAAGACTTTGCTCAGGACTAGTAGAGACCAAAGGAAATAAAGAAAATTCAAGAAATATAATAGCTTGATATAATCGGGGACAGATTTCTCATTATTCTACACTAGCCTATTCCATTCCACTGTGTCTTTAGGATTCACAACAATGGCTGGACCAAAAGGTGCTCTATAAATATTTAGTGAGCTACTTAATTAATAACATGTGTTCACCCAGGACCATCACCTTTCACAACTGCAGGAGATACCATTATGGATCACACACATACATGACAGCATCACACTCCACAGCAGTAATTCTCCAGCTTAGCTGGACTTTGGTATCATCTGAGAACATTGGAAAAGAGACAGATGCCTGAGTCTCTTAGAGATCACGGTTTAATTGTACAGCATGGGACATGGGCATCAGGATTTTCTATAGCTCACAAGATGCAGGAAAGTGTGAAAACCAGTTCTCCAATGGGCCATTGTCTTCTGTGTGAGTTTGACCCTGGATTGGGCAACAGAGTCCTGATATTAACAACAGAGGTACCTTCTTCTCTAAGATGTGGGGGAAATGGGTAGGTTGACCTAGTAGTGATGGTGGTGAGAGTAGAGAATTGAGGTCAGGTAGACCTGGGTTTAAGTCAAAGTCAGCCTATTACTAAATTATGTACCTTGGATAACTTACACTAGGGAACTCAACCTTCAATGAGCTGTGATACACAGTGCCTGGTAGACTAAATAACCCTGAATAAAAGGTGGTTATAACCAAGGCTTCCCTGACAGATCAGTAATGGTCACGTCAGCCTCCTCCTACATTCAGTCTAAAGGAAGTGTTAGCAGTGCGCACAGCAGGGGGATCCAATCCAGGCGGCCACCTGTGTTTGTAAATAAAGTTTTATTGGAACATAGTCATGCTCATTTCTTTGTCGACTGGGTGCTTTCGCACTGAAGCAGTCAAGTTGAGTAGTTACAAGAGATCTCATCTGGCTCCCAAAGTCTCTCATATTTGCTACCTGGCCTTTTACAGAAAAGGTTTGCCTAATCATCAGTTACATACAGTTTATGTGTCACCTAACGATTGAGAATCTATTGTTATTTGAAACCCTCTCCCCCTCATGAAGATTTTAAGTTCTTTGAAGCTGTATCACCTCATGTCATTTTTTCCTCTAATAATCCTATCTCACATTCACACTTCTTTGCCAAAGAACTTTGATGTGTGAGCTATAATTTCCCACAGAGTCTTGTATAGTGTTGAGCAAACAGAAGACACTTGAAAAATATTTTACTGATTGATTGCCTTTCTCTGATTTATTTCAAGCTCTAAGCAATTGGGCCAATGGTTATTTTCATCACTGACGTGATAGGTCATGAAGATCACCACAAATCCCCGTATCAAATGGGGGCGGACAATTTCAAACCATTGTATGAAATGACTTTTTTTGTTGCTACTTTTATGGGTGTCACTCATTTCCATCCAAATCCTTTTTAAGTATTATGTGATTCTTCTCACAAGAGACAGTCTGTTTCTGTAGAAAAGAACAATGTTTAGAGTTTAAGTCTTGAGCAAAAATCTCAGCTTGAGAACCTCCTAGCTTTGAGGTCTCTGCTATCTGGCTCATATTTCGGTATCATTTAGAATCTAAACAAGTCAGAAACCTGTTCTTCTTTTCACTCTTACGTCCAAATCTTACTTTCCTACTTATCAGCACCACAGAAACAATGGTTTAGAATTTACCAGTGCCTGGGAAACCATATTGGTGAATTGTCCTTTATGAGCTCAGACAAGGGTACAGAATAATTTCAAGTCGGGTAAAGGCACTAAGAAAAAATAACAATGAGAAGCAATTGTTTAAGGCAGAAGATAAGAGATATTGCAAAATCTACATGGCTTTCTGGAAAGCTCTTGAGTGACATGACATTTCTTGTCATTGATTTGACCTACTTACATTTCTTCTATGTAAGAAGTGGCAAAGCACTCGATGCAGTTAAATATTCTATGTTTGCACACTGTATAGTTCATTTAAATAATCCTTTCTCGTTCTTTTGTGCTTTTATCATATATACCAGGAGAATCTCTGTTCCTTTGGTAAACAATTGAATTTCCTAAGGAGATTTTATTACAAAAACAAGCTGAACATGGTCCAACTATTTAATATTGCAGCTAAATGTAAACCCAATGTGGAAGTTTTAAATGGGAGATTCGTGTAATTATTTTGAATTAATTCTGTCTTTATTCCAGGTATTGGATGCTTCTTTGTTGGAGTCTTGTATTTATTTTGTGCTCTGTGTTTTGTCAAGAATGTGGCTAATATATAAAAGAGCCTCTGAAAGGGATTATGTCGCTGGTAAACAAGACTGAGCATGGGAGAGACGGTTTTCAATTCTATAAGAAGTCACTAGCAGTCTGCACATTATTACAGATAATCAGACACATGAATTGCCTTCCCTATGATCATGTATTTGGCAGTATAATGGATTTTTATATTTATAGTTGAATATGGAAAGATCTCATATTATGAAAATTCATTTCAAATTAGATAATGAACCATGAAGACTTCAACGAGCACTCTTCACAACCTTAATCATGGTAAATCTGGCTAATAAATTACAATAATCTCTCCATGGCACTAATTTCCTTTGATCATCACAATGATCCAACCAGGTAGGCATGGCAGGTAATAACATTGCTTTTTAATAGTAAAAGAAACTGAGCCTCAGGGAAAGGAAGAGTTCTTCCCCATGCACACAAATGGGTTTTCAATATTTCAAGTTTTGGTGCTCGGAGTTCTAATCTCTATAGGTATTCCATCCTCTGCTTTGTCCCAGGAAAGGGACAAATCTGGCCCCAACAATCACCCTGTATTCTCCTTCCCTATTGATTCCAGAGTCTGTTCTGCTTCTGACTTTTTAAAATGCTGTCTCCTCATTTCTGTCTACACTGCTTGAAAACTATGACTTAACTTCCCTTTCTGGTCAAATGTCTGGCTCCTCTTGCTTTAGGATACCTACCCAGCCTTACCCAACTTTGCTGCTAGACTTAGTAACTAATCCTCTCTAACCTTGACAGACAGAGTCTCCTCTAACAAGGTGTTTTGACTGACAAAGAAGCTGGCACACCATTCACTCTGGGAGCATCTGCTCAGAGACTAGTGATGGAGACTAGAGTGTCGGCTGGGGGCTGGAGACAGAAAGGAGGTGGAAACTGTGATGAAATACTCTACACTGGACTGATCACTGGACCTGGTTTTGGTTCCTATGGCTGGAGAAATAGGACAGATAGGGCTGTTTGGATGAGAAACGTGAGACTCTACAAAATCAAAACAGCTTTGGAAAGTAGCAGAGTCATTCATTCAACAAACATTAAATGAGCAAGACTGTGTGTTATCTGCTGGTCATCAAAACAACATACAACAGTGAATGAAACAGAAAAAAAATCCTACTCTCAGATAGCTTCCACTCTAGCGGGAGATGCAGACAATAAGTACATAAACAAATTTTTAGCCTTTAATCCTTAAAAAGTCTGTTTCTATCTATGTATTTAGCTATTTTACTTCTCTGAACAATGTTTTGCAGTATTTAGTATACAGATCTTGGCTTTTATTAAATTGAGTTCTAAATATTTTATGTTTTTTAAAGCCATTGTTTTTTGTTTTCCAATGTTTCCTGCCCATATATAAAACAGAGTTGACTTTTTAAAAATATTAACCTTGTACCATGCAATTTCGTTAAATTCATTTACTTGTTCTAGTGGTTATTTTGCAGACTTCTAATGTCTATGTCAATAAATATGATACCTACAAGTAGAGAGAGTTTTGCCTCTTCCTCGCTGATCTTTTTTATTTCTTTAGCTTCCCTTATTCAAAGGTGAAGATACCGAGGACAATATTAAATAGCGTGGTGACCGTGGACATCCTTGTCTTAGTCCTGATCTCAGAGGGAAGCATTCACTGCTTCACAATTAATTATTATGTTATTTGTGCTTTTTTAAATAGATGCCCTTTAACAGATTGAGGACATTTACTTCTATTTCAAGTTGGCAGAGAGATTCTATCATGACTAGATGTTGACTCTTGTCAAATGTGCTTGTGCATCTATTGAAATGCTCATGTAGTTCTTCTTGTTTGTTCTGTTGTTATATTATGAATATGTATTCTGTTATTACATTATGTATTACACTGAATTTTTAAACACATATTTTTGAAAAGTAGAATACATGCTATAAAGAAAAACAAACACTTTCAAGGGACTAAAGAATGGGAAGAGCTGACTCAAACAGAGTGGGCAAGGAAGGCCTTTCTGAAAAGATAACCCTTTAGTAAAGACCTAAATGAAAAGAGGGAGCAAGCTATGCAAAAGTGTGAGTGAGTCATCCAAGCACCAAAAGGAAGGAGAAGGGTCAGAAGAGATAACCAGGAGCTGATTATTTCAGTCCTGGGAGGCCATTGTAGAGTATGAGATTTTATTTTGTCAATTCTGGAGAATCATTAATAGGTTTTTAGCAAAGAGCATCATGACCTGATTTATGGTTTTAAAAGATCATTCCAGCTGTTGCGTGGAGAATTGAATGTAGGTCACAAGAGTAGAATGGGAAATCAATCAAGAGACACTTTTATGATGCCACGAGGGTTGCAGCATCTGGATTTGAATGCTAACAGATGAACTAGTTGGAAGTGATCTGTTTTTCAGTTGCTGTTGGCTTGGATACGAGATCAAGGGAAAGTGAGGCTTCAAGGAGAATGCCCAGGGATTGGGACTCGAAGCACAGGGTGCACGAGGTACCATTCCTGATGTGGAGAAGAGTGTTGGGAGACAGAATTAAAAAGTATGCTTTTGCCATTTAAACATTCACCCCTTTGGGTAAAGCTAAAATAGATAGCAGGGTATGTAAATCTGGAGCTCTGGGAAGAGGTGAGAGAAGAGAAAACATTAGAAATCTTAAGGCTATAGATGATGTTTAATCTCATGGGGCTCATTGAGTTCATGGAGAAATGAGTAACTAGAACTGTACTGGAGAGTGCCAATTCATATAAAATGAGGAAGAAGAGGAAAAGCTGGCAAATGAGGTTCATAAGGAGCAACTAGTAAGGTAAGAGGAAAACAGGACTAGTTGGGTGGCTTAGAAGCCAACTGAAAAAAAGACAAATACCAAATGATTTCATTTTTATATGGAATCTAAAAAACAAAACAAGCAAAGCTCATGGAGAGAAGGAACAGATAGGTGGGATTACTAGAAGGGATTTGGGAGTGGGCAAATTGTTGAAGGATGAAACAGGCTAAGAATTATAAATCTCCAGTTGTAAAACAGTCTTAAGTGTGTAGTGCATAGCATGGGGTCTGTAGTAATAAAAATGTATTGCAAATTTGAAAAATTACTAAGCATAGATGGGAAATAGATTCATTATGGTGATGATAATTTCATAATGTATACAAATATGAAATCATTGTGTTGTACATTTGAGACAAATACAATGTTGCTTGTCAAGTATACTTCAATTAAAAAAATATTGACCATGGAATTTGTCAGGAAGTCATCAGTAACGTTGAAAAGGACATTTTCAATGCAGTGTGATGGGGGTGGATGGTAAATAGCAGAGAGATTTACAGTGAGCTGGTTGAGTGGATTGGAGACTTTTAAGTATAGAATTTTTTTAAAAGTTCCCCATGTAATAGAGCACAGAAGTTACTTAGACCTGAGATGGGAAATGAAACCCAAATATAATTTATTTAATTAATAATTTATAATTTAATGATTTATTTGATTTATTTTAGTTTTGTTTAATAATTATAGTTTGTACCACATGTTTAGATATTGAGGGGAAGAAGTCAATACAAAGGGAGAAGTTGGTGATGCAAGAAATAAATGGAAAAATTGAAGAGGCAGCCAAGTCTGTGAATGGTGGGGCAGTATGAGACCCAATGCACAACGACAGGAACTGACTTCACTTGGGTAATGGACCAAGTCTTCATTGTCTCCACAGAAAAGACAGGGAAAGAGATTATGGTTGATGGGTAGATTAGGTAGCAAGATGAGTCAGTTCTTTTTCTAGATTCCATTCTCTCAGTGGAAGAAGAGATGAAGTCATCAGTTAAGAGTAGGGAAGCTGAAGCAGTATTGAAGGTTTGAGGAGAGAAAAGTTATGAGATAGTCATCTTAAAGGTAGGATATGAATGAAGAAAAGACAGTAGGACTGTCAGGCATTGATAAGTCTACCTATGACTAGTACTCATCATTTGAAGTGTGATCCATCTGTAAGATGTATATTTTTCTGCCATTGTATTCTGCTCTGAGGCCAAGAAATACATTAGGAACAGCATTGGGGTCTAGTATGTGGTTCAGTGGAAAGACAAAGAGAACACAGTGTATGCAAGATATCGATGCAGGGATAGACTGTGTTATCTAAAATGATCAAAGAAAGAAGTAATACCTAATAAAACAGTGTTAGGATCAGTGGAGGCCTTATTATGCCTGAAGAAATGTTTTTTGTGGGATGGGAACAGGGACAATGGGCAAGTAAATGAGCCGGTAAAACAGGGTTATAAAAAATAGGATGCTTAAATAAAAAATTTGAAGATGGTTCCGTTATTGCTAATGACAAGGTCAAGTGTATACCATGTGAAAAGAGGTTTAAGATTTGGTGAATGACTAAAGATTATTGGAAATGAGAAGGCTATGGAAATGAAGAGTGGAGTCTGCGTGCTGCATGAACCATTTAGATATTGCCTGCAGATTCTTTGCCATTGTTCCTCTCTCTGATACCTGCACAGTTTGCTCTATCACACCAGCTATCTCTTGTGACCTGTCGTTGCTGCTTCTCCCTTCTCTCTTCATTTATTTTTCTACTATATTTATCACTAAGCAGCATATTATATAATTATTTTGTTATTTGTTGCCAGACCCCTGCATAAAGCAAGGACTTTATCTGATTTAGTTCACAGTTGTAGCTTCCAAATGGAGGGCTGGTGGCTCTGGAAGAGACACTAAGGACACATCTTTGCCTCCTACCTGGTGATCCTGGAGGGGTGAGAATATGACCTGCTCTTTAGGGAACAACCAGGGAGGTATTACTCTCAGGGGAATTACAGCAATGAAGGGAAGGGGACACAGAGAGAGAGAGTGTCAGATGGAGATTTATTTTTTTAGAAAAGAAGACAGAGTAAAAGATATCAGGGAATAATGTGCAATGGGATTGGGTAAAGTTAGTATATTCATGGGACAATTTGGAGATGGGTGTAGGACACTAGGGATGACCAGTCTGGGAATGTGGTGGTGACAGAAATAATGAGAGAGGGAAGGAAGGTATAATGGGATCAGAGCTGGGGATCTTGTGAGGGGAGGTGAGTTATCAATTTTCATTATGAACTCCACTTGAGGACCAATCTACTGGACAGTTATTGTGAGAGGCAGATTGCACTGGATTTATTAAGCACTCATAGATTTTGGGGGGCTTGTCCAAACACTGTGATTGGTTACAATGTATGGTGCCTCTACGCAATTCTACACAGAAGCCCACACCCCAAGTCCTGAAATATGTATCCCCATGCTGGGAATGTGAATAGTGACAGCTGTAGACATCCTTTAGGCAGATTCCAAAATGAGACAGAGGAAAGATGAGCATTGAGGCAGGAGATAAAGGTCATCCTTTTACAGATTCCCCTCAAACTACCAACATTCTGGCAACTAAAAATGTGGGACTACGTAAAACTAAAAAGCTTCTACACAGCAAAAGAAACTCATATAAAAACAAAAGGGCATCCCCTGAATGAGAATGGATATTTGCCTTTCATACCTCAGATAAGAGGTTAATATCTAAAGCATACAAAGAATTCATAAAATTGGATGATAAAAAGCAATCAATCCAATAAAAAATATGGGCTAATGAGCTTAAGAGACACCTCTCCAAGGAAGACATGCAAATGGCCAACAGGTTCATGAAAAGATGTTCTATTTCTCTTATCATCAGGGAAATTCAAATGAAAACAACAATGAAATATCACCTCACACCTGTAAGAATGACTATCATCCAAAAATAAAAATAGAAAAAAGAAAGGAAACAAATGTTGGCGAGGCTGTGGAGAAAAGGGAACTTTAATTCTCTGTTGGTGAGAAGGTAAAATGGTGCAATCCTTCTGTAAAGCAGCATGGAGAATTCTCAGAGAGTTGAGAATGGAAATTCCATGTGGTCCAGTTTTCCCCCTACTGGGCATTTACTCTAAAAACACGACAACACTTATCCGAAGAGACATGTGCACCTCCATGATCATTGCAGCACAATTCACAATAGCTAAGACCTGGAAACTATCTAAATGCCCATCAACAGAGGATAAAGAGGATGTGGTACAAATACACGGTGTAATACTGTCCCACCATCAAAAGTCATTTGCAGCAACGTAGATGGACGGAGAGAATTATGCTTAGCGAGACAGGCCTGAAGGAGAAAACATACATTGTATGAGAGCACTCATATGATGTGTATAGATAAAATGACAAACAATACTAAACATGGGGAGAGAGAGAGAGAGAGAGGTAACCAAACAACTATGGACTCTTAGTGGTGGGAGACAAAAAGGCAAATCAGGGGGTACCAAACTGATGGGGCAGGAGTAGGGGAAACAGGATAAAGGGAATGAATTATAAATGAAGGGAGAAAAAAAAGGCGGGGAGGAATATTGGTAAACCTACTGTGCTATATGTAAATGTAAAAATACTGTTATGTATACCTCAAAACAAACAAGTTAATATCAAAACCCAATATCCCTTCAAAAAAAGACATGGGGTGGCAAGTTTCAGAGTCACTGTAATTCGGGCATAACAGTAAAGTGACCCCATCATATAATCATGGACAGAGCACATAGAAGTTATAAGCAATAGTTTCAATACCTAGTTTCTTTGCAAAAGCTTTCCCATATCATCCACATCTCACTCCTTTATTTAAAAATAGAAAATTTGCATGTTTTCAAAACTTACATGGAGTTCTTCTTCAACTCTTAGATTTCAAAGGATAGCTCAGTTTTCAGAGCTGACCAGAGTTGAGATGCCAATAAAGTAATTCAGAAGCTGAAGTGATTTAGGCTGTCATTGTTGTGACAGGGGATTCTATACCAAAACCAGTCACTGATTTGAACTCGGGCACCATCCAGGTAAATAGCAGCTCAACTCGGCAAAACCAGAGCATGTGTCCAAGAGCAACAGGGTACTCTTCATCTAAATAACATGGGAGGACATGGACCTATGTCACGGGAGAGATTCAGGTGAAAGTTGGGGAAAGAGACCTGGTGTCTAAATGTGTTCAAAGGGTCTTGAAGAACAGCCTTTTTAGCAAGTTTTTTAAGGCATGTTTATCTTCAATCCTGATTGGAGTGGAGAGCCTCTTAACCTCTCTTCTAGATCTAGTAATATATTTGTTTTTTAATTTCTTTTCCCCTTCTGAGGCATAATGTAATTGTATTCCCAGGACTTAGCCAAGAATGGGCACTCATGGTTATTAAACTAAACCATATAGTATGTTACATGTTATAATGTGAAGTCTCAGATCTAGGAGAATTCTGACCAGAATTTTATATCACAAAGTCAGAATGGCTACTAAGTATAACTAAATTTATTGCAAGCTCCATATGAATTATATTAATCTTCACAGCATAATCTATATGGTAGATATTGCTATTCCTTCTCTTTTACAAATGACAATAATAATTAACCAATGCATAGTATTTAGTGTCTGATATATACTGAGAACTGTTCTAAGAATTTTAGGTATTAGCTATGACATATTAGCTAATGCAAACATCCTAACAAAAAGCTTTGAGATGTGTGTTAACTTGTACCCATGTTACTGATGGAAAACGAGTTGTAGGTAACACATTTATTAAGAGCAGATTTGAAACTTCTTTGACTCCAGGGTCTTGGGATTAATCAATAAATGATACTGCCCCCTCAGATTCTTTGACCAAAATAATAAATATTCCAGGACCTTCCAGAACATCTGTATTGATGTCTTCCCAATTCAATATCATTCCAAACTCTGAATCCAAAAGATTCTGTGTTCTTAGAAGAAGGCAGAATAATAAGAAATGGGAAAGTAGTCTTTAAAGCATTTCATCCCAATGAAGTATCAATGGGAGAAAAAGAAGTAAAACATTTAGAAACATTATTTCAAAGCCTGACTGCACCTTTTCAAGGACCCATATCCCACACTCACAATAAGTGGCTCAAGTATAGATTTTCCATTTGGTCATTAGCACACATTATCTCACTCCCCCCACAGACTTGCCAAATTTACTTTTAACTACTCTCAGCACTGAGACAGAAGGGGGGCATGATAATGAGTCTCCACAACGTATAATTATTATAAATGAGCAGAGATAAACTACACCTGTCAAAATAAATGATCAGCATCCTAAGACGCTGGTTTCTCCATTTTCTGTTTTGTAAACTTGAGTTATTCACCCTTGCTAATTTCTCCCACTGTTGTTCCTAAGATTTCTTTCCCCTGATTTGATTCCCTAGAGTTAGCTCAGAAGGTGCTTGTCATCCCCAAATTCTTCTGCGGATGAGAGAAAAGCTTGAAGTAAATTGTTCCTGCAGGAAATGAATTACTAAATAACTAGAGTTCCTGAATGGATGTCAGACATGGGCTGGTTCATTGTGGCTCCATCGATCAGCCTTCAGCCTTTCCATAATACCCCTTTTTTGTGCCTTTCCAAAGGTTCTGCCGAAGTGACAAAGAGACAATAGCAGCATAGGAGTCAAGCTAATTTTAAGTGTAACTGTATTTAAGGAATGTTCAGCCAACAGTATTTTTGGAAGCAGAAACACTTATTGTCCGAAGTTCAAATCCAACAAACGAAACTATCGATGGGTCCCCAGTCTCTGTCTACACCAGTGTAAAATAATGATCCGCGTGGTTCATTGTTTACTTCTGTCACTTTCCGGCAATTTTCCCCCTTCCATCTGAGTGTATTGTTCAGGGTTCTCAGACTGTGAGCCACAGAAACAAGGAAAGGAGTTTCATCAGAAGGACAACACGGTCACTTAGCACATCAGAGAGAAAGGAACTCTCAACAACAACCTGTTAGGAACAGGGACACAGTCCTTCCTACTGGGATCCAATTAGGTTAATTTTAGCACTACCCATTCCTTTGTGTTCCCTGTTCCTTTCTGAGGATGAGGATCTTAGTTAATTCATCTTTGTATTCCCAGAACTTGGCCAAGAGGAGACACTGAGTAAGTTTGGTGAACTAAATAGTTCAGCATGAAAGATGCAACCATGTAAAGTTCAGTTGGATGACCTGATTGACCTTGACAGAGTGGCCAACTGCCAGGGGAGCAGGATGATGTGAAAAGTGAGTTTATAACCAGAGGAAGAAAAAGCAGAACAAAATATAGTCCCCAACCTATGTCTGGCTGGCTATGCCACACAAAAATTCCAGTCTTCCAGAGAGCAGTCCTTGTTGCAACACACCCACTGGCCCCCGACACAAGTCTGTCTTCTTGGAGTTCTGATGACAAGAAAGGTGAGTGATGGTTGCTGCAGGAGGCTGTTCATATTTGCTCCTTGTTGGACTGGTCTGGAAGCTCAGAGTGTAGGGACGATAGAGACTGGGTAGACGGCCTATGTTTACCGATCACCTTTGTAAGACTTCTTACTCTCATACACCCTCACTCCATGAGCGATCCTGTGTTGAGCTTTATCTTGAGGATGAATACATTTAAGAACGATATTCAAAACCTTCCCTTTCCCCAAAAATAGAGCTCCTGACCCTGCAGTGCCAGGAACTATCTCTTTAGTTGCTGGGTCATGGAAGGTCAAAAGACCCAGAGGACAAGTTGGGTTGGCCAGGGTATTGGTGGGGACACACAGGTCAACAACTATTTACCTAACATTTCAGTATTTTAGCAACCCATATGACTGTACTGGTATGTTTCTGAATAGCTTCCTGGTGTATAGCCTCTGGAACACTTAAACTTATAAATCTTTGGCTTCTTTGAACAGAAAAAAATCTAAGAGCAGTCTTAGGGATCAGAAATTTTTATTGAGAAGAAAGAAATAGAAAAGATAGAAAAAATGAGTAGTGAAAGAGAAAGAGGCAGATATCACTGATCCTTGAATGATGACTGGGTTAGGTGTACCAAACTTCCACAAAATTGAAGATCAGATTATTGACATGGACACCCCCAAAATTTTACTGAGTACTATTGACTGGAAGCCTTATTTATAAGATAGTTGATTAACACATATTGTCTATGTGGTATGAATTATAGACTGCATTCTTACATTAAGTTGGAGAAAAGAAAACGTTAGGAAAATCATAGGAATAGAAACTACATTCACTTATGTTTCAGTCATCTGTTAATAAGAAAACCCACACATAAATGGAACCATGAAGGCCCAAATGGTGTTGTTCAAGGGTTAATTGTATATCCCTGTACAAACCAGATGTTTGCTCCTCATCCTAGGTGAGGGCACCCAGCCTCTTGCCCACAGCTTCAGTCTCTTACAGTCTGCCAGCTTCTCTGGAAGGTCATGTCAAGGACTTGGAGCAAGCCTTTTAACTGCACCTCTGAATCTGACAAGTTGCTTCTGTTAGATTGTAGGGCTCTAGCCGTATTCTTGAGCTATCATCCCTGTTGAGTGACCCAGTATTGAGATACTCTAGCTGCCCTTTCTCTCCTGTGAGTGGTCTCTGTCCCAGTGCTCCACCTAGAGCCTGCTCAGCCTCACCTCCCACACCATTTCAGCCTTTTGTCTGTTCACAAACAAGTCCTAAGGATTCTGAGATGCTTGTACAATCCTTGTCCTTGAAAAACTAAAAATCCTGCTCTCGAGACCCATTTTGTGCTTGTAGGCTTCCTATCTGCTCATGGGCCTCTTTGAAAGTGCAAACTACTGAGATAGGTGGGCATCACCATGTCTAAAACTGCTCAAGCTGCAGTCTACCCTTTAGCTGAGAAATTTGAATACTAGAGTAGTCACTGTGGACTAGAGAATGTGGATATTTGGAGCTGTCTTTCCTTTAACATGAGGAGATGCTCCATCCCACAAAATAAAGTTACTTTGGCTCTTTGACCTCCTCCCCATTTTCCCTAACCAGGCACATCTAGTCACATCTCCATACACAGCACCTTTAAACTCCTACTAAATTCCTGGTCCATCATCATCATGGGAACTCTTGCATTTTCTCTGTTCTGGGGAACGTCAAACCCAAGAGCTATGTTAGTCTGTATAAAATTTGAATGTTCACTTTTCCCCAAAGCCTCTGCCTTCATATACAAGTATGCTCTTAGCTTAGAAAGGTCACCATAAAAAAATCATCACCAAAAATAGGTTATTAATTCAGAAGATGCCTGATTTTGAGATGTCCTACTTTGTTACCCTAAATTTCAAACTTTGCTCTATCCATATCTGGCAGCTATATAGCTATGGTAATGTTTATAGAATACAGGGCACTGGAAGAATTGGACAAAGTTGAGCATATGTTTGTCCTTCAGAGAGAAAATTACATTCAAAAGGTGAAATGTCACCAGAAAGTATAAGAAAAATTATTAGTTCCACCAGGTCGCATACCTGGTGGAAACCAAGCAGGTACCAGGTTCTTTCTCTGTTGATTCTACAAGTGAAGTGAGACCTGCCAAAGTGAGTGAGCAAGGTTGGGTTGACTGTGTGCTGGTGTCTTGTCAATGTCTCAAGATGTGAAGAAGGAACATTTCTAGGGGCAAATGGTCATAAACCTGGGAGAAACTGATCCAGCAACTTGAATACCCAGTGTCGCTTGGCTCTGCCAGGTCAACTCAGCACATTCCAATTCGACCTGTTCTCACCCGCCGCATCACTCTTTTTTTCAATTCCATCACTCTTTTTCTTGCTGATGGTCTTGGTTAATCTTAGAGGACTAATGTTTAGTCCCTCTTTCTGAACTCTAAACTTGACTGACATTCAGAAATATTCTTCAGCTACTTTACCTCTGGGCGCTCTGGGTAAATACATTCCTCAGTTATGTGCAACCATGAAGTACTAGTTGGTGCCTCTAGAAATGGAGAATTGGTAGCCAAGCCCAGTCATTCTCTAGAATAAGTTAATATTCTTCTTTTCCATAAACACTGGCAATTCACGACATCATTCCCTTCAAAACACACTGTGGCATTTATCGCCTTTATTTATACTTAAGAGTGCATGGATTTTGTGCAAAAAAATTTTTTTTCCCAAAACCCAATTTGCTACCTAAGTGATGAATTTGGAAAATGAGTGGACATTATCATTTTCTTTGGCTAAACTAACAAGGAATCGTAGCTGGATTTTCTGGCCCAGTTCTTGGTGGGCCAAGTCACCATGTATATGAAATATACTCATTCCTGTGAGCTATTGGTACATTGTCAAAATTAGTTGGCAGTTTATGTGATAGGTAACACAGATTTTAAATATTTTTCCCCAGTTTCTTTTCAAAGTTTCAGGGATTAATTGTTCTTTCAGAGCATTATTTGGAAAGTGGGGGAGGGTGTAGAGCTCAAAATAAAGTCGACGTCTGTTTGAGGAATTTTCTGAAAACATTCCATTGTGCACCTGCTCGCTGGGTAATATGCTATGTTGGGGAAAAGTGTTTGAAAAGGGAACATGACTCAAGTCCAATGCACTCCTGGATTTGGTTGTTTATAAATGCAGTTTTTATGAAAACATTTATAAAAGCAAGCGTAAGTGATATTTTATTTTTCTTTTTATAAAATGAATATATTAGAGATCAACTTCCAGGTGGTGACTTGATAGGATGCACTCTCGGGTTGCTCCCCACAGACACAAAAAAAAAGACAAAAAAAATCACCTATTTACTGAGACAAACACCAAGAAACCAATGGTACTTCAACTGGAGACATAACAGCTGAGGACTAATGGTGGGTGAGGACACCCAGCATGTTTCTGCACTAAGCTGCAGATTTGGATTCAGGGTGGAGCTGGGGGCGGTCTCTGGATGCATGGTTGGGTGGAGGATAGGGATTTCGGTACCATCTGCAGAGGCAGCTAGAGGAGGGTCCAGTGGGGCTGAGAAGTGTAGTCACAGAGGGCTGACTTCGGAGGGGGTGAAAGGAGAGCCAGAGCACTGGGAGCTGAGTTGGAGCTCATACAGTGAAATTGTGCTGGGTGCAGCCATAACCAGAAGTCAGCCAAAGAACTCAAACCCCTCCCACAACCATTTCATGTCAGAGCCTGGTGTCCACTGAGCAGAAGTCCTGCCCACCGCATATTCAACCACCAGAAACCCCACCCATCAGGTGCCCCACCCGCTGGATTACAGTGCAAAGGCAGTACCAAGCCTCAACGATACCTACTAGTTTCGCCTTGTGGGGAGAGGAGACACTGCAGCCTGATTGCCAATCCTGGGCAAGTCAAACTGACACAACGACAGGGAAACCCAAAGCTCAGAAATATAAACAGAATGCTGAACAGAGCAAAGGTACAGAGAAATAAACATGAAATGATGGCTCCAATAAAAAAACCCAGGGGGAAATCCAAATACAGAAGATACATAAATTACCTAAAGAGGATTTAGGGTGATTAACATACTCATGGGAATCCAGAAATCAGTAGAGGCAGTAAACGAGAATGTCAGGAAGCAAAGAGAAGAATGAAAACAAGACATCAAACAGGTTAAGAGACTTGATGCTGAATTAAAGAACTTAATAGAGGGGCTCAACAATAGGATGGATGAAGATTCCAACAGAATCAGTGATCGGGAAGATAGGACAGAGGAACTCAATCAAAGAAACCAGCAAAGAGATTTAAAAAATTCAAAGAATCGAAGACAGCATTTTAGAGTCCTGTGATAACATCAAAAGGAACAACATTCTCATCACAGAGGTCCCAGAGAAAGAGAGAGAAAAGGGGGCAGAAACCATATTTGAAGAAATAATAGATGAGAATTTCCCCAATTTGAAGAATGAAGCAAGCCTCCAGATCCAGAAAGCTCGAAGAGTTCCTAACAAAAGAAGCCTAAAGAGAAATACACCTAGACACATCATCATAAAAATATCAAAAATACAAGATAAAGAAAGACTATTAAAAACAGCCAGAGAAAAACATGTCACATATAGAGGATCGCCCATAAGACTGTCAACAGACAAGGGAAACTCTTCAAGCTAGAAAGGAATGGCATAATATATTCAAAGTGCTGAAAGAAAAGGAGTTTCAACCTAGGATACTATATCCAGCAAGATTATCACTCAGAACTGAAAGAATGATTAAAAATCTTTTCTGACAATCAAAAGTTAAAGGAGTTTATCACCACAAAATCAGCTTTGAAAAAAAATATTAAAGGTTGCTCTATAAAGCATAAAGAAACCACACAGAAAGACAGTAAGATAGCAAATACTCCATACTGGGTCTCGTCTGCCAACCTCAATCAAATTAAAACCTCCAGCATAGTTTCTTGCTTCCAGTCCTTGTTCATCAGTACAACTCATCAGCAACCCCGTGGAAGTGCCCCTTTCTTGCCTGCCAGTTTCTGTGTATTTTCCATGAGCTAGTCCTGACTCTAGACAACACAGCGACTTTCTTCACCACCACTGGACAACAACTACACCTTCTCCAGATGACAAGAATCTCAATATTAGGAAGAGGTTCCATCTTTTCAACATGTTCCTTCCTTCAACACTCAGCTCTCATTCCCATGGTACATGTTAGAGTACTCAGCCCCTTTATAGCTAGTGCTCTGATGTAATTCACAATTATATGCAAGTTTTTCATGTTTTCATTAAAATTAAAAAAAAAAGAAAAAAAGTGAAAACATTAGACACCTCAATCTTACCATGTAAATCTCTACTAAGATATGTTTTAGTTCTTGCTACTGTTTATGTTTTAGTTCTAGGAAGAGCACCAAACTCAATTCTCGATATGACACTGCCCGCAACACTTTGAGACATAGAACATGCATTTGTTCACTAACTCACAAATACTTGTTGAGCACCTACACTATGCCAGACACTCTAATGCTCACCAAAAGTAAGTTCAGCAGGCACCACCTCTGAAGTTGAAGTCACATAGCATGCACAGTTGATCCAGCAAGACAGAGGTCAGTGTTGACTTTACAAGGGCCATTTTCCATGAAGAGCAAGGGGGTAGAAGACTGGAGAGTGACTGGTGTGAGAGGAGTTGAAGATAGCAAGGGAAAACTAGTGTTTCCAAACTTTGAAGGAAGGCAAATCTATCTGAATTGCCCAATCTTAGCAGAGGTTCATCCCTCCCTGCCACCCCAAATATAAAAAGTGGGTAATGTCAACACTAGCCATCTAATGGGGGAGATTTCTCTCACTATATATTAAATTCTGAATGATATGGATTCTGTTCTCCCAAAACAGAATGACTGTTCTCTTAGCAAGACAGAACCAGGGAAGTGTTTCTTGGTATGTGTATACCGGATCACTCTGATTCTCGACTATGGCTTTTGACAACTACACCATGAGTTCAGACTAAGGACTGGACTCTTAGAACAACTTTTCTTGGAGTACATGCTCCAGTGACTGAGGACTGACAAGCTTTAAAATTTTCTGGATGTTGGGATAGGTCTAGGAAACTGTTATGAGTCTTATTGATTAAACCTTCCTTTGACCCTCAAGCTGCTGCTCTATATATCTCCTTTGTAACAACTACACTTCTCAAAACACATGGTAAAGCACCTAAAACATTACCTGGAACACAATAGATGTGTATATGTGTGTGTGCATGTGCACGTGTGTCTGTGTGTGTATATGCATCTGCATGTGTGTGCATGTGTGTGCATGTGTGTGGTGGTGTGTGTATGGGTGTGTGTGTGTGTGTGTGTGTGTGTGTGTGTGTGTGGTTGTTATTATTTCCAGGACTTGATACCCTTTCATCTCTAGATAAGATAACATGATGAGTGTCTACATATCATTGGTAGTTCTTGAGTATGAGGCAGGTGACCACAGAGAGCTACCAAAAAGAAACACTTTTATACATACTGGAGTCTGAAAGTCATGAAATTGATCATTAAAGCCCATTTGGAAGGGGTGTGATGGAGAGGCTGGGTGAATGGCTCTTGAGACACATGTGTGGGGATACGTTCAGCTGCAAGTAACAGCACTGATTCAGGCCATCTGAATAGAAAAGGTATTTCAGAATTTCAGATTATGAGCAGCCTGAGCAAGGTGGCTTCCCAGGTGATTAATTAAGGGACCTGCATGTCTTCTCATTTTCAACTGTCCCAACATGTTAGCTTTGTCCTTGGTCACATCATGGTCACAGATGGCCTCTGCTGTTAGATGATGACATGCAAGCAGTGTAGGAAAGAGGGATATGTCTTTTACCACACCACTTTGCGAACGATAAAATCCAATCCCTTAAAGCTTCAGCATATTTCTCACATCTCATTGGTCAGAACAGCAATTAAGTCATCTCCAAACTGATTTCCTTCAAGGGAAATGTGCCTCAATGGTAGATTTAGTCTAATTAGGATTTCCCCCTGCAGCTGGGGGCTTTGCCAGCAAGGACAAAGGGAGAAAGGCTTTGGCAGCAGGCAGTGCATGCCTGTATATCAGAGTTTCTTCATGGCCATCATGTGAGCAGCTTGCAGACTGGTTGCTTTAGTTTAAAGTGTGGAGAATAACTAGGCCTCCCGGGACCACTTTCAGTGTAAGGATACACATAGAAGCCTAGGAGTGTATTATAAATAAATATTCAGCAAAGAGTTGTTTATATGAGTTAGGGGTGATCGGTATCCCGGAGACACTGCCTCGGGCTGTTTCCTGTTGGACATACATTTATGGTCACTGACCAAAAACTTTCCATGAACAATGAACACTCTAAACTTCCATGAAGACCCCTCTGGCTGGAAGAGTCCATTGCATTTCAACTTCAGTGAGGTTGGACAATAAAATGTGTAAGTCTTCCCTGACTACAAACTCTAGACAAATGAAACAACCACATCAAGAGCTCCACTTCTCTCCATAAGTGATTCCCTGGGAAATTGAATGGAAAGAGGTTAAGTGGAAATGGAGTAGGTTATCGAGTCAAGGGACTCCTGAGATGTGGGAAGAAGTCGAGGAGATAATTGTGGAGTTAGAGACTCCCAAATGAAAACTGCATTCTGCCTTTCAAAAATCTGAGAGAGAACGCATTTCCCTCTCAGAGCAACTCTTTGCATAGCACAACATTAGCCTATGTGCAGGCAATGAGGTTATAGGTGGGCTTTTTTTAGTGGGCTCATCACTGATTAAGCACTTGACTCAACAGTGGTTTTTCCATGATGATCACTAAAGTGTTTAAGTCGATTCTTGTTCACGTAATTTTTAATAATATCTCCCCCTTTAAAAGGGATTTTTTTTTTTACATTTAACCCAGTCCTTGAACATTCCCTATCAGATCCATCAGTTGTGGTTTGAGAACACAAGTTCACAAACCGTAATTCTCAAAATACAACAGGATGGGGTGGGGTGGTGACTCAGGACACACATGTATTTGAAATTCCTATTGATTTTGTAATGCAAACTTCATACAGTTAAACCCAACAAATAATATTGGCCAATGGACAGTAGCAGAAAACCAACTATAGATTCTTACTAGGGAGACTGGGATAAACTTGGCTGAGAAACCCTAGCTAAGAAGGAGAATTCCAGCTCATGGAGACTATTTAGCAAGAAATATGTACCACAGAGAAAGGATATCTTGTGATGTTCATGAGTACATCTTAACCCATAATTTGTCAAGGTCTTTTGGAACCCAAAGAACCAATCCAGAAGAAGTGCAGCATGTCTGCCAACCTTCTTGACTCTGTAGTTTGGGGCAAGTTGGTCCATTTTTGACATGAAGTCAAAAGAAACAGAGTTGTTCAGTCCCAACCCCTCTCCTCTCCTTCCAGCCCCACTTCTCCTTCTTTCCCCTGACTGTTCCATTCAGGAGAACATTTCACTTAGTTCTGCTCACAATGTTTTATTCAAATGAATTTTGCTGGGGAGCAGACCAAGACTCCCAGATATCTGAAGGAGTTATTTGGTGTTTGTTTTCATAACCACTTCAACCTCCCCTCCCTGTCCTATCTCTTTTCCTCCTCTGGGTTCTTGTAATGAGAGAAGATTGTTCATATGCAATTAATATGTTTAAAAGAAAAGAAAGCAAATTAAAAATCTTGATTCTATTGGAGGCTTATCTTCCTTCTGTTTTGTTATTTTCCTCGAATAAAACCCTTGTTACATTTTTTAAGGGGAAAACTTCTGAGTTTTTGTATGTTAACTAATTAAATTAGCTTAGTTAGCTAATAACATATCCTTAATATAGAAAATAAAATATGACTTAAATAAGTATTATTGGTGCACCCTGGTGGAGTAGCAGTTAGGTCTGCTCTCTCAGGCTGGGTGCAGTCCATGTATATCCCAAGGACCCCAGTTCATGTCCTGGTGCTGAGAGAAGCAACCAAGAAATACAACTAAAATAAAAATAAATAATTAAAGCTTCCTTCTCTCTCTTTCTGACTGCTCCCTCTTCATTCCCGCCTGTACCTTTTCTTCAAAAAATACACATAATTACTCTTTAATGTCTTCCTCAAAATGATTTTTTTAACTTTAAGCAGAATTAATTTTTAAGTGGAATTTAATTTTAAGTAGATGTTAGAACTAAAGGAAGATCCGTTTAGACTATCCAGTCAAAATCTGTAACCAAACTATCAGAGACAGTACTATTTCTGCAAAGTCCTGAAGTTTGGGGCTTCACTAGAACAGAATAGTCATGCAACTGTGTTCATATCAAAAATTGATAAGGAGACTCAAGAATTCTTCTAGAGACAACTAAAATGATTAAGTGATGAAGGATTATCCCAGAGTGACTAATAATTATCTGTATTTGGTAGAGACTATAGGGTTTAGATACCCATGAATAAAACCATAAAGAGTGTTAATAAAAACAGCATTCATTCGTGGTCTCGTATGTGTCAAGCATTGTGCTGAGAGCACTCATATCAAGCAGGGGTTGGGTGGCAAACAACAGACACCGTTTGGTTGAGTGAAAAGGGATATTCTGGGGCGGAAGCAAGGTGGGCACAGTGTTGTTAAGAATGCCACTGAACTTCATACTAAAAACTGGCAGGGAATGGGGGGCCTAGGGAGATGAAGCCACAGGGAAGAACACACATCAGAGAATCTGATTAGAACAACTGAATGCCTGAACAGTTGCATTTTTCTCCTTCGAATTCTGCAGCTTCTAGTTCATCAGCCTGGACCAGGTGGCTATGTTCTAGCTACCGGAGAAAGAGAGCATCTGTCCCTACAGTTTCCTTATTGGAGCTGGGACTGTATCCCACCGGCGACCTTACAACGGGGGAAATTCACCACCAGAAGAAGGGTATTCAGTTCCTGGGTTGTCAAAAGAAATAAGTGAACTGAAATAGAAGTTCCCTGAAATGTACTCCATTGGGCACTCAATAGCCTTATGAGAGAGAGATAGAGACGACTACTCCCCACTGTGATAATATCAATTCAACCATTCCTTGTGTAACTGAGAATGGGCTGTGAATGTTCAGCTCAATGCCCCATCCATAGTAGGACCACCCTCCGCTGTCCTACCAGACTAATCCTGAGCATCGCCACAGTGGCACCATCCTGGCTCATGCATGCGTTGCAGACTTACACGATGCCAAACTCAAACTGTTTTCTTTTCTGCCCCTGGAAAATCCCATGATTTCATGGCTGTGGAATGAGAGGAGGGCAGCAAAGTAAAAGGAGAAAGCATACTTGGAATTCGGACAAAACGTGCTGCATGACTGCGTGGGAGTCAGTGTGTGTGCATGTGCACACACACATGCATATGAATATTTCATTCAACCAGTCAAATCATCAGTTAGAACTATTCCCAGTTCTTTGAGCTAACACACTGAATTTAAGATGTCTATCAATACTATTTTGTGACTGATCCTTTTCCATTAAGGCTTGTATTTTTAATTGGACTCCCAGTGCAAGTTACACTGGGATATGAGTCTATTTATAGCTATGGAGTCCATGCACAGCACTAGCTTCTTCAAAGATAATGCCTGTAGGCAGGGGAGTTACCTTCAAGCAAGAGAAAAATCAGCTTCATCAAACAAGAGGGAGGGAGGGCTGCTTTTCTTGAGACTCCATGTGAGAAAGACCGAGGGTGGGGAGTTCTTAGGCCTCTAAATCCTCCCACATATCCCTCTTCCAACTCTTGAGGGCCCACTATTTT
Organism: Solenodon paradoxus; assembly: GCA_004363575.1. Lineage (NCBI taxonomy): Eukaryota > Metazoa > Chordata > Mammalia > Eulipotyphla > Solenodontidae > Solenodon > Solenodon paradoxus. Next base: position 150,533 of record RJWH01001758.1, read on the forward strand.
CTTCATAACCTAGCTTATATAAAAGACATTTGGCGATGCTGTGAATTCCACAGAACTGCTTTGGCAAGCCACAGGATCAAAGTTTGCTTTTGGATTTCAGCTGTCATGAGATAAGAGACTTTTTAACTGCACTTGTTGCAAGTCCCTGGTTTCTGAGCTTTGAACCCACATTTTAGAGATTTGGGGATTCATCCTCCATCCTGATGTTACCCACAGAGCTCAAAAATTACTCATGCTCTTGTACATACAAATACAACATGTTCGTACAGTCATTGTTAAAAGTTTTCTCTCTGGCCATTTGGTTTCCCATGTGATGAACTTGAATCTTCTTGGTTAAGTCCCTTCCACCCCCTTCACTGCTAACTGGTGAGATTTCATAGCTTAGCTTGAAGCTACAGGCCCTTCTAACCTCTGATGAAAGAAATCTTGAGCAAAGTGAGGAGATAAATGCTCACTCTTATCCTTCAACTAGAGAGAAGCGATTTTGTGTGATGATACTGTGGTAGCAAACATATTTTCTTAAAACACTCAGGTTGAGGTGGTTTCAGCAACATGGGTAGGTTACCTTTCACCTCTAAACAAATGACAATTACCTTTGCTGTTTTAATGATGCATTAGCTGAGTATAATTTATTGATTGGTACCTTATAAAGGCTACAAATACTTGGGAAGTTTCTTTGATAAACCAGTTTTACTGGCACTTCTTACATGCATAAAGGCTTACATAAGTAAATACATACGTACATAAAATGTTGGGCTCTACTGAGTTCAGAGTTAAACAAAATATCTGAAGCTACTTCAATAACACCCTGTCACTGACTGCTAATGGCAGTGAGCACTCAGGACGCCTTCAATGGGCAGGACATTGAAGGTGAGCACATCCATTGACTCATTCATGGTAGGATTCCTACATCCCTGAATCTGCCCAATGCTCAGTGTCTCTGTTAGTTCAGAATCAATGGCAGATTATTCCCTCTTCCCTAATGGTCTCCTATTGCCTGATTCCTGTACCAATTAGCGTTGCATACATCAGAAAGAAAATTATTTTAATGGAAGTTTATTCTATAGCTTACAGCATGGATGGAGGGGTAGAAAAATAGCCTTAGAACAAAGATAGAAAGTAAAATGATAACCAACTTCATGACTCAAAGGATGCACTGTGGACCTGGTCATCCCTGGAAATTCACTGCTGCCAGTACAGATTTTTATCTCTATCACAACCCCAGAAACAATCTCCACCTTACTTGGGGTTCTGCTCGCTCACTCAGATGGCAAAGCTCTTTTTTATTAATTTTTTGAGAGAGAAGGAAGGGAGGAGAGAAGGAAGGAAGGAGGGAAAGAGAAAAGGAGGGAGATAAGGATAAGGGAGGGAGGAAAGGAGGGAGGGAAAACAGGAAGAAGCATAAGGAAGAGAGGAAGAGAAGAAGGAAGAGAGGAAGAAAGGAAGGAAGGGAGGAAGCACTTTCATTTGTTTATTTTGGGTTGTTTCCCATGGCCCTGGGCCCACCATGACCCTGGGGTCTTCACCGGAGCTGCCAGTTTAGCAACGCACTGGCCAAGTTCATGATGGAATGATTGACTTAGGTGAGTCACGTGCTCGTGCCAGAGAGTGCCGAGAGGGATCAACTGCCCTGTAATAGGTACTTGGATCCATTTATCCTGTGTCTGGCTCCTGCCTACCAAGCACCATGGAATCTCTGAATAACTCAGTCCCTCCCCATAGGGCCCTCTTCCCCAGGGAGAAGACAGAACGACCTCTTCTGCAGACTCCTCTGCAGCCTTGCCCCCATCATCCAGGACAACCAGAAACAAGCTCTCTGCGGAGTGTCCATCTTTATGGAGTTCCTTGTAGCCAGGACAAGTCCTGTGTAGAAGTGCCATCTGAGCTGTGACAAAAACCATGTTCTGAACAGAGGCTCACACACCAGCATGTAGACCTCAGCAGCAGCATGGCAGTGTCCCATCGGGTCTTCTCCCCATCACGGTTCTGGTCATCGTTTCCAGTCTCTTGAACCTATGCCTACAGTCCTCCTTCCATCTGCAAATTAGCCCTTTTCTGCTTCGTCCTCCAGAGTCACTTTGCATGGATTGCGGTCAAGATCCTGGCTGAGAATGTGTGCTCTTTGGTTCCCATATCAAGAGTTGCAACCCTGACTCCTCCAACACCAAACAAATTTTTCAAAAACCAAAAAAGCCCAACCTGGTAAACTCTGGTGACCCCAGGTGTGAAGTTTCAGCTTCCACATGGTCCACCTAAAGCCTAAGGTCCTGAGTTCACAACACAGGGGAGGAGGGAATGGGGGAACAACTGAAAGAAACAACTAACTAACTAAACAAAAATTCTTCTTCTTCCTCTCTCTTCCTACTGGCCAACTCGCCTGCATTCCTGCCAGTTTTCTTCCTTTAAAAAAGAAAGAAAGAAGGGAAGGAGGGAGGGAGGGGGATGGAGGAGGGAGGAAGGAAGGAAGGAAGGAAGGAAGGAAAGAAGGAAGGAAGAAAGGAAGGAAGGAAAGAAGGAAGGAAGTTCTCAACAACATTAATGGTACCACGGTCCTCTCCTGTACGTGATCTCCCAACACTCAAGACCACCCTTAAATGTGGTGGCTGTCACCACCCCCACATTAGAAATGAAATAAATCAAGACTCAAAGAGATCTAGTGACTTGTGTGAAATCGCACAAGCACATGGCAGTGCTGTAACTAAACCCATCAAGTTCTAAGTGCCAGACAGCATTCTAAGTCATATTTTTCTCCATCCTAAGACTTTGCTGTGTTTCCAGCATAACACACCTTTTCATTAAAAAAAGGAACGATACAACATGACACAAAACACAGAGGCCAACACCATGGTGGACAAAACCCTCTCCTCCAGAGAGCTTCTATGTTCCTTGTAGTTAGATTGTGAGAGCATTTTCTAGAAGGAGGCCATGTATAGGACCAATCCATGGGGTGACACTCTCCAACTCAGAGTATCTCCCACACAGAGGTGGGATTGGCTCAGCTCCTTCTTGAGGGACCATCGAATCGTATCTCAGAGACAGGTCTCAAGCCAACAAGACAGAGTTTGAACTCTGCCTCGGCCACTCTAGCTGTGGCACCCTCGTCGAGTCCCTTCACCTCCCTGATCTTCACCTTAGTCACCTGAGCTATGGGGATAGTCACAGAGCCCTCCCCCGTCTCAGGAGGGTTGAAAGGGAAAATGCATTGGGGGTACTTAGGGAGATTTGTGTCTGACACACATTAAATGCTCAACGAAGTTGGGCTATTTTTATCCCTGAGTGACCTTTGCTAAAAGACCAAGGCTTTCCACTGAGGAGCAAGTCAGACAAAGCTCCCGAGGGAGGCGATAGTCACGTGGCCAAGGCCTCAGATTGGTTCAACTTGCTCCTAACTTCCACCAGTGAATAAAGGCTCTTTTTGCTTTATTTTCCCCCAAGGGAGATAATAACATCCACCCTCCCTAATTCACAGAGTCATTAAGCGGACAAAATAAGATAATGTATGTGCAAAAAAAGCACCAAGGGAAAAAAGTTAAGCACCATAAAGTTGCAAGGTAGTGCTGTCCTTGCGGCTGCTATGTTTTTGGAAAGCTTTTACCCTGGTAAATAATAAGACTTGCCCTTGAAAGCCTTTTAGGCAGATAAGGTCTAAATATGGGACCGAAACAAAAAAGTTTAAGGAATTAAAATTAGTTTGGCAAAAAGGAAGGCTGAGCAGGGTGATCTAATTATTCTTGGGAAGTTTGGATATTGCCTCCACAGACGAATTGTCTCGTTTCTACCAGGGTCTATAGGAAATTAGTGTTGAGTCCACCTGCAAAAGGTTAAGTCTCAGAGATGCCTCCAGAGATTGTATGGGAAGCAGTGGCATCTGTGTGACAGGTGGGCTTCCCACAATGAAGAGTCCAAGTGGACGCTTTGGACAGAAAGGGCTAGTGGTTCATGAATATGAGCATGGCGTTTAGTCTAGCAGTAAGATGGAGCGCAGTATTTGTTTCTCAAAACAAGCTCAGAGCCAAGCAACTGACTGGATGTGGTCTTGGCCAAACCACAAGGACAAGAAGGTCAACCCAGTGTCCCCAGGGAGGGAGGAGGGAGGAGGAGGGGTGAGGTGAGAGAGCACCTCAAACCAACTCAAGTCAGGGGGAGGGAGCAGTGAGGGCTTTCAGATGACTTCTTGTCTTAGCCTAGAGTGTTCCTGCAATATGGTTTAAGAACAGGCTGCCTGACAGACTTAGGTAGGTCTCTAGCATGGATTCGAGAGCAGTAGGATCACCCCAAAGAGAAAGACTGAGCTTCCCTGAGTCTCCTTAACAGAGGTAAAGCTGAAAGACATAGTGACAGACGACTACTGGAGACAGTTCCAGAACTGTGCTGATTTGGACCAGCACTAGCTCATGCTCAATGGAAGGGACCACATGGTTACTTGGCAATCCATTCGTCCATCTCTTGTTGATTCCCCTAAATGCCCTCAACAGCTGTCTGTGCCCTGTTCTCCTGCTCGAGACTCCGTCCTCTCACTAAGCTCCAACTATGGCCTTTTAGGGCATCACACATGCCAGGGTCTCCTTATGTTTGTTTTGTACATGCTGTTCCTTCTATCTAGAACACCGTGTCCCCACTCGTTCCCTGAATGGCCCCAACATGATCTCAACCTAAATGTCCCTTCTCTGGAAAGGTCATCCTGAGCTCTAACTTTGGATCTTTCCCCATAGAACCTCCTTTGTTTCCTTTGTAGTATTTACTTCAATAAATGACTCTGTGTGTGTGTGTGTGTGTGTGTGTGTGTGTGTGTGTGTGTGTGTGTGTGTGTGAGACAGCTGAGACTCTCACACACAAGTTCAACTATGTGATAGGTCCACACATGTATAATAATAAGTACAGTACAATACTGTTAATGCATTTCCCTTCCTTATCATTTTCTTAGTAACGTGTTCTTTATTTATTGTAAGAATACAGTATAAAGTATGTAACATGATATACGAATGTTTTCAATTGATTATGCTATCAGTAAAACTATTAGCAGTTAAGTTTGGGGGGCGTCAAGAGATATATTCAGGGGTTTGACTCTATGGAGGGGTGGATAGTACAACTAACCCCCACATTGGTCAAGAGTCAGTTGTGTGGATATATGTCTTTATTTATACTCTATATATGTTGGCTGAATGCTGGTCTCTCCATGTATATCATAGCCTCTATATGTGAACAAACATGTCTGCCTACACACTCTTAGCACCAGGCTAGAAAACAGGCTCTCACAAAATCCTTTGTACTTGTGATTCTTAGACTATGTTCTAAATGTTCCCAATGAAGATCTTTTCCACCAACCTTGTGTAGGTACTCTACCTATGTTGGGAAGAAAAGAGTAACTTATTACCACATTAGTATTCGTGGGAGGGTGATTCCAAAGCATCATTTGGGTTAGGTTGATATCTGGCTGGCTGGGCTTGCCCAATATGTCTTTTTAGGCTTAGTTGAAGTGGACCTTTGTCCCTAAGAGAAGAAGCAATATCTGAATGTCCCACTCATATTCATTCAACCATAGCCTCCTTCCATTTGGAAGTTGGAGTATAGATAGCTTCCACTAAATTAGAGCATCACGCAATTCCTTCAGAAGGTGATGCTTATATGCAAAGACTCTACAACTATGACAAAAACAAGAAAATGGTAAGCCATGATCCTCTCCCTCTCACGCATGAAGTCGCTCCGGACAATCACACGTTGCATTTCACAACATTGTAGAACACCCTACTGATGGGAAAGTGGGCCCATCCATTGAGTTTTTACACCCAGCAGTGACACAGCTGCTCACCAACAAGGGCCCTTTATGGGGCCGATAGAAGCAGAAAGAAGTGGGAATTCAGAGCTAGACCCTTCAACCCAACATCCACCACCTGCCTTCGGCTTGAGGAACTAGAACTCAGCCAACTGGACGCTGAGAGGTGTAGTTCTCCAAGGTGAAACAGGACAGCGGAGCACAGTGAGTGGCAGCATTGAGGGTGGGGAGAGAGAAGACTCACTCTTAAGCCAACGAGCCACCTAAGAGGCAAGTCAGTGGGAGAGGAGCTCTTAGGCCAGGAGCTGCTAGTCCCTCAGAAACTTCTGTCCAGTTGTAGATCCGGAGGACCATTCAAGTGACCACGCTGAGCATGGAGCCAAGGGAAACCCACTACCAGTGTATTGATAAACACTGGGTGTCAATGTATTTGTTCTTATGAGGATCAGTGAACAGGAAACAATGATCATGTGTTGCCAATAAATGAAAGACAACCACAAAAAATTTGTTTAAATGAAAGGCACAGGCAGGAATAAAAGCAAGTAGGCAGCAGGCAGGGAGAGAGATGAGGAGAAATCATTTTTATTTAATTTAGTTGTTCATTTTGGTTTCCCTGGGTGCACGTGGTCTATGTCCAGTGAACCAAACCACTAGGTCACCAAGGTGTGCCAACCACAAAAACTTTTAAACACACCAGCCAAAAGCACCGTAGGACAAGACAAAGGAAAGAACATATTAAAGACCTAAGGCAAGAGGAATGCTCTTCAAAATGATTTCCTTGAAGAAATAAAAAAAAAAGTGTAAGTCTGTTTGACATTCATAGAACAGGAGCAAAAAGGTCAAGAAGTCAAGACAAAGAAAATGAAATTAAAAAGGAGACAGGGAACATAAATAAGAATTATAAGCAGAATCATGACAAAAGAAGACATAGGAAGAGAAAAATTATAATTTTTGGTGCGCCCTGATGGCCTGGAGGTCTAGTATATCCTGACGCAGTCCATACACATCCCAAGGTCCCTGGTTCAAGACCCGGGACCTGGGGGTCAACCAAGATGAATAGCTCAATAAAAGAAATCAAGTGCTTCTTTCTCCTCTCTCTTCCTGCCTGTCTGCCTGCCTCTGCTCATCTTCATCCTGCCTGCACCTTCCCTGAAAAAAAGAAAAGAAAAATTATAATAAAACAGCAAAAAGCACAATGGAACAAGTGGAAATAGGGATCAGGTGAGGAGGACAGCCTGGGGGGCCCGCTCTGAAGGTCTATATAAATGAGTGGGGCTTAGAAACCATGAGATGGTGACAGCCATCTGTATTAGATGCTGCCTATGGACAACCAATCGGGTGAATCTACATTCTATCCTCTCCCACCCCAGTCATTAATCAAGGCTGTGAACAACCTTTAAAATAGTTTCTGGAGCATTGCTCTAGTGACTCAGAGACAGGCCTCTAAAATAATCTCTTAGCTTTTATTCTGGTCTCCCTAGCGCTCACCCTTTATGATGATATGTATGGCCTACTGCTTAAGAGCGCAGACTCTAGAAATAAACTGCCTATGTTTGGCTTGTAGTCCGACTATTATTAACTGTGACCTTTGCTAAGTTATCTGCCTTCTTTATGCCCCTGTTGTTGCATCTGTAAATTGGCCATGATGATGATAATAGTAGCTATCTCACAGGGCTTCCTATAACCCAAGAACTAACGAGTGGAAGGGTTTCAACAGTGCCTACAGACTGCCAATCTGGGGTAAATCAATATTCAACTCTTTTGCTTGGTCCCTGGTCTTGTCCGAGCTCCTCAATCCTGATCAATTTGTCAGGACTGATACTTCATTTGAGAATTTCAGGGAAAACTCTGAACTTGGAGTTCCAAAGTCTTCCAAAGACCAGAAGACCCCTGTCAGCTGCTTCCAGATTCATAGCAGTGCTTGTTCCTCCTGCATGTTTTAAGAATACACAGTGATAGCTCTGTATTTACCACATTTTTGCTAAGTTTTTTAACTCTTCACAGCAAATGCCTTGTTCCTTGAATTATACCTGGAGATTCTTAAATGGAGCAGCCCCACCCATGTTTCCTTTGGTCCACCTTCCACACTGTTCCACTGTAAGAATGTGCAGTATAGCTTGACAGTAATGTGTGAATAGGAGCTACCTGGTAAAACCAGCCATAGGATTGCAGACACTTAGGTTATGTCTTTCATTTCCTTAAGTGAGCAATTAAAAAAAAAAATTAAGACGAGACGTCCCTGCATTTTTGCAGTATTGGGCACAAAGCTGTTGGAAACAGTCTTTCCCGGGCTTTGAGACATTCCCTATTACCCCATGAGAGAGGAGACAAATTTCAGACTTGGCTTAGGAGTTTAACTGGGACACAGAGACCCCCATCCTCATAGAGATAATCAATCCCACTGCCCTCGTTCTGTGACCACAGCATACTCAAGTCCAAATAGACAGAAACAAAAGTCAAAGGGCCAAATGGCATGGTGGAGAAAGTCGCTATTAAGGGAACTTTGAATCATTAGCCATATTCAAGTCAGGTTCCTGCCAGAAGGTCAATCTGCAGAGGTCAGAGCAAAGTTCTGGAGACAGAATCCAGCCTCCAAGATAAAAATACTAGATTGGGGTGATGATGGCTATAGGATTAACTAAGCAGGCTGGGTCTCAGAATTTGACTCAGACTCAGCAGGGGATTGGAATGTTAAACAGATCCTCAGGCACAAGAAAGCTGCAGTTGGCAGGGGAACCTGGTGTGGGGGTGTTGGGTGGAGTATGGGAACTGCAGGCTAATGCTCAGGGGGCAACTAGGCCTCTGCTCACACCAAGCATAAAATAGCAAAGTTTGATTTCCAAACTTAATTTCACTCTTCAGAAGAGAAGCTCCTTGAAGCTTCTAGGATCAGCTCTCCTCGTATCTAGGAATTGGGAGGTTGAGAATGGCTGAGTCTGATTCTTGAAGTAGTAGGCCCTTTTATCTATATCGGTTAGGATGGTTTGGATACAAATAAGATGGGAAACCCCACTAAATTGGATGTATGGGCTCACATAAATGAGGATTCAGAGTTAGGATAAGTATCAGGATTTGTTTTCAGTGACTTCAAGCTGCTATCAAGGCTCCCAGACCAGGCACTATTAGTTCATACACCAAAGTCGCTTCTCTTCTTTGTTAACATAAAACTCAACAATATTCCATCTCTAGAAGCTGAGCCTTGACTAGCCTCCTCCGGCCTAAGGAGGGAAGTTAGCAAATGAGAAAGAACTTTCATCTGCGTTTTCCTTTCTGCTTTGAGAACATGTTTGGGGCTCTCATGGGCATCTTGTAACTCTGATACAACAAAAGAGGCCGGCATTCAGAGGGTGGCAGGGTGGAAGACAAGGGAAGAATTTTGAATCCTTGATGAAGCCATGGGCAGGTGCATCCAACCTCAACGTACCTACCTTGAATGCCCCATTGTGTGAGATTATTATTGCGTGTCCTGTTAGCTTGGTATTCTGTCACTTGCCGTTCAAAGTTATCCTACGTGACACAGGTTGGGTTTTCTGTCTCTCTGTGTTCTGCTAGTCTCTGTGACAATTTTATCTTTCGTGGCAGCTGTCCTGAGCTTTGCACCCAGAGAGTTCATGGGCCAGAGGTGAAAGGACACTTGACAGCCTCCCAGAGTCTTAGAGTGACAGGATTGGACCAGACTCGATTGTTTAACTTCATAGCAATGACAGTGGACAGGGATATGTAATGCATTGATTATCTTATGCCACTCAGGGTCTGCTCCCTGAAGTGGGAGTAGGTCAGGCACAAAATAAAATCTGGATTCTTTGAGCAGGTATGGTTAGTGCCTTGTTCATACCCCCTGGGCCATGCCTTGGAGACCATGTATGCCGTTAATGGGCAGATCCCATATACACCAAACTTTTTCAGTAAGTGTCTGTAGCTCTCTGGGGTGCAGGTTCTCTGGCGCATTCAAAAATCCTGAACGAAGTTGAAGCCATGGCGACTGTGTTCAGCCTGAACTTGACAACCCTGAGGTGTCCCCTTATGAGAGATGAGTGCTAGAAAATTGCCCATTTTTCAAGAGGAACTCACTGAATGAAGGGATTTGGTGGAGAAATACTCCTCTAGGGTTCTTCACCCTACCTAGTGTGATTCTGTGTTATGTTCTAGGCTCGCACAGTTCCCATGCTGTAGCCAGTAGCCGTGTGTAACTATCTCAATCTAAATCAACTAACCTTAGCAAAAAATATTAGTTTCTAAGCTACACGCGGATCATAATGATCACATGGGGCTAGTCGCTACCAGACTAGGCAGTACAAATATGTAAGATACCCACCAGACAGAAATTTTATTGGACAAAGCTACAGTCTCAGAGGGTCCTGTTGGACCAGCAGTCCCATAGAACACTGATTAAGTCACCACTTCTCGGCCTTGCTACCTTTCCTACTTCATGTCCTCAAACCCTCTGTGTGCTTCCTGGATTCACCTTCTAATTAAGCTCCTTGCCCCCAAATTCTTGCCTCAGGGTTCACTTCTGGGGGGGAACTCCTACATACACAATATCTTTAGGATTAGGGATGGAAGGCGAGGGCGATGTCACCACCAACAGGTGTCTTCTACGCCCTTGCACGCAAAGTGTGCTCCGCAGAGAGGAGGCTGGTGGGAATGCAGAATCTCAGGCCTGCCACAGCGGTGTCTGCATTCTAACAAGAATCCCAGGTGACCAGAACGCACATCGAGGTTCCAGAAGCCCTTCTGCATTGTTCGAAGGATAATTCAGCTTCTCTATATGTGTGTAATGTGACCGCTATTTGATTGGGGCAGGGGTGAGTAGGAGCGAATTAAATATACCCACACAGCTAGGATTTCCGTTTAAACAGTTTCCTCCCTCAAAGTTCCAGTAAGTATATTATGCCATCTTTTTTTAGGATTTTGGTGCCTCTGCCAACATTTGAATTTTCCTTTTTCTTATCTGTTTTGAAGGGTTTGGGTTCACTGCCATGAAGCTACTTCTTCTTGGAGGCCAGGCTCTCAGGAGAAAAGCTCACTCTGTCCTTTCCATTGATCCTTTTAACACTGATTTTCCCTTCCTGTCTCCAGAGGGCCTTGGGGCTCCCAGCTAAGCATTTTATCATGAGGTGTTCAGGGAGTTCTCTACCTGACACAGGGCGACTCTGAGGCTTTTCCCGGCAGTGTGTGAAAAATCCCGCTCTCCTGACAGCAGTGGGGTTCTCCATCCAGACCAGGTTTGTTCTAATTAGCCGGCACTGAGGTTTGCCGTGGCAAGTCTTCCAGAAGTTAATCATGCAATTCTGAGAAATCCCACATTTTATCTGCTTCATGAACATGATGGGAACAGAAACTATTTTTCATGCCACTAAGAAAGACTTTATCCCCTCTCCCTGCCTCGTGCCTCCACTATAGACTTACTCTGTTTTTAAATTATGTTTAAATCACACTTCCATTTGTGTTCATTTGGTGGCGTTTGCAATGTTCTTTAAATCTTCAGCTAGCAAGTGACTTGTTCCCTGCTTAGCCCTGATGGGAGCATTTTGTTTGACTCAGGAATGTCTTTTGATTACTGACCTGAATGACAGGGGACTGTCTCCTACCCAGAGCTTACATTTTCACAGGAAATGTGTCTGGTTGAAGGATAATTAGGCTTCTCTGTATCTGTGCCACCTGAGTGCTATTAGATTATTGACTCTCATAAAGGGCATCTTAACCTTATCGAATGGTAAGATGTGGGAAAGATATTGTAAGGGCTAAGAATTTAAAAGCAGCCCTGAAAATGTCATCACTAGATATTAAAAACTACAAACAATTCTGGGCAATTTTATATATGATCAGGTCTGAGAGTCAGTTGTTTGGACAAAGATAACATTGCTTGTTAAAATGCTGAAAGCATTCCAAACTGGCTGGTTAAGGGCCCCTTACAGCAAGCTACCCTCCGGCTTCATCGTCACCCTAGCTGCCATGGTCTTCCCCGAGGAACACTCCCCTGCTCCCCCCACCCCTCATACCCCATTTTGGCAGAACCCAACACAAAAGAATCAATACTGGGCCTTCATAGTGTCTCTGGCACTGTTCTAGTCCTCGTACCCTAGACTGGCTTGGCTTCCTTAAGTTGGCTGTTGGGTGCCTTCTTTAATAAGGATGGATACCTATTTTTCATATCCTTGTAAGGATTCATTCCTCCTGCTACCTAGCACTTAAAACGTGTTCAAAACATTCATAAAATGGCCATACAATCTTACAAAGGGAGTTCTATTGGAAAGAGGAAAAATAATCACATTGATTTCAAGAAAGTAAGAGTATCATACTCAATATTCCTTTTGCTGTTTTCTGATTTTATTTTTGGAGGCGAGAAAGGAGTCGGGAAATAAAATCCTTGACTTGCGTCCAATTGGAACTCTGGTCTCTGAAAACGTAAAGACCAATGTGCCTTCAAACTTTGCACTGTGCTCCTAATTTGTTTTCAGATTCGGGTTTCATTAGGTACTCAACAGGAGACCTGGAAAAAGGGAGGAGACAGCAGGTTTTCAGGCTTCCTCTTTGAGATGCCTTTAGGGCCCCCTAGTGGCGTTTTCAAAACAGATTCCTTAGGATTAGATCTCCTTGACCCTGATTAAAAAAAGTTAAAGAGACCTTTCTGCAGCTCTTCTGTGACAGGTGCAATAATTGTGTGGAGATAAATAGGTAACAGTTGGTTTAAAGGACTCAATATTTTTTCACTTCTCACTTCTCAGCAAAAGCAGAGCAGATTCTTCAGAGATAACAGATATATCACCTTACATATTTTACTCTGCATTCCTCATACTATATTATGTCATAACTGAGATCTGTTTAAGACATTTATATTCTGGTGCGTGTTACAGGGCTATAATTCATAGGCAAGTACATCTTACCTTAGTAATGCGATATCATCTATCCATCTATCTATCTAAGATCTCTCATTGGCAGGGCAAAGAGATTCTTTAACTGTGGGCTTGGGTTTGACATATTAAAACAGAAGGGTTCTGTTTGTAGAATGTTTCTGCCTGACATCATTTTTATTGTTTAGAGCATGAGATAATACCACTGCCCTTAAAACACTGCAACAATGAACTGACAGCATAGCTTTTACATATTTAAGGTGCTTATTGACTGATGCATGTAATCTTTGTGAAATTCCTGAATAATGAATCATGTCTTCAATGTACTTTACTGACCCAAGTGACTATTGTCGTCTCCTCCCCACCCCCCGTCACGTTTTTCTGTCTAAAACTCCATCTAGAGAATGCATCACACTTCGGTAATTATGCTGGAGGAGGCTGCTTTTCCACAGGCTTATCTTTTAGTTTCTGAGGTTACTCCATTCTTTCTCCTTTGCTTGTAAATTTCAGGTCTCTCTTCCCTTCCTTGGTCACATTACCCTTATTAATATGCTAATGTGTTGTAATAATGTACTTTACACCACTAATGAAGTGAAGCAAAGCAATGAATAAAAATAACGCCCAAATTATCGCTTTAACTTCACCGGGTTCCCGGGCGGCTGTTGGAATAGAAGAGGAAGAAGAGAGCAGGGAGGCCCGTCAGCTCGCAAAAATAAATAAAATAAAAATAAAAATGATCCCCTTGTTTTCTGTGCGTTCTAGAACAGAGCCGCACGTCAGATGAAGAACCCCGCACCATTCGAGCTAAAAGGCTTGGCATTAAACTTTGACACCTTAATGGTCTCTAGGATATTAGATAATATTTTATCATAGAATGTTCTTCTCGGACACGGTAATAGCATCGGAACCAGATACGATCTCCTATCTCTGCAAACGTGCAGGGTGAGATTCGTCCTCGCAGAGATAAGACAGGCAAACCCTAGCTTCTCAGCTAACTTCTCCCGAAGCCCCAAAGCAAACGTTTTTGACTTCTTCGCCAGGGACGCTGCTGTGCCGCCGCTGCCTTCTTTTCGCATTCTCCTCGGCTCGGTCAGCCACCGAGATTAGGTAAAGTGCACCCCGGAGCTGGGGAACGGCCGGGGGTGCTGCTGGTGGTGGAGGGGGCGCCCCCACCAAGGGTTGGGAGCTTACGGAGGATGCAGAAAAGGGTGAGGATGGGGAAGGAGTCCGGCTGGTTCAAGCTAAAGGCTGAGAGCCGGGTGACCTAGGCACGAGTCAGAGGCCAAGCGGAGCAAGGGGCCGAGCCTCTCAGGAACCTTGGGCGCCCAGCCGGACCTCTGGGGAGTGTGGTCACCGCGGCCGCCGGAGCGCGGCGTGCTTTCCTTATGCCTCCACCCTTGCCCTTTCTCGCTGCTTTTGCCTCCTTCCAAGAACTAGGGTGGGCTGCTCTGAGTCCAGGGGCGAAGGGGGAGGCTCCGGGAGGCGAGGAGGAGACCCGGACGCCCGGCCAGCCGGCTGGGGAGAGGTGGGGACCGTGGTGGGGTGGGGGGGAAGGGGACCCCAGAAGCCCTGGGACCGAGCTGAGGAAAAACCCGGGATCCGGATCGTGCGCCGGAGCTCCGATCTCCCAGTTATTCATCCCACTGCGTCCTCTTTCTCTCCCAGCCACTCTGCTTTCCTTTCCTCGGGCTTTTCTCTCCGGGCCGCCTCCTTCCTTCCAGTCTCACCCCACGACCCCCACTTTGCACAACCAATTTCACCCACTCCTTCCGTAGCTTGAGAGAACTCCGGGCGCCCCACCCTCGTCTTTAGGACCGGGGGGGCTGCGAGTCCATTCTACGGGATGCTGCGCGTGGGGCTCTCGTGCCAGAGAGAAAGAGCACAAGGAAATCGGAACGGGGGGAGGGCGTGCTGTGCGTGCCTGGGATCGTGTGTGTGTGCTGGGCTGGGGGACACACACAAAGAAATGCAGTTTCCCCGAAAGAATAGGGAGCCTTGGACCGGATTCTAGGAAACCGCTCAAAAAGATGCTGTCCAAGGCCTTCAGCGTGGCTCCTCGCAGCCTCAGGCTGCCCCGTACCCTGCCCACCTTCCAGAGGAGCGGAGCCCGGCGTGGAAGGTGGAGGCGGGGAAACTTCCTACTTCCCACGACGACGGTTTTGTACTAAGGGGGGTGGAGAAGCCGCACGGTCCTCAGAAACTGCAAGCGTCTCTACGCAGCAGCTGCGGACTCGTCCTGCTTCCCTTCCCCCTCCTTCCGCGAGGCTCGCCAAGCCCGAGGCGGCCGGGAGCGGCGGGGTGGGGGGAGAAGGGCGGGGAGCTCCGGGCTTGCACCCTTTTATCCCCACCCGGGCCTGAATCCCGACTCCGGGTATTGCTTCTGCCGCGAGCAGCCTGGAAGAGCAGGGGGGTGGAGCCTCGTCGGGGGGCGGAGCGCAGGCGGGCGAGAAGTCCCGGTCCCAGCGGCTGCGGCGCCTGCCATTGGCCGTCCGCCCCGTCACGGGTTGGGGGCGGGCGCCCAGGAGAGCGTCGGCTCCGCCTCCGCTCGGAACTCGGCCGCGGCTCCCGGTCCCCTCCAGCTGCACAGACATGACACAGACACACAGTCACTGCAGCTGCTGAGCGAGCCCTGCGCTCTGGGCACGCGGCGCGGGGCCAGCCCGGAGCCCGGATCCCAGCGCCCGCGCGCCCCCCGCCGGCTCCTGCGCGGCAGCCCCCGCCCGGCCGGCGCGGGAGGCGGGGATCGCGCGCGGGCTCCGGCCAGCGGCGCGCGGCTGCCGGCGGCGGCTGCGGCGGCCGCCGAGCTCCGAGCGCCCGGCGTTGGGGAAGCCGGCGCGACTCGGAGGCGGCAGCGGCCGAGGCCGGCGAGCGCTCTTCGCGACAGCGGGGCCGCCCGCCTCGGAGCCCCTCACCCATCGCGCTGCGCCCCGCCTCCGCTCCGGTGACCTTCCCGGGGCGCCTCCCCGGCCCCGCGCCTCCGGCTCCGCGCCCCAGGCCGGGGCGAGGCCCTCTCCGGCGCCTCCGGTTCCCGCGGAGCCGCGGGCGGGCGGCGCAGGCCGGGGGAGGGGGCGCCGCGGCCGGCTGCAGCCCCCCCGCCACCCCGCTCGGCGCCGGCCCCGCCGGACTGCCTCTGCCCCGCCGCCGCGCGGGAGCCGGGGCTCCAGGAGCCGGGGGTGCGGCTGCGCTCGCCTCGCTGGGCCGGGTGCGGGCAGGCCCTGCCCTGAAGGGGCGAAGCCGCGGGGAGCGCGGGAGGTGGAGCCGGCCCTGGCGGCCACCCCGACTCTCTCCTCAGCTCCCCCTTCCTGGACCCAAACCGCTGCAAAGCCAGGCCCCTGTTCCTGCGGGGCGCCCCGGGCTCAGCAGGGTCTCCGGGGCAGGGAGCAGCTCCCAGCGGCAGCGCCAGAGGAAGAGGAAGAAGGGACTGCACTCTGCTTGGGCGGCCCCCACCCTCCCCAGGGCGTTTGCAGCTGGGGGTCGCCCCGAAGTCTGCCCTTGGCACTGCTGCTCCGACTAGGACAGCGCCTGCTGGGACCCCGACCCGGATCCCCCACGCCTGGTAGGCGGAGGTGCCACCGCGCCACGCGGCTCTTCCGCGGTCTTCCTCTGCCCGGCGGCTGTGACGGCCAAGGTAAGAACCTGGTGGCTGCCAGGGAGCCACCGCGGCGGCGCCCTGGTGAGCGGTGCTGGACAAGTTCCCCGAACCTGTAGCGGATACCCCCAGAACTCAGGATGCTGGCGTGAGGGACAGCGAGGGCACACCCTCTGCTACCTGGCTGGGAGTCCTGGAGAGGCTGGAGGTGACAGTCCCAGAGCCTCTGATGTCTCCGAGAGACCTGTCCCAGAGTCCACCTCGCACCTGGACGGACCTGCTGCCCAAGGGGAGGGAGCAAAAGGACTTTCTGTTAAGCTGGGGGATGTGTCCGCACACCCTCCCACCCCCCAGCCGGTTGTAACTATGAGCACCTGAGCTTTGGGGGAACCTGCTGTGTTTGGAGTGGCTCTCTGGGGCGAGCCCCACCTGCCTTTCCTGGTGTGATGTTGTGAAGAACTTTTTCTTTGCTCTGTCTTTAGAGTCGAGGCCGATTCGGGGGTGAGCAGACACATTGCGAGTCCCTCTATAGGACGGAGTGATTGGGTGGCAGCGATCGCTATAGAGAGGAAACCCTCCCAGAGTTGCCAGTCCTCGCAGATGAGGGTTTGGTGAGAAGTGATCAATGTCTAGTGATCCAGACATCGTGAATGTCACTGTTTCTGTAGGATGGAGCGACTATCTCAGAGTTTGTGCATCCTTCTTTCTCTCATTGTCTAATTGCCTACTTTAAACCTTCCTCCTACGGAAGCCTCTTTTCTGCAAGTCTGCTCTTGCCTTTTTGAAATTTACTAAAACATATGAGCTTACCCTGGAACAGTCTGATTTTAAATGGGTCACTTTGGAGGGGACAGATTGTCTCTCCTACATGGGATCCCTCCCGCCCGGTGACCGTGTTTACTGGGGCTGCTCCCCTCCCCCAACGGATGTACCTTGGTGGAGCAGGTTTCTGCTGAATTCTGAATCCGTGAATTTTGTCACTCAGTCCATTAAAATGATCTCCTGAAGGAGCAAAATAGCAGCTTACATTTTCTGTGAATGTCACAGGAAGTTTTACAGGGTCATATGTAAGTTCCCCAAGAGAGAACTCAGGCTCCTGTTATTTTCCTGGGGGGGGGGGGATGGGGAGGGGCTCAGGTGGGAGTGGGCATCACTCAAATGCCTTGCCCCCCACTCTGTCACAGGTGGAAACTAAGTGCTTATTCACTCCTGGAAACAGTCACCTCGGGTTAATTTTTCTCCTCACCTCACCAGTCTTCCCACCTCCAGAGTCAGCTCTGATAGACTTAAGATAAGGGGAGGCTCTAAATTAGGAAAGGAATCAGTGGTATTTTCTTATCTCTTCTCACAAATGGGTGACATGAATGAATTACTCACTGGCAGGCTGTGTCCCCCCAGGGGATTAAAAAGGAGAAAAAAACCAAACTGGCTTTAAGGTTTCACACATCTCTTGGTGTACCATTATTTTCCAAGAGTACTTTATTTTAGTGAAAATTGCTTGAAGAAAACACATTTATCTGGTCCAGCTGTGTTAATTCTTACTGGGGAAGAAAACCAAACTGGATGGAGAAGCAGATGTCATCAGAATTGAGATCTGAGTGGGTTTTCCAGAGTTGGGGGGACACAAAAGTCCCAGCTGCCCCCCTCCCCCAGTAGAATAGAGCTTTTTGGAGAAAAGTTTGTGTGGCTCTGGAGTGGGGAGAAGTCACTTCACGGAGGTCAACTTTTCGGTGTGAGCTAATGCACATTCCTCTGCACTTTGAAACCTAACTGGAAGGGCCTTGGGGTTGAAATGAAGGGGGTTTTTTTTTTTTGTCTCATTGGAGGCCTGGGGAGTGTTTCCATCCAGAGGCAAAGGCTTTTTCTGCTTCTGGGTTCCTGAGTTGTTTGAAAGTCTATGCAAAATGCAGGAGTGTCTCCATTCTTTAGCCACCTACAGTGACAGGACACTAGGGGGGACTCGTTTTCTATTCCACCACCAGTGAAGGAAACCCAGGACCCATGTTACAAAGGCTGCGGGCTCCCAAATGTCTTCCTACCTGAGCAGCTTTGCGCTAATGAGTGGATTCTGAATGCTTATGTGTAGGCCTGTTCCTGTTTAAAGTGACATTTGTACAACTCAGAACAACTGAACTGCAAAGTATTATGTGAGTCTCCACAAAGACTCAGCTATCATCTCTGTATCTATGGCTATGCATTTGAGGGAGACAGAACTTGGACACTCCATACTGTGAGCTTGACACCATGCTAACTTTAGTTCCCTAAGGGTTTATCATCAGAACTCCCCCTTTTCAGTTTTGGACCTTCATGTCCCCAGCAGCGTTCATGCAATCAACGTGAGCCTCCTTTCCAGATTACGACGAGAATTGACTCCATTAAACTTACATTTTCTCACTGACTTCCCCTTAGAAGTACCTACTTTGTAAGATAACATAACGTGACAGCGTTGCCGCACTTTTCATCTTAGATGTTCTCTGCGCTTTTAACAGCATTAAATCATTAGTGTCTAGGTTTCTTCCAGCAGAAGTGGATGATAATTCTATTTTGCTGAAGAACAAAAGCTTACCCACAGTGGCCAAGTCTTATCAAAGCTGACTCCAGAGCGGGGCAGACAGGCAGGGTGAGAGGTAGACTCCAGAAGAGACTGCCCAATTCAGAATACTGGCTCACAAAAAGGCCACTGTCGCCAAGATGTAGGTCTTACTAGATTCTGAAAGGCCCAACTCAGCACATAGCATGAGCTCGGTGTTGGCGTCCTGCAAATCCTGCCTGTTAGTGTGTGTCCCTGAGCTCTGGGGCCTGATGGACATTGACCCAGAGGTCCAGTGCCTATTTGGGTAGTTTGAAGGCAGCTGTTGTTGGGGTCTGGGGGAAGTGGTTGCAGAAAGTTTTATTTCTGCTATGAAGGCGTTATGCACGGATTTTCATAACATAGTAGAGACAAGGGGGAAGAGAAATGTTATTAAATTTGCCAATGAGCATCAACGTATGAAAACTGACCCTGGACAAGAGACAGACTGGGGCCTGAAGGTGTGAGTGAGGAAGCTGTGTGAATTCCGGGGAAGCCAGGTGGCACAGATGGAGTTGTAGGTGAGGCAGATTCTGGCCCCCTTAGCATCTGTGAATAAGATGAAGGATGTCTGAGGTTCTCAGAGGAGGATATGCATGGGGTCAGGGATGTAAGACCTAGGGGACAGAATGGTGGACACCCTGCCATTGGCACAGCGTGGCAGCACAGCCATCTCACCGGGTCTCCTGCCCTACTCTGGAGCACTTGATGTGACAGGTTTTCCAGTCCCCATTTCTTCTGGACCACGTTGACCTTTGGAGATCAGTCAGTGGGAGGTAATGAAGTTAAGGCTTCATTAAAGATATTTTGGAAGACTTTCCCCCTTTTAACTCAGCAAAGAACAAAGTGAGCATCTATTATGCCATGCTCTGCAGAGGCTGCAGAGTTCCACATTTAATGTATAGTCTTTTAGGGAAGGCAGACATTGAGCCATGACTCTGAGCTGAGTGCCGTTCCAGAGGTGTTCACAGGATGAGTTTGAGTTTGCCAGATCAGTGGAAAGGAAGGAAATTCCAGGCAGAGAGAATGACCTAGAAGCCTTAAAGTGTGTTGTGCATGTGGAGACAGGCAGTGTGATGGAAGATGAGCTGTGATGGAAGAGGGACACCTGGCATTGGAAGGGACATCATTTAAAAGGGTTCTATGCTCAGGACAGAGTTCTTTGCGTACAAATAGCAGGAATAATTACTGGATAAGATCCACGAGTATTGGATGATTATCCCACATTGGTGTTAAAAACAGAAAAAGACATTTTGTTTCCTGTCCATTATCCTTCTCCCATAGCATGTGCCTGTTTTTTAAGAAACTATTAGCTGTGCACATGAAGAAAGGGTCGCTTATCAGCCATACGTCTGCCCTCTTGTGTGCATGAATGACATCTGGGACTTGCATTATGTGATTATACAGCAGTGGGAGAAATGACAGTGTTACTTGACAAATATAGTATGGGGGAAAGCCTTCCCTGGGAGAACAAATTCCATTTCGTCAGAATTGCTTCTGGGTAGAGTTATGATCGTGTTGAGCACTTGAGTAAGGTTCTTGTATTGGAATCATTTGAGTTCTGGCCTCAACCTTGCAATGAGAAAGCGTTTTATAATTTTGAGGAGGGTTGTGTGTGTATGTATGTGTGTATGTATTCTATGGGATGGGGGAACTTTACTGTGAGGTAGAGAAGCTACTGTGTAACTGCCCAAGGGCATTAGAGAGAATGGAGAATCACAGTGGCCACAGTGGTCCCCAGGGCCAAATAGATTTAGTGTTTCAGAAGCTGGAGCCAGGACAGTGGGGGTAAGAGAAGTGTGTGTGTGTGTGTGTGTGTGTGTGTGTGTGTGTGTGTGTTCGTTTTCTTTGTTGAGTGAGAGACAGGGCAGCGTAAATAAAATCAGATCTGCTTTCCAGTTTTGCATCATTCTATGCTCACCGGTCCTTTGACCTTAGAATTTGTCTTGACCTTTCTGGGTCTGCTGTCTGGCTGCATACAGGTTCTTTGTCTTGTGACTAGGAATTTAGAGACTCAGAGGGGGAAAGCGCTTTCCTAAGCTAATTAGCGGCTGTGTTTAGAGCGCCCAGACCAATTCCAGTGAGTGGGTGGCGGCTTCCCCACACCAGTCCTCAGACTTCGGCAGGTGTCCCCCGGTGCCACTCACTTCTGACCTCTCTGCCCAGAGAGAGCATCACATCCCACAGCTAAAGGGCTCAGTCTCCCAAGGCGTCCTCCCCTTCAGACACCAGGTAAGAGGCAACCTGTTACCTGTGCTTTTGTCCAGCTGCTTCTGGACCGGAGGTTTCCACGAGGGCTCCTCAGATTTCAGGTGACAGCCTCAGGCTCAGGTGGATACTGGTTCTTCTGCTTGACTCTCTTTGCGTCTGAGGTTCCCAGGACACTCTCTTCAGGTTTGATTCATTTGCTTGAATGGCACACAGAACTCACTAGCTCACCAGTTTTTTTTTCAAAGGATATAACTCAAGAACAGCTAGATGGAAGCAGGTATGGAAAGGGGCAGAGCTTCCACACCCTCTCCAGGTGTGCCGTTGTCCCCAGACCTCCAAATGGTCACCACCCAGCAGCTCTCCAAAGCTGCCGCCTCTGGAGTTTTTGCAGTGGGTCGTTCAATACATAGACACAACTGATCAAGTCACTGGTTATTGGCAATTGAACTTTGTCTCCAACCCCTCTCTCCTTGGAGTTCAGGGGATGAGACTGGAACTTCCAGCCTTCTCATCAGAAGGTTGATTCTCCTGGCAACCAGCCCCCTTAGGTGCTTCCAAAAGTCACATCCTAAGAGACGCCTTGATCACACTCGATGCTTAGGAAATGTCAGGGGCTTGGGGGACCTGTAAGTCAGAACTGTGCTGAAGACCAGCTATGTACTGACACCTATATTCTGGTTTTCTGAGTGACCAGTGTAAGTATTCTTACAGATCAGTATTGCAGTGGCAAAGCTCTCACTACTTAGGGTTTCTGTCATTCAAGCTCTGGAATGGGAAGAGGCCTTCAAAGATGTTCTGTCCTTTGAAGTATGAAACACTGTACGTATGCAGTGCTGGAAAAAAGAATCCTGAAGTCTGCTGTGTGTTGTTGATTCTGACCCTTTGCCGACTGCATTCGAATTTCTGATTTTCCGACATAAGCTCCTAGACTTGTTTGCTGCCTTCTTCTGGAAACCTGTTGGTTTGGGAATGTGACCTGTTCCTTGAGCACGACTTGAGATTTAAGTACTTTGTGATTCAGAGCAATACTTACCCTTTTAATTGTTTCCAAATTAAGTCTGTACAGAGTTGACTTGAGCCTTAGGGATTTTTACAAAGTCTGGCATGGAATGGGGTCATTGGGGCAGGAAGGTCACCTTGTCGGGAAGCTTTTGGGTGAGTATGAAGAGAGGGATGTATGGGGAGAAAAAGATTGTCGCAAAGCAGTCCTGGGCAAGTGTAAGTGGGAAGATGCAAACAGACTGAATTGTACGTGTCCACGTGTGTGAGGGGCTAGCAGGAAGCCTTGTCTCTCCTCAGGCCTCGGGGTCCGGCTGCAGAGGGAGGGCCGTGCTGATTGGGAAGACAGAGAGAAAATGCAGTTGGTTACATGATCACTTCAGCATTGAAGCCAAGTGCAAGTTCAAGTGCTCCATGTTGGGAGAATGTGATTTCTAAAATCTGATCTTAAAAGTAAATTCTTTAAGTATTTGAGGTACACAAGGTTTTTTTCTTTTAGAGAAGAGATGCCTGGGCAGCCTCTTTTTAAGAGTGGAGTTCTTTCCTTGTGCTTTAGAGTGTCTGATGAACACAATCACGGTAGGTGCTTTTGGGGAACCCTGCCAAGGAATTTTTTAACATGAACTTTTCACGCTTTAGCAGGTGTGCCCCGGTAGAGTAGTAGTTAGATCACCTGCCTCTGAAGGAGTGCAGTTCGGGAACCAAGGATCTTGGTTCATGTTTGGGTGGGTGTGGGTGGCGGGAGGGACAACCAAGATGAACAACTAAATAAAAGGAAAATAAAGTGTGTCTTCCTGTCTGCTTGCCCAGTCATCTTCATTCCTGCCTGTACTTTTTCTTTATAAAAAAAAAATAAAGTTTTAGCAAATGAGTCACTAGATTTACCTGCCAAAGAGCCTAATATCCAGTTGTACTCTAGAAAGGAACACAGTGTGTCCATAAACGTTCATAACTACTACGTTGTCACATAATGTGGCTTCGCTGGCTGACTTGGGCTCTTTGCTCATTGAATTCCCCTTCGTCCTGGAGAGATCAGCCCTCACTACGCAACTGCCTCCTGCCCTGTATGAATTGATCCAGAACAGGAGTGGTGGAAAGAGTAGATCTGGCCGGATTTTCCGGGGTTCTGCGTTTCCATAATTGCAGCGAGGGAATTGATTCTGTTTTGCCTAAGTGGGCAGTAGAGGCCGCAGCTTGCTCAAGATGTTGAAGCAACAAAATGATTAAAAATCATACCTGCCTACCGACTCTTCCTTGGCCATCACCGACGTATTCAGGACTTTCTGTTGCGGTTCCTTTATCTCTGATGTAAGTTTCCAAAAAAAGAACTTATTCTTGGACTGAAATGACAAGTGAGGTGCTTACGGCTCCAGAGGTGATTTGGGGCGACCCGGAGCTAGAATGGAAAAGTGTGGTCTCACCCATAATTTTAGTCTCTCTTGTCCCTTCGTGGGGCTGTGCTTTGCAGCGACAGCGATCGCAGATGGAGACACGGAGCCCGGCGGCTGGGGAAGCCGTGCGCTTCACGAAGTCCTGTTTTGAAGTACCAGGACCAATTGGAAAGAAAAGGCCTGGCTGCTGTTTCCAGCTCTCCATGGTAGCGTTAGAATCTAGGAGGATTTACAGCAGAACATGGGCGTGTGAGGTTTTCTTTCTGCCTCTCTCCCCCCGCCCTTTAATTCAAATTCAGCAGGGAATCAAGGGCTCTTTACTGTTATTCTGTGATGAGGAATTGTCTCAGCTACAAGAAGCACGGTTTTGTTATCCCTGAGTAGTGTTTGTGGCTCATGAGAGATCTCCCCCCGCCCCTTTTGTTTCCAGAACAGTTGCCTAGATCTTAATATGCCAGTGCTATTCTATTCATGCACCAGCCTCCTTGACTGAGGGCAGCTCTGGTCTGGGACTGGTTGCTGGTGAGCCCAGGGAGGAGCAGGCAGATTGGTGAGCAGGGTGGGGCTTTCCCACCTCTAGGCTTCGTCCCTGGTGCTTAAGTATCCACGGGGTCTTGTTTGGTGAGTGGGTAGAGAGGGTTTTAGTCGTGGGGTGGGGTGGGGGGCAAGGGGGAGGGAGACCTGGGTCCTGCTGGACTTTCAGCCTCGACTCCTTGCGATCACGCCAGGAGGCTGTTATTTTAAAAATGTGAAGGACAGTTCCAATCAGCAAAATGAATTCTCTTAGGGATCATCGTTGTGGCTCAGACATATTGGGCTTTGTGAAAAGGCAGGAAAAGTACAGTACCAGCATGTGGTGTGTTTCTCCCCCTGGATTTGTAGGGATTTTGGCTTATCTGGAAGAGACTTTCGAGGGCCACTCGGTCAGCACCTTCCTTTCACAGCTGTGAAACCGAAGCCCAGGGAGCAAAACAGAATAATCTGGAAGTGAGGCAGGACCAGCACCCAGGCTCCCCGAGGCCACAGGTGCTGCCCGGGACCCTGCCTTCTCACACCCATAACCTGTAGGCATCGGTCCTCGGCCCCTTTCACTCCATTCCTCTCTGGCACCCTCTCCTTCTATCTCTTCCACTCCCAGACATGTTCTTCATGCCCTTCCTCTGTGCTGGCCACTTCCATGTGGACATTTCATCCTGCAGCCACCCTGTGAGGTGGGTGGTCTTTCTCTCCCCCTTTCCAGAGGTGGAGGCGCGGAGACTAATCCTGGAGCGTGAAGCCAGGACTCAACTCTCAGCAGCCCACAGTCCTTGCTTGATCCGCTGTCCCTAGTGCTGACAGTCCTCCTGGCTCCCTCGCCTCTGCCCTCACTGTCTGCCCTGCTGTCTTCTCATCTTCTCTAAGCCTAGCCTTTTGCTCTTGCCTAGAAACGCCCCTGCTGTTCCCTTTGCTGGATTGGCCTCCCCATCCTCTCTCCGCTCTGTCTGGTTGACATCTCTCCTTCCTGTCTCTGGGCGCTGTGTGCTCTGTCCCTGTGACCATCCAGCATCCACAAAGGCAGCATTCACCAGCCAACCTTGACTAAGGAGCTACTGTACTACGTGAGGAACTGACTTGCAATCAGGTACTCGGAGGTGAGGAGCTACCTGCCTCCATCTAGGCGCCTCGTCATCGATGAACAGATGAACATGGGGAGATAAGGCATGAATGAAGGACATTGTGTGCTGAGTAGGGTTGTGCTTGAAGGAGTCAAAGAAGAAGGTATTAGTTCTGGGTGTTAGTGAATAGGAGCTGGAGGAATCGGGGAGGAGGGGAGATGAAACACACACACACACACACACACACACACACACACACACACACACACACACCCCAGAAACTGCTTCTGCTTGGTCTTGCCAATATCCGTACTTGTTATGTGTCAGCTCCTTCAGTGCTGTGATTAGGTTATGCCGATCTTATGTCTCTGGGACCACCTGATCCACTCCTAGCACTGAGGAGTCCTTTTAGTAAACATTCATCAAACAAAATCCACAAGGAGCATAGTTGGAGAGATTGGGAAAAATGTGTGATAAGCGAAGCTCCAACAGGAGATTCAAATGAACAGTTCCAAGCAACCTTAGAAACCAGGTGGCTGTGCAATTAATGACTGTGAGTTGCTGGAGTGGAAAGTTGATGGGAAATCAGAGGTGGGAGTTTACTCTAGCTGTCTAAGCTCCATGGAGGTAGGATTTGATTTGGGTCTTTGGACACAAGATAATTAAAATCTGAATGGAAGAAATACAGGGAGGGAGAGGGGGCCAGCTTTGCTCTCTAGATGCACAAATAGGTATTTTGGGTTATAAAATCAGTCAGTGTGGCTTCTGTTTGTAGGATTTTGGAGATGATTTTGGCAAGTTAAGTCGGAGCTGTTGACTTTTGGAAGGCAGAATGATTTTTGATCAAGAGCATCATGTATAATATTTTTAATTGGTATTTTTAATTTTTATCTATTCAGCAAAGAACAGAAGCGATTGAATATTGTTAATTATACTACTGTGTGTTTAGAAAAGTAAGACAGGTTTCAAATCAATGACAAGCATCTGAGACACTGTGTCGTGTTTCAGTGGCACTAAGTGTGTTTTCCTGCTTGTTCGAATTATTTCCAGCAAATCTTTGTCCACTGTGTCTTTTAAATACAAATCTGTACATTCCCCCAAATGTGACCACTTTTTTAATTCTTCAGTGAAAACATACTTAAAATAAAGGTTATCTCCTAAAAAGAAATTGGGCGTGCTTATCATTTCTCTACAAACTAACCGGGTAGTGTTCCGTGGGTTACTTTTCCTTGTCTGTTGAATGTTAGCAGCTAGTTGACTTGTACTCTCTGAAAAGCACGGCCAGCAATGATTATCTGGGAGAAAGGGTGGGGAAGCTAACGCAATTTTTACTTCAAAGACATTACATTTCACATGAGGTGTTTTATGACATTTTGGTAAAGAGCATGGTGTAGTGAAAGCTCTGTTTTCAGAAGGGGAACCTGGTAAGAGTATTGGGGTCAGATTGGAGTGGGAGGAGGTGGGAGCAAGGAAGTAAGGAGCAAACTTGTGTATTTGATTATCTGTGAAGTTTAAAGGCTCCTGGATGCGGACTTTTCCAGGAGGCTGGAAGGTGAGCGAAGTGTTTGGAGTCTTCTCTGCTGCCAGTCACGGGTATTGAAGGCTGAGATAATTTTCCTGGGCCATTGGAAAGCAGCCTCATTGGAATCAAGTCTGCTTGTGACACTCACAGCAATTCTTAAAATAGCACTTTCTCCCTTGGCTTGGCTGGGCATGACGATGGCGCTGGGGTGAAAATAGACTCTCTGGAGCCTCTCTTATTAGGGTTTTGTGTAGAGGAGCCCAGGGTTAGACAACCACCTTTTTCCTCGCCTTGGATGATATCCAGTCAGGGACGTAATAGGGAAAAATTCTTTTCCCCATGAGTTGTTCTCAAGCAGCTGCAAAGAACTGAGAGCAAAATGACTGGAGCCTTTCTGACATCTGGGCTCCTGGTTCACGTAACGCAAAGGCTGCGCCATTCTGCCCTGGACCGGTGGTGTTTCTTTGCCTGAGGAGGGGCGTGTTCCCAGATGACAGTACCACATCTCAGAACTGTCGAGCAAGCTGTTCTGTATAACAGAATTTTTCCAATAGGAGAGTCCATTCCCTTACACATAGAGTCTTCATCGTTAATCATTAAAGAACGACACCTTTTCTAGAAAGTTCTCTGTGTTTCCCCTCCCTGGCTCACTGTCACCCACTGGTAAACATCCCACTTTCTTATCAGGACACACAAAGCTCTTTGGAACTGGCCCCAGCCTTTCTCTGCAGCCTCATGCTGCGCCCCCATTTCCTGCGTCACCAGTTCCTCTAACTCATTATTTTTCTTCCTTGCTGGTTATTTTCCCCAAAACCTGCCAAGCTGTGCACATCCCTCTCTTCTGCCTGATAAGCTCTTACCTTTTATTATTATTATTTTTCAGTCTGCCTGGGACACTCTTATTTTTCTTTCGAAACTCAGCTCCAGCCCTCTCCCTACACATGTCTGTGGGTCTGGGGCTGAACCGCCTCTGTCCTTGCTCTGGCTACTGCTGCTGCTCTTTCCACACCATACTCTGTTCTTCCAGCTGGTCTTTACCCAGGAGGGGGAGCCTTTCGGTAAAGACTGGGGAAGCCTGGGTGTTTCACCCTGTATCTGGAACATGCTGTCTGCCAATCAAGGTGAGATGGCGATGATGTTGGGGTTTCACTGAGTTTGTCTGGGTGTAATGTGACCCTTTCTGGCTGAACCTTGAGGATCACACCACTGCAGGGGCATGTGGGGTGTGTGTGTGTGTGTGTGTGTGTGTGTGTACGGGCATGTGCATGCGTGTGCACTGACTTCCTTGGGTGTCCCAAATCTAAAGATTGCGTGCCTCCTTGCCAATGACCCGAATGGTGGAGGGTCTTCCTTGGGGGCACACTGATGGCGTCCATCGGCGGGTGGAGGTGGAGAAGAAACCTTGGTTATCTCTCCAGATGAAGAAATGGCTTCACCCTGGCCCTCGCAGCTGACAGTTGAAGTGAGGGACAGAGGAGAGGTGGTAAGAACCTTGGACTTTGAATTTTGTCCTCATCTGGGCCTGTGGACCTTGACTGCTGTGGCCACCACCCTCCATTCTTTTCTGCTTGTTCCTTCCCTGTGATTTGGCTGCTTTTCGCTGCTTTTGCGTTTGCTGGGTCTTCAGTCTCCGCTTCTTCTTATCTGACTCTTGAAGCCCTGCTGGAGAAGGACAGTCCTTGGGAGCCATCGTCAGACCATCCAAACTCACCCTTTCTTTCCATCACAGCAGGCCTGACCCTCCGGTGTTCGATTCTGTGTGGATAGTCTCTAGATGCTGATGGAAACTTTGACCTTGGTTTTGGTTCCTTGGCTTAATCTCATTCCCCATTTTTCAGAGACCCAGTTGCAGAATGGCAGTGATAAGTGATTGAGAAATGATTCGACAGCGAAGGGAGTGACTGGGAGAATCAGGTCCATTTGTGTAGGTGTCCAGACTCTTCTCTCCAGACACTTGTGTATGTCGCAATATTCCACATGGCTCTAGGAGCTGTGAAGTCCACTTGGGTTTTATGACATTGCCCTTGTAAGCCCGACATTGCTGCTGTCTGAATAGGTTTGCTTAACTAATCGTGGAGGAGCGATGGATGGACCCTGGGCTCATCAAGGGTGCCTGCGACCCAGACAGCAGCAGATTCTCGTAAACCTGCACTTGGCATGGGCATTGGTCACACGGTTTGTGACGTCCTGCTGTTGGCCAGAGGTGCTCACTTAGCACATGTCCAGGATTCTCTCTCTGGTCTTCATTTTTGACATTTTCCTTCCCCTTCTGCTGGGTTTGTTCCTCACATCTGTTGAAACAGTATTTTGAGCTCATGCCATCTGTTAATGTGTGTAATGCTTCGGACAGAGCAGGGGTACAGGAAAGACACCATAGGCGTTGGCTGTGATTGTTATTCTCCAACTTTTCACTGTTTCTTGCCTCATTCTCTCTGCTTCCTCGACTCCCCTTAGGGCATTCTACTTGGTAAATAAGAAAACCAGTGACTCAAGAGGAAGGGGCTGGGATGGGGAACCATCTTTCTCTGAGAGTCTCCTAAAGTTTGCAGAGGCCCTGGAGGGAAAGACTGGTTTGCTCACAGTCACCCAAGGCTGCCTTGACAACTTCCTCTTCATTTTATTTCTCCTTGGAAATTGAGCTCTGACTGTTCTGGGCGATGAGACTGACTCAAAGGCAGGGACTCAGCAAGTAGCCATGAACAGGATCGAAAATGCTGGTAATAACAGGTAATGAGTGCAGCAGACTGAATGCGTTACATGTTCTCAAGGAATGTGCTTTCCATGCTCAGTGCCTGTGAGCCTCCTTCCAGCCCTCTGAGCTGAACAAGAGAGGAAACTGAAGCTTAGGAAACTGAAGTTGATCTTTGCCCACGTGATGAAGCCAGAGGCTAGAACCCAGGTCTTTTTCTAGAATATTTCCTCTTCATCTCTGTCCCATCCTTTACTAGTCTAGATGTGGTGACACTGGAAGACGCCTACCCCTGGGGATTCCTGGAGATTTTCCAGGGAGCGTGCACATGCAGGTAGTGTTAAGGGACTCTGTGTCCAGATTTTCAGTCGTGTAGGTGGACAATGCTCCCTGAAATGGCCTGGCCTGAGACCACCTCTGCGAAGTCCACCATTGTTCCTCCCAGCTCCACTTCCACGGTCATCTGCACATTTAATGAAGGCGCATCTCTTCACCAGTACTCATCTTACCCTGGTGCGCGCCTCTGCGTATAAAATCCTCAAACAAAGGTCCCATTTCAAATTGGTATGTGGGAGCCTTCTAATCTAGGTGCTTCTGCCGGCTGCCCCTTTTCCCTGTTGGAACTTAGTGCTGGAAATGGCATTTGGATGCTTTCTCATGCAAAAGACTAGAACATTTTCAGGTCTTAAAAAAATAACTTGTTTGTGAGTTTTTAAAAGCCAGTGGCGGGTATCATCAGATTCTTAGGTCTCACTTAAAAATGGGATGTGAGAGTTTAATTTTAAAATGGGAATGTTTACAAGTCGCTGAAAAGTATATCCTTAGGGATTATTTAATTGATGATGAAAGCTTGAGAGGGCAGCCTTAAAATAGGCTTGGTGGTATGGAGTTTTCAAGCTACAGGATTCGAAAAAACTTGAAGATCACTGTACTATAACTTCCCCTTAAGATACTAAAGTTTGCAGGGGGCAAGTCTTGTAATTTTCTGCCACAGCCTCTTAGATACTTAAAAATTGCTGCTCCCATGGTCTGTCCAGAACCTCAGTGTTCCTTAAAGCATGTGTCTGGCATTCTTGATTAAGTGCCCTTAAAATGACACGGGGTTTCAGTAACATGTAAACCTACTTGAGGGTTTTTTAAAGAAAAGACGCAGGGAGGAATGAAGGTGAACAGAGGCAGGTGGGAAGAGAGAGGAGGAAGAAGCGCTTTATTCTATGTCGTTGTTCATCCTGGTTGTCCCTGGACCCCGGGATGTGAACTCAGGAACTTGAGATGCATGTGGACCATACCCCCCTGCTGCTCCACCAGGGCGTGCCCCAAGCTTTAGGTTTTGGTGAGAATTTTATATCTATAGCTAAACGTGATCAGATTACCAGAATGTCTCAGTGGTACAGTGGAGACCCTTTCAGACTTAAGTGATGGCAGCTGAATGCACAGCGATAAGAAGAAAATAAAAGGCGGGGGGAGCCCTGTATTGGGTATGTCCGGCAGCCCTGGATGCAGACCCTCGAGTGTCGATGTTCAGTCCCTCTTCCATCTCCTGCTTCTGCTTCGTTCTTTGTTGAGTTGTTTTTTTTAAAGGTTTTCTTTCTTCATCTTTTATTTTATTTAATCTTTAATAGGAATACTTATTATTTCTTTAGTTCACAATGCTAAATTCTATTTAGGAGACTTAGGATGCAATTTCCTATTCTGTGTTGACTTTTTTCTCTGACCGAGTGTCCCCTTGGCACGGCAGAGATGGCTTCGAGCTGCCCCAAAGGAGAACATCTTTTCTCAGTAGATCTAATACCAGTCCTGGTGGTGACCTGGCTAGAAGAGCCCAGACCGCAGCCCTGGGGCTGGAGCTGGAGAGGGGACCTGTCCTGTGTGAAGAGCTTGGGGAGTCGGGTGTGGTGGGTCCCGAAGAGAAGCTGGGCGTGCCAGCTGACGGAAAACCCACATGTTCCGTAGAAGATTCACCAAAGATCTTGAAGGCACTGGGGACACATTCCCTTTATTCCAAGGTGCTGGTGTACCACACGCCAGCAGCGGCACTTACTATCCTCATGCCCATCTGCGCATTGACACGGTGACAGTAGTGATACCTTCTGTTCCCTGCTTTGCCAATGTTAACACTTTCACAGAAATGCCAAAGAACTTCAACATGGTGTGTTTCACGATTTTTCAGTTTTGGAAGATGACTAGTTACGTGATTAGTAAAAAAAGAAAGAAATGAAACGCGGTGGTATTCCATCTGGGTTGGTTTGCCGAGGTTGTCAGGACGCAGAGCCACATGACCGAGCCATACACTCAGCCGCTGGAACAAAAGAAACGGTTTTTCTCACGGCTCCGGAGACTGGAAGTCTGAGACTAGGGTTTCTTCAGAGGTCTCCTGCCTTGGCTTTTAGATGGCCTCTGTCTTTGCTTGGTCTTCTGTGTGTGTGCCTGTGTTCTAGTCTCCTCAGAAGGACCCCAGTCAGACTGGATTAGGATTCACCCTTAATGCCCTCATTTCACTTTATTCCCCTCTTTGCAGGCCCTGGTGGTTTAGCAGTTAAATCCTCAGCTTCCTGCCGAGGCGGTGCACACACATCCCGGGAACCCAGGTTCATGTCCTGGGGCCGCGAGGAACAACCGAGATGAACAGCTCAATAACAGAAATAAAATGCTGCTTCTTCCTCTCTCTTCCAGTTTGCCTGTCTCTGCTCGCCTTCATTCCTGCCTCTACTTTTCCTTTAAAACAATAAATTAAAATAAAACTGGTTTTTAAAAAACCCGGAAACAAAGACCCTGTCTTCACATAGTTACCTTGTAGGCTAGTGGATGTTACTTGAACATTGAACTTGGGGCTGCGGAAGCCCCCGATCTGTTGTTTTAGCGCTGTAAATGGCTTATCTTTTGAGCCAGAAGAGTAATGTACAAACCTGGTTTGAAACAGACTCGCTGATGCTGGTGCAAACTGTTTCAGAGACAGTAAGTGGACACAGAGTGTGTGTTTTCACTGCACTTTTCTCTTTCAGAGGAGCGGAGAGAAGACAAAGTCTAGACCTGATAATCGATGACAGATTTGCCATCTCCTCCAAGTTGGTGCTGACAGTGTGGTTGCTGATCAGCTTTCTCATAATCCCCTGAGGGTGACCTTTGGTGGTAAAATGAGCCCTTGTTCTTACAGAGACCCACCACACATTAATCCACCTTCTTTCCTCTTTCCTCGGCACTGAGGGTGATCGGAGAGAGCCCTGCGGGGCTCCCTGGTGGCAGGCTGGGGTGCGAGGATCTTTTCATCGATCCTACCCTGTCTCAGGGAGCCAAGTTTGCCACTGTGAGGTTCCCTGAGTCACTGTGACCCACGTCATCACAGGGCTGCTGTTGTGTCAGAAGTCACCTGCAGTCTCACCCAGCGCTAACCTGGAAACTCTGCTAGTGACAGGCGCCCCGATTCTACTTCGCTGAGCGTCGTCGTGGCTCCTGTGTTGCTGAGTGTGTGAGCGTGAGTCTGCACGTTCACTGGCGAGTCCACGGCTATTTGTGATGGCATGCCACAGCTGGACAGAGGTGGGGACCAGGGAGCTGCTGGTCCAGTTATCAGCTTTTCCTGTCCGAGCCCAAAAGTCCTCCACCGAAATCCTGTTTCGAGATAGTCCAGAAATTCCCATGCTTTGTGCTTTGGAAACCTACTGGCTGCAGGGCGAGGTGGACCAAGCGCCGCCCTGCTGCCGGGAGGAGGATAAAGCTGTGAAAACTTGTCTGCTATCATCAGCCCCTCATGGACCAGGATGGATCCTGCTCCCAGATTTGGAGATTATCTTGATTGAAAACAGCCTCTGAGGGAATAGGACCTGGATCCAGAAGTTTTAAACAAGCCGGTTACTGTATTTGCAGGTTCTTTCCTAACTCCCCTTATATCAGGCTCTTACCATCTCTGTTCCTGTAGCTGCTGTCACAAAAATGCCACCAACTGGGGGCCTCAAAGCAGCAGACCGTTAGTGTCTCACTGTGCTGAGACTGAAGTTCGAACTCGAGATGTCGGTGAGGCCATGCTCTCCAACGACTGGGTAGAAACTGACCTAGTCCCCCTAACTCCTGGGTTTGCTGGCTTGGCTTTTCCTGGCTAGTAGATGCTTCTTCCTGGTCACATGCTTGTCTTTTCCCGTGTGTCCTCACATCTCTTCCTTCCCTGTGTGCCCCACTCTCCCTCTTTCATAAGGATGCCATTCAGCTTGGATAGGGGTCCACTTAATGAGCTCATTTTTGCTCAGATCCTTGTCAAGACTCATTTCTTCATCAGTCTCATTCTGAGCTCCTGGGGCCTAGGCTCCATCATCCTTTTCAACCTGTAACTCCCTGAGCTTTCTTTTCCATCCTCTTTAAAACAGCCCTTCTCTGGTTTCTACCTTAAACCTGAGGCTCAAACACGGTGAAGTGAGAGCACTCTCAGCTCTGTCTCGCCCAGGGATGGTGGGGTGTCCCATGGGAGGCAAATGTCCCTACTGGGAAGTACAAGGCTTCTAAGGCACATTTGGCGCTGACATACTACTCGTTCTGCACTGTTTTTCAATTAAGAATCCCCTGGGGCATGTGTGTTTGACCCGAGTTTCTGGAAACTGGCAGGGGAGCTACAGCCCTGGTGGAGTCGTTCCCCTTTGAGCCGGTGTCTGCCTTGTCCCCCTCTTGCTGAACTGCTGGCCACTCTCTGCTACCCAGCAGGGAGCCCTAGATGCCAGTCCTGAGATACAGGTCCCATCCCCGACTCCTTGGTGGAGAACATGGAGTGTGGAGAAGCAGTTTTATTGGTTTGTTTTCATGAGTTGTACTTTGATATTCAATAGAGCCTTGCAGGGGCAGAGGCTCAGTCTGTTTATTGAGTGCCCTTCCTTTGCTGCCTCCAAATCACTTGCCAGTGAGAAAAGAAGCCAAAACAGATAAACCAAAACAAACCTCTCCCTGACATTGATAAGATCTGGGGTCTTTCCCTTCCTTTGACAGACAGACAGCATTGTCTTCACTGCTGTCGGGAATATGTGTCCCTCTTGATGGTATCTTGGAGGTCCTTGAGATGTGCTTGCAGCTTCTTTCTTAAGTAGGTCCTACCTTTATTCCCATCACCGGACCAGCATTTACAGGGGCGGGAGGTCATTGGGGTCACTTTGCTATTTCATTCCTTCCTTCACTCATTCAGTGAACACACACTGGGTGTTGTCCGCAGAGTGCCAGGCTCTGGACTGGGCTCCGGCGTGAGGAGCAAAAGACATGCCTTCTTGCATGGAGATGGCCTGATTGGTGACCGGCTTCGGCTGTCTCCTGCTATGTCCTGCTTGTTGGCAAACCTGCCTCCCCTGCCACTTGCCACTGGCCTTCTCGGCTAAGGGCTCCCATCTGTCTAACTCCACTTGTTATTTATTGGGTTGTTACATCAAATTTTGCAGAGCCAGAGGCCTTGCTCTGTGTTGCTCCCCTCCCACGAGGCTGACCAGTGGGCTTTCGTGATCCGGAAAGCCAGCCCCCTGTCTGACCGGGAGAGCTTGTCACGTGTTCGCCTTTTTTGAACTGGAGTCCTTGATGCCGTGTTTGGAGATGGGGCCTTGTCGGGCAGATGTATGTCTGCCTCTTGGATGGGCAGTGACGTTCTGGGGTCAGTTTTGTTACCTGGCTGCCTTGTGTAGAACTACACAGGGGAACATATCAGTCACATGAAGCTTGCTTTGCTTGGCAAGGTGGAGATGTAGTGGTTGAAATGGAGACACCTGTAAGGACTGTCAGGGCCTGCCTGCGGCCCGCAGGTGTCGGCAGCCTTCTTGCAGAAGAGAGAAGGGTTTTGTTATCTGGTTTACTTCCGAGGGGGAAGAGTATAATTGGTGCTCCTGCAGTGGTCTGTCTCCTTCACTGGGTTCAGGATCTGTCGCTCCATCCACTCCTTTGTGCATCAGCTTGAGAGAAGACTTGTTTATATAATTTACAGTCAGCCGTCTTGGAAAACAACTTCTCAGGCAATGAGGGGACAAGATGTCTTGGACAGTCACGCAATGGCTTGGTTTTATATTAAGACAACTCACAGAACAGTTCTACTGAGAGAAGAAAATGTAAGAACTGTTACCTGACTTCAAGTTCTTCACCCTCTCTCTGCATCTGACTGAGACGCAGACTGTTTAGGGCTCCCAAGAACAGCTGGTTTATCGAGCAGATGGGGATGCTTCAGCGCAGAGAGCAAAGACTGGTCCAAGGTCACGCGGACTGTGTGGTAAAACTCTGTCCCCTGACTTCCAGCCTCCTCTGTCTCCCAGGGGCCCGGGCTGCCTTCCACAGGCCTCAGAGGAACTTTGAGCCTGAGGAGGCTATTCGTGAGCATGGGGGGCTCCCACCAAGCAGCATGGCCTTCTTGGGTAGGGTTGGGTCCCCCTGGGGTCACTCTAGAGCGGCCACTTGGATGCTGGGAGGAATGACAGGGTCGGGTCTTGTTTTGTAAGCGGGGTCTCATTGCTCCGAGTATCTTTTATAGATGAATATAAAACAGCTACCCTCCTAAGCAAATCATAAAACAAATTATGCCCTTGCCACCAGAACCACAGAGAAACAGCAGGCTCTTCGTGGCACAGAGAGTAATGGCTGCAATATTAAAACAGTGATAGGAGAGCCAGCGTCTACAGCTGAAAGGCAGGGAGGAAAGCAGTCCCGTAATCCCCAGGGATAATGGGTCTCCGCGACAGGTCCCTGTGATTTATTGTGCTTAATGTACTTATTTTTATTTGTCCCCTTCAACACGGGGCTTTGTCACTGAAGAGATTTGATAATGGCCTGTTTGCAGTCACTTAGAGTCTGTAATAAAGCCCCGTGTTGGGGGTGTCTGGAGACCCACCCACCGGCCTCCCTGGCCCTCCCCCGCTTCACCCTCCTGGTTGAGAGGACGGATAAGGGCTCTGGGCCGCCCTTGTGTCTTCCCATCAGACGCCTGGCCGGCTCCTGCCCTGCTGCCGCTTCCCTGGGCTCCCTCCAGCCATCCAGACCTCGCCTGCGTCCCTCTTTCATCCTGGGCTACTTGA
Organism: Solenodon paradoxus; assembly: GCA_004363575.1. Taxonomy (NCBI): domain Eukaryota; kingdom Metazoa; phylum Chordata; class Mammalia; order Eulipotyphla; family Solenodontidae; genus Solenodon; species Solenodon paradoxus. The sequence continues at coordinate 186,744 of RJWH01001758.1, forward strand.
GGACAGCAGGGAGGATCCCTTGTTCTCCCTGTGACCACAGCTCGCGGGACTTTGTTTTCAGGCCCGACCCAGGAGCGCTGGCCGCTTTTTGGGCGCACAGAAATGCTGCGCCAATTTCAAGGCTAGAGGTGTTTGATTGTCCTGGCTGGTCGCTTTGCAGAGAAGGTGCGTCTCACTCAGCACTGTGACTGAGTCAGTCTGGTGTTTCATTTCAGCTTCTTGGGTTTTGTGGGGAAAGGGAGTTCTTCAAATGACTTGCTCCTTCCTGTGTAAGAGCCCTTCCCCGGTGTAAGTGCCCCCACCCCCCCAAGGGTTGGACAGAGAACTTCAGGCAGCAAGTGGTAGGGGGACTTGGCTAGAAAGGGCACTCGATCTTCTCCACTCCCCAGTTTCCTCCCTCTGAGGGACTTTCCCTGGGGTTCTCCTGTCAGGGGCTCTGCTATGTTATACCCACACTCACCCTCTGGCTGCTGGCAGGGGACACCCCGTGAGCGTTTCTGAAACAAGTAAGTCTCAATGACAGAAAAGGGCGCCTAGAACAAGACTCCCGTACATTGCAGAATGATCAGGGAATGTCAGGAGCAGAGGCGGGTGGGGTGAGGCATGCTCACTGTTGGCTGGGGAGGCGGGGGTCTGCAAACACTGTTAGGTTTGCACATTCTAGCCAAGCAAAGGCCTCCTTGAGGGACAGGTGTGCCAACAGTGTTCCGTTGCTCTCGGACACACGGCAGTCTCTGCGCTGCTCTGCCCCCGAGCATGCACACTGACCTCGAAGCTGTCCGTGGCACCACGGGCTCCGGCAAGTCCACCCCTGCCCCAAAGAGTCGAAAACAGCCACTTTCATGCTCGTGTTCATTGTTCCATGAACCCCAGTGGCTGAAAGATGGCAGCCACCCAGCCGGCGTGGAAGGACGGGCGAGCACAGCACGGCACGTCCCTATAGTAATGTTCCTCAACCCGAAGAAGGAGCTTCTGACCCCGGCTCTCCACGGCTGAATCTTGAGGGCATGCTGCCAAATGAAGTAAGCCAGTCACAGTGGGACACCTAATTAGGATTCCCCTTACCTGAGGTCTCTAGAGGAGTCAAATTTATGGGGACAGAAAGTAGAAGGGTGGTTCCCCCGGCCCTGGCTCCCGGCGCTTGGGGAGCAGCGAATGGGAAATTATAATTGTGGGAAGACGAGCAAGTTCAAGGTGGATGTGGTGCTGGTCGTCCCACAGGGTGACTGTACTTAATTTCCCTCATCTGGTCACTTTAAAATGGTTAAGGAGGTCAGTTTTATTGTGTGTACGTTACCGTAGTGAGAAACAAAGTGACGCCTGTGATGGCCCCCTCCCGATGTTTGTGTTCTTGTGTCGTCCCTTCCATCCGCGGTGAGCGGACTTAGAATCCGGCTCCACTCAGTGGAGCACGGCGGCCCGGAGGCGGCTTCTGCCGTTGCGTCTGGTTGTCTGAGACTGCTGGCCGCTGACCTCTGAGCAGGCTCTTCTGCTGGCTCGATGGTCGGCGTGCTGCAGAAACCCGTGTGGCAAGGAACCGCGGGTGGTTTCAAGGAGCCGGGGCCACCCTGGCTGCCAGTCAGTCCCCGAGAGCCCCTGGCAGGCAGGCCCTCAGTCCTCCAGGTGCAGCGAGGAGGATTTTGCCTCACCTGGTGCTTCCCTAGAGCAGGACACCAGGGACATCTTAGAGGCTCGCCACCCAGCTCAGCCAGGGCCAGACTCCTGAGCCACAGAAACTCAGGGATACTAAACAGACGCTGTGGGGGCAGGTTCCACAGCAATGAATAACCGCTACAGAGGCTCACAGGAGACTTGCCTGAATTTGTTCCCCCCTTTGTTCTCCACCCTGGTCACCTCAGGTGTCCATCGTCCCTGCCTGTCCACTGGGAAGTGGGGATGGCCTGGTTTTCTCTCTTCTCTTTCTGCCTAAATCCACTCATTGTTAGGACCACTTCATGCCTCTGGTTCCTTCCCACTCCCTGTGGTTCCTTTTGAGGGGGTGTCAATGCCCCATGGCAGGAAGAATAGTTTTGGCGCAGTGACCGAAGTCGGCACAGGGACAGCGGTACTGCCAGCCTCTGCATGTGCGCCCTCGGTCTGCGTCCACGGCTGGCAGATGCCCGCCCCTTCGGCTCTTCCTTGTCAGTTGCAGAGCTCCCGATGGCACACGCGTCATCAGACTTTCTGGGGTGCCTCTGATTTAAAATATTCCGCCCCATTTGTTGTCCTCATAAACCAGGAAGCCGACCCAAATAGTCTGTTTTGGTCTGTAAACTCTTCTTGGACCGACTCCCTCGCAATGAAGTCATCAGAACGTCCGCCGTGGCTGAGCACCCGCCATCTGTCAGGCACCTGAGTATTGTCATGCTTCGCACTGTGTCGTCCCGGCAGCTCTGAGAGGTGGAGCGCAGGGCGCCCGCTTGCAGAGCGTCACCCAGCGATGCAGCGGGGCTCACTGTCTTGTCTGGGGTCCATGGGCTTGCGTGTGTCCCAACCAGGATTGGAACTCCAGTGCGCTCGACAGGGCTCTCTACCTCGGAAGAGCACTGGTCGTCTCTGCCAGGTTGGCTGTCCCCAGTTTTGCTTGGAAATCAGAGTGACAGTGCACAGGCCACCGCTTCTGATAGTCCTTCTTGATGGACAATCAGGCCGGGTAGAGGGCACAGCGGAACCCTTAGGTTGTATGAGGGAGGGAGACTTGGTGGCCAGGAATGGAGGTGCCGGTCGGGGTGGGCAGCCTTGGTGGGGGAAGCGAGTGGTCCAAAGTGGTCGTCAGCCTTACCTGTTCATTGGAATCATCAGAGGAGCTTTGATGTTGACTGATATCTAGGCCCCATCCTCAAAAATAGTAATTCAACTGGTTTGGGGTACCGCTTGGTAAGTAGGATCTTCCCAGGAGATCAGCAGATGCAGCCAAGAGTCAGTGCCCTGGAAGGAGGCCTCCACAGGGCAGGAGGTAGAGTCGGTGGGCAAAGACTGGGGCCATGCCCATGACCACTGCCATGCCCCTCCCGCTCAGAGGCTGACCCTGTGTGCTTATCACCTAAAATATGTAGGGTCCAGGCCACAGGATGGGAGATCCAGGGGCTTGCTCCTGATTTCCTGTGGATTTGGTAGATCTGGCATCTCCACCTCTTCAACACGGAGAGAAAGGCATGGAGGTGCCATGGTGGTGGGAGACACATCCAGAAGTCCCTCATAGATCAGTGAGCGCTCACGGACTGCCTTTTGTTGTTGTTTGAAGTTAGGGGTTCATTCTGGGATTTGCGATGTTCTAATGCTGCTCGAGTTCTTCCTGACGTAAAGCACCAGACTGCACGGTAGAGCCCTAGAGTCGACTCTGCTAGAGTGGACGCCAGACACGATGGCTTACCTGTCCTGGGTGCTTTGTTCAGCTCCGTTTCGTCATCCATTTCACTGGGTTTTCAGAGTCGAAGCACAAAGAATCTAGGGTCACTTAGGGAAGTGAAACATTGATTTTCACTCCATTTAAATTTGTGAATGTGTTAACTCTCTGTTAGCTCCATGCCCACACCCTTTCACCTGCTCTTATTCCCCTACAGTCTCTGGTTTGTTAATAGGCGGTGTAATTAAATGAAAGTGGACAAAGACAGGTATTTCTGTCTCTCTGTCCTGCAACTTGGAGGCTGTTAATACCTCGTTGTGGAGCAAATGAATGAAAGCTGGAGCTGGTGGAAGATCCAGGCAGGTGACAGATCGGGACTCTTTTCGGAGGTGGGGTTCTGGGAGGCAGGAGGAAGGGTGGGCAAGCTATGGGTTAATTTTATTTCACCTACCTGCTGGAACAGGTGTCTTCTTTCTCAATTAAAATGTATTTTTTTTTAGCAGTTACCTTATTATGGAAAAATGACACTGCTGGCTTTAGTCTTTCATGTCTTCTGCACCGAGCCCTCTCCCCTGCTGGGGCTTCACTAATGCATCTTTTCATAAGTTTGCCAGCTGTAATGTGTCTCAGCTCGGTGGCTCAATGAGAATCAAACACTGTGGTTTGATTCAGAGTCACCTTGTCACCTTCTCCCCTTTTATCCCGACTCATCCCATGTATGCAAAACAGTGTGTTTTTTTGAATAGGGAGAGAGTGTGATGCGTGTGTCTGTGGACTCTTGTGTGTGAATGGATATATCGATTTATTTCATAATCAGAGATCCATGAAAAGATAATAATGTACACATAGAAATCTTCGAAATTCCGCCTCTCCAACTAAAGTACAGTGGAGTCTGAGGACCCGTAGCAGACTAATATTTAATGAGACTGTTACTATTGTACTGAGTTTAGAATTCACAGTGGCTGCTGGTGAATAGATTGTCATGTATGTTGACAGCACTCTGAAATTTACCCTCCCCCCCACCCTCCCCCTCCTTTCCCCTTCTCTCCCCTTCTCTTCTCACCCTCTCCTCTCCCCTCCTCTCCCTCTCCTCTCCCCTCCTCTCCCTCTCCTCTCCCCTCCTCTCCCTCTCCTCTCCCCTCCTCTCCATCCCTTCCCTCCCCCGTTTCCTTGCCTGAGGGTTATTTTATATGTATGAGGCAGCTGGGTGGTGGATGTGATCTGCTGCTTGCATTAATGGTCTCAATTCTGCACACCTTTCTGAATTCCTACCCAAAGATCGTAATATATTTCTGCACATCTTGACTTTTGACTTGACTATGTGACTTGTTTTAACCTGCAGCGGAAGGAGGAAATGATGAGTGAGAGTGTGTTAATTCCTGGCCGAGGTCTTAAAAGACCTCGCCAGCCCACCTGCTTCCCCCCCCCCCCCCCCCCCCCCCCCCCCCCCCCCCCCCCCCCCCCCCCCCCCCCCCGCCCCCCTGAACCTCTCTGCCTTTGCTTTGAGAATAGCATGCCTGGTGACTGCAGGTAGGACTAGAGAGGGATTCTTGGAGCAGAGCCTCCCAGCCTACCAACCCAGGAGCCTTTAGTGGGAAGCCAAACCCAACCTAGATCAGTCAAGTCCCAGCCAACCTGCCGATGCATGAGGGAAAATAAATGATTGTTGCTTCAAGACACTACTTTTTAGGGTGGTGTGTTGTGCAGTGGTATTATGTGACAGATGGCGAATACTGTGGGATATGAAGACAACTCAGACATGGATCCTGTTTGAGAGAAGTCTTGGAGTTTGGCGACCGTGGTGGGAGGGCCCAGACAAGATCATTAACTCATACAGGGTCAGGGAAGTGTGCAGGGCTTCAAGAAAGGGCTCAAGGGGAGTGTGAGGAGGAGAACCTTTGCACCAGTGATCATACAGACCTCCTGTCTTTTGCAAAGACATCTTAAGACAATGCTGTCACAGTTTGAGGAACATGAATGAGATTCTGAGTTTGAAATAGGGGGTGGTTCAGAATCGATTTCTCACTTCAGCCAATGCATGATGCCAATTTCCCGTAAATATCTAATGATTTTTGTTTTCGCTGGACCGAAAGAAAATACAGCCTCTTCTTGGGGCTCAAAGCTACGTTGATATCAGAAGCAGCATCCACCATTGTCGCAGGATTTACAATGCTCATCGCACACAGAATTAGCAGACCTGTGTTGGGCGTGCCCACTGAACGCCAAGGATGTGCTTACCGAGCATTTTATTATGACCTTAAGCAATACTAATAGATGCTAATGTCTAGATAAATTAGCAAAGCCGGAGAGGCTAGATTTCTTGTGAAAGACAGACTATAGCATCAGCATCTCTTTCTACCCCCACACTTCTCCCCGTTGAGATGGACGTCCCTTTATTCATTTCTCTGGTGCACTGGTAAGCACTTAGCACGAGCTTTGCACATAGTGGGCACTCAGTGATGTGTGTGCCAGGAAAACATCCATCAATTAAAATGGAATGGAGGCTTCAGGCATGTCCCTATGGAGATCATAGCCAGGTAAGGCTACTGATTTCTGGACTGATCCTTAGGAAATGAGGAGGCACAGTTAGTGGTGGAAACATTGGGAATATTGATCGGGATTTGGGAGGACCCCTAAGGTGTGCCCCATACAGCCTAGAAACTTAAGACCTGGCAGGGGTGCACCTGCCCTAAGGCTCAAATGAGGAATCCTGAGTAAAGGGAGAAGCAGGGCTTGCCCGCATAGAAGCGTGAGGGACAGAAGCCACACACAGATCTCTTGGGCCCGCTGCAGCTTCTGTCAAGAGAACTTGACCGCCTGTTGACCTGAGATCTCAACCCGGGCAAGTGAGCCTCCTCACTCCTCCTCGCCCTTGGAATGTGCATTCCTCTTGCCTCCCCCATGCCCAGACTCTGCCCAAGGACAGAGCCCCAAGAGAAAATGTGTTGAGACCATCTGGATGGTGTGCGTGATAAAACCCTATAAAGGCCTCTCTATAAAGTTTTAAGATTTGCTGCGGAAAACACATGCAGCCATGCAAGACAAAGCGTCAGATGTTCTCTGGATTATCAGCCCTGACCGCCCCGTGTGGCGTGGTCTGCCTCGTTCCTTGGGCTCTCTGAACCCTCCGTGTACAGGGACCTGTCTCAGAATACACCTGGATGCACCTGAAGCTGCAGCCCGGCAGCTTTTGGGGACACAGGAGGTGGGTGGGAGCTTGATTAGAAATGGGGGTGGTTCTGAGCTGTTGGGGGAGGGAGACGCTGGGCCAGGATTCATCTGAGCGGCTAAAAACAGTTTCTGCAATCTTGTCACCACGTTTCCAGCTTCCCTTGTGCTTGCCACAGGAGGGAAACTGAGGCCACCTGCTAGCAGAAATCGTGACCCATTTTATCATAAACAGCTTGAGGAATGGTTTCTAGTAAGGCTGACTTATCACCAAGGTAATGACCATCTCGAGGAGACCTCAGACTTCTGCAGATATAAAATACGTTGAAATTGTCCAAGGTTAGCCCAGCTCTCCATAGAATGACTGCCAGTTTCCAAAACTTTACTGAGGACTTTCATCCTGACGCAGATGTGGGTTCCGGCTTGAGAATTTGACGAAGCTCCTGAACAGGTTTCAGAGCCTTCTCTTCATAGATGAAATAGGAAGAAAATCCACCTCTTCAAAGTCGTGCAGGTTAATTTAACATTTTTTTTTTAATAGCTAGGATTTTTTCTTTCCCCACAGGAAAGGTGCAGGCAGAAGGAAGGCAAGCAGAGAGAGGCAGGCAGGGGGAAGAGGAAGAAGCATTGATTTATTTTATTTTGGTTGTTTCTCTGGTGGCTCCCCCTAGCCCCGGGATGTGAACCCAGGTCCTTGGGATGTATGGGGACTGCACGAGCAGAAGGCAGCTGACCCAACCACTGCTCCACCAGGGCATGCCAGGATTTTGTTCTTTTATGTACTGTGTACCAGCACTCTTTCTAGCCTCTGTGTGCAGGGATGTTTCACATTTTGGGATAAGCATGACGGTGCTCCCCCTTGACACATGGACTTGGGTCATTTGCCCAGGGTCACAGGGTGAGACAGGGAAGAACTAGGATTTGAACCCCCAGACTCATGCTTTTATCCCCTAAGCAGCCCTAGCTCTGTGCCTAGAGCCCAGTTGGCCCCCACGACCCTGTGTCTCACTGTCTCCTGCACAGAGCCGACCACCTCTGTCCCCTCCTGGTCCTGAGGACCCAGCTGACAGGGAGGTTTGGCAGATAGCTGTCTGGTTCCCACTTCTGTGTGGCAGACACCTGGGCTTGGCTTCCCTGGTGCCTCATCTTTGCCTTCCTGTTTGCCATCTGCTTATCCTGGGAGATCACGCGCCTCACTGGGGCTGACCACTTCTGTGTTCCTGGACGAACCGTGTTTCTGGCTGTGAGCTCAACAGCTTCTCCACCCCGGGCTTCAGACACGTGTCAAGTGGATGAATGAATGCGTGAGTGCCGACTCACTTTTCCCCTCCCCCGTAGTCTGGTGCCTGGTGCCTGGAGCCCCCTCTCCACTCAAAACCCACTTCTTGTGACCCCTCCCTCTAGTGGTGAAATGAGGAGCTTGAGTCTGTGTGTTCCGTTCCTGTAGATACCTCTGTGAGAGTTGGGGGGGGTCTCCTTTCTCCCTGTTGGTGAGCCCTTGTAGGACCCCGAGGCAGCCCCTCCCTGGGTCCTGTGTTCTCGGTACAGATACTGATTTGAGGTGATTGAGCCCTGTTTGAGAAGAGGGTGACTTCCACCTTTGCTAGAACTTCAGAGGGGGCCATGGCAAGTTTATATAAGGAAACTCTTTTCCAGGTGTGTATTCTTTCAGCTCCTGTATCTCAAACCTAGGAATGGAGGGACAGCAGAATAGACATCTTCTCTTCTCCCAGCGACGCAGGTGTCACCCGGGTGCTCAGGACTGCTGGTGGGTGCACATGAGGCCACCTGGCCCAGGAGCCAGCTGAATTCCTGGACCATGACCACAAAAATTGCCACACAGCTACACTTTTTTGCTATACTTGCAAACCTGACAATGAAAACAGTAAGACAATGCCATTGAAAGAATCCTTTTGGCTTTTATTGAATGAGGGGAAAGACATGTCATGAAAAGGAGAACGGGGGCATTTCTGAAGGGATTCTAGAAGGGTCTCAGGCGTGGAATTTGCTCATCTAAAGGAAAGATATCTGCGTCCCACTGTGTGCCTAGGCTCCAGTCTCAGCTCAGAGGCTGGCCTTCTGCTGTCCCCTCCTCAGAGGGTCACTTCGAATGCCAACCTGCGGTAGAGGGGCTCACTAACGACTGCAGCAGTGATGTAAAAGGGGTAGATTCTGTGTGGGTCTATGGAACGCCATGCTGCTTGTGGTACATAAGACACTCATGTCATACAAACTCGTCACTTTCTGGCCCGAGTGAGTGACTCCTGGTCATCTGAGCCTCGGTTTTGGCGGTGTTGCAACGAGGCTACTCCCCTTTGATCGGGGCAAGAGGTAGCTATCATTTGGAAAAATGCCTGGCCCTGCACCCACCCACTCCAGTTGTCAGTCCCCCCAAAAAAGGTCTGACCTGCCCTGTGACCAGTGTTTCCCTTTGGAAAGCCCCCCAGATACATGTACTCTCAGATCCCTCAGGGGCTCATGCTCAGCAGGCGTCATGGAAGCCACAAGGAGCGCAGGCTTCAGAGAACAGGAAGAGCTCGATTTGAGCAGTAGGATGCCTTGCTGGGCTCTCTGATTGCCCCTTGAAGACAAGACTCAGGTTGGCTTCTTCAGTTGGCACGTGTGCCACTCAGGCAGAGATTAGCGGGATTGGTGCTTCCCTTCCCTGGGCAAGCAGATGAAGACTGACTTGCCAGCCCTCGGCAGTCACCTCCGGAATCTGGCCGCTCTGCTAGACTTTGGCGTCTGACCTCAGGGCCTCCTGCTTCTGATGCTGCCCTGTTTCCATGGATTGAATCTTTGTGGGATGTGTGACATCCCAGCCAAACTCACAGTTGCTGGGGTGTAGAGTGTGCCTTCCATGCATGGCCCTTAGCTTGGATGGGCATAGGGTAAGAGATATAGGTTTGGTAAGTGGACAGTTTCACCCAGACCCGCTCACCCTGCACCATTGAATTTTGAATGCCACTGGAGGAAAGAGGTCCCACGTACCATGTTCTACACAAATATACCGATGCTTTAAGGCCTGTGCTCCCAGTCTGGAGTGTCAGTTCAGGAATGACCAGTAAATGCTCATGACGTGGTGTTGGCTGAGGTTCCTGCCCTCATGCAGCTTACAGTCTAGTGGAGAGACAGACTAACAAAGCAAAGAAGTAAAGCATCTTAGGACTCCTGTGTGGTAAGTACTATGATCAGAAGGGTTGAGAGTCTTTGTGTGGTGGCGGGGCGCACAGGAAAGAGAGTAAAAAGTCTGTTTAAGTGGATCGATTTGAGATTCTAGGAGAAAGTGTTTGAGCAAGCACCTATGAAGGTGAAGGATTGAGTCCTGGTGACATCTGGTCCAAGAGCTGAGGCTGAGGTACATGCAAAGGCCCGGGGGCCATTCTAAGTGTTAATGGAGAGTCTGCTAGGAGATTCCATGGCTGGACAAGAGCAGGGGGACAGCAGTGAGGGATGAGGCCGTAGAGGAATGGAAACCCAGCTAGTTGTCCAGGAAATCATGGCCCCAGGGCCATTGGATGGGCGGTGCAAGCCCACCGCTTCTCAGGATTGTGCACAGGGGGCAAGATGGAAACTGAGGGGCACGCAGGAGGAGCTTGCGTTAACTCAGGCCGGTGATGGGTGACAGTGATGCTGTTCAGAAACAGTTGAGTCTGCATCTCTGGTGCCTGTAGTTTTTGTGGTCCTTGGGTAAATAACTCTCATTCCATGTCATTTCTCACATCTGCACTGGCGCTAACGATGCCTCCCCCAGAGGGCAGGTAATCAAGGTGGTGGCCAGCATGGCTTTGGCTCAGGAGTGACAGTAGAGCCCGAGGGACCCATCCTGTCACACTGAGAGCCCTAATCTGCTGAGGCTGAGACGTGGGGACCTGCAGTCTCTTCCTGCACAGGCCCCTCTGGTGTTGTGGCCAGACGGTCCTTGGCAACACGCTCACCCAGTCGTCTCGTGTTACGGCCTCGGACACGGGGGTCCACAGTGAGGTGGTGCTTTCCCCTTTTCGACATAATCCCTGCAGCCGTGCGTCCTGTCTCCTGACCCCCGGGATTAGAGAAGTGGCCGGGTGGCAGGCCAGTGCGAGGAACACGGCATGATGGAGCAGCGCTGAGGAAGAGACAGCTCCGGCACTCCTCTGTTGGAGCCCCCAGCACTGGGGCTGGCGGTTCACGGGAATCCTAGCGAGCGAAGCCGAAGGGCAGAAGAAAAGCAAGGTGCCCGCTTGGTCTTGGGAACAGGGCACCCACACCTGCTGCTGCCGCATGTGGAGTTTACTAGCACTGCTGCCGTCAGTCACTAGACACGTGCATTGCTGCTCTGTGCCGTGCAGGAAACCTTTATTTGCAAAGTGCATCTGTTAGCATGTCTAGAGGTCTGCTGTGCTGTTACTGAAGAGCAAGCTGTCTCTGGGGTGGTTTTCCTAAGCTTTAACGTGTCCCCTGCTGGGAAGTCTCCTGGCCTGCCTGTGCTCCCAGCACCGCTGGGCCCCGAAGTGGTAGCCGCTTGCCTGGTCTGGACAGAAGCTGAATCAACTTTCAGTACAGCTGTCTTGTTTACACTAAGTCACTAGCCTGTTTCTTGGGTTTTGTTTTTGTTTCTTTTTTTTCAAGAAAAGGTGCAGGCAGGAATGAAGCTGAGTAGGCAGACAGGTAGGAAGACAAGAGGAGGAGGAAGCATTTTTATTTATTTATTTAGTTGTTCATGTTGGTGGTTCTCCCCAGCCCAGAACATGAACCTGGGTCCTTAGGATGTATGTGGATTGAGCTCAGCCAGAGGTAGGGGACCTAACCACTCCTCCACCAGTGTGTGCCTACATTAGTATATAAAATATATCATTTCCTCTTTTTTTGATTTCTGCTTCTGTGTTTGCTGCCTACAGTTATTCCTTGAGAGGCATGTGCGAGGGAGAGGGATGTATATGCATCAATGCCTGTCATCTGATTTCTTTGCATTTGTCCACAGTTTGAAAGCAAGGTGTAACAGAAGGCTCAGGCCAGAACATAGAAGCCTGTTAGGTCTGGGAGAGTTGGTAAAACTTACCCAGAGGGAAGAAAACCTCAGCTACATGGGGCAGCCCTGCCTGCCTGCAGTGTTGAAGACTTGGCTGTGGTACCTGGGAGGGCATGGGATCAGGTCCTGGGAGGGGGCCCAGGGCAGGATGTGTGAGTGATAAGGGCCGGGTTTGCATCTTCCCTAAGCTCTCTGGCTGGCTGGCCCTGGGCAGTGTTTCTCAGTGGAGGCTGAGTTTCCTTCTCTGAAAGCTGGTATAATAACACTCTCCGAACATTGTGAGGGGGCTCAAATGAGAATGGGCACTGGCATTCACATGGATCCCTCTCCGCTTCGTAGAAGCCAAGGTGGATGGCTGAGACTTTGGTCCAGATTACGCTTCCATGTGATTTAATTTGCACTCAGATAGCAGCGATGCAGGTCCAGGAGGTTGTGAGATGCTGATTTTTCTTCAGCTTAAACCTGCTTTCTTGGCCATCCCAGACATGGCTTCTGTGTTAGCGTGGGTGGGCACCATTTGAGGTGCTTGATTAACCCAGCAATTAATAAAAGTGGAGAGGTGACAATTGGTGGTACTGAGCTGCAGTTGAAAGCAGTGCCCTTGGCCTCTCTCCATGCAAACAGATTGGGGAGAAGCCACCCAGGGGGAGGAACATCAAAGGCAGAAAAGGGAAGCTGGTTGGGCAAAGATATTCCACACAGAAACCAGGCCGTCACGACGGATTGGCTGGCTGATGATTTCATTCATCCACAGATATTTATGGTATCATTCCTGTGTGCCTGATACTGTGCCAGGAACTGAATCTATGGATAAGCTGAGCTTCTGTGAAGAGGCACTGCTGTGATGGAGGTGACAGACAAGAAGCAGCAAGCAGTTCTAACTCTTCATGGTGCGGACGATGGATGGTGTTTCAAGTTCATGGGTGCCCGAAGGAAGGACTGGTTGGCTTGAGGAAAAGCACGAGAGAAGAAAAGATGGTTGGATGCTAATGTGGTTGGTGGACATGGGCATCTTACAGGGGAGTCTAGGAAGAAAGGCCGGGAAGCGTGGAATGAAGGGTGGGGTGGGATTTGTTCAGCCTTGCTGGGTTTGAGTTCCAGCTCTGCTGCTTGCTGGCTCACGCTTTCTGTGAATTGGGCAGAGAAAGTGCATGTCTCTTGGGGGTTTGCATCTAAGGTATGGTGAGTTTGGTTCATGGTCCTGCAGCAGTTCAAACCCGAGGCCTGCTGGGTTCCTTGTGTGTGCCCTGCCTAAGAAGAAACCAAGACGCCAAGACACAAAGACATGAAGATGGAGGGACAGACAGCTCACTTGGTTCACAGGCCATGAAGATGTCGCAGCCAAAGTGCATTGAGTGTTTAGTAAATGCAGGCACTTCTCTGAGCATTTTCCTGCATCTCAATGAATCCTCAAGGAACCCTAGCAGGTGATCATTTCTCCTATTTTTGAAAATTGGAAAAGTGAGGCACAGACAGATTAAGAGACCCAGAGTCACACAGCTGAGAGTTGAACCCAGATCATCTGTCTCCAGAGTCCTGCTGCCTGGAAAAGTCTGGGAGCAGACTCGACTTCCCTGAGGCATGTACTGGGTGGTTTGCACCCAAGGGCTGGGAGTGGGGCAGCCCCAGAGATCATTTGGAGGAGACTGGCCTTTGCGAAAGCATTAGGTTTACGTTGCTTGGCAAATGCATTGCCCAGGTACTGCTACGACAGACAGCAGGGCCTCAGTACGTGGCTTCTTCAGGTCGTCACAAGTGAACGTTTTAAAAGAACAGCCTGTTTTACTTTTGCTCACCTCCAGCCATGTCTGGTACGTAGCAGCTGCGCAGTAGATGTTTGTGGAAGTCCATGGGACGCCTGGGCCTCACTGGGTAGGGTGAGCTCTCAGTCCTCTGGCACCTTCAAGGGGTGAAGGGCCATGTTGGGGGATGACCAGAGCATCCATTCAGACCCAGAGTTCTCACTCTGAGCTGCAGATAGGTCAATTTATCTGTCCCCTGCCAAAGCTTTTGTCAATATTTTTCTAGTAAATTAAAAAAAAAATAAGAAATAAAGCAGCAACTACAGAAGGCATTTCTGTGCTACTGGATGTGCTTTCACAGAGGGAAGCCTCCCTATATGACCGACTCCCAGATCAATAAGTCAGACGTGCCCGTACCCAGGGCCCTGCTCCGTCACTGCCCCAGCTATTTGCGGTCCTGACTTGGGATTCTACAGGCTGCCCGGTTGCTCATGCTTTGGAGCCAATCATGGAAAGCCGTTGTTCGGTCCTGCATCCCTAGTGTTCTCCAAGGTCAGGGGGAGCCCTGAGCTTGTGTCCCTTTAGCAGGTGAGATGGAGACTCACAGTCCCTGTGAAGCTTTCCCAGGCCTGGGGGCTGGAAGGAGATCTGGACTCCGAAAGAGTCACCGTGCCCCGGAGCCCAAGATCTTCACCTACCCACGTGATGTTTTACCTTCACTACGTTTTGTCAGAAATGCCAAGAATGGGAGCCTGAGGTCGAGGCTGCTGCACGATTGGTGCTGGGGTGGGGGTGTGGTGAAGCTGCAGAGGAGGGGCCAACCAGCCCATCTCAGCCTGGGTGCCACCATCTCCCAGAGCTAAATCCCGGGTCTGGGGGGCTGCAGGCCTCACCTGCAGAGTGACTCGGCTGGTCCTGGAGGGGCTGCAGGAGAATTCCTCCCTGTCCCCTGCCTCCCACCTCCAATTGTGCCCACAAGGGCTCTCAGGCTCTGGCGGGGATGCTTTCAATTTAATGAAGTCAAATAACTCATTCCCAGCAAAGTGAAAAAGCTCTTTTTGGCCACATTCAAGTTCTATCCACCGTCCTGCTCGCTCAGGGCTCTGGCTGGGCTGCTCCTGCTGGCACCTTGGATTTCAGGCCAGTCAAGGCTCAAGCATGGAGCCGGAGCGGGAGGTAGGAGGCCCCTTGGGATGGCTGGAGGGGCAGATGTACTGCAGGCTGAGAACTTTGCTCTCTTTGTGGCACAGCCCTCTGCCCGCACCATTCTCCAGTCAAGAGGGACAGGTGGTGGCTGTCATTCTTCAGTTGGCCCGGCGAGAGATGAGCCAACAATCCTGGAATGGAGATGCCCCCCCACCCCCACCCCCGGCCTCCTTGGCCCCGAGACTGCAGCTTGACCCACAAAGCCACAGGCTGGCCTTTCCCTCAGCCTGGCTTTCTCTTCCACATGGTGGGAGTGGACAGCAGGCAGGAATCCAAGCTAGTACACTCGGCTCAGTGCCCCTAAGACGGAAATTTAGTTCAAAAGGCAAAATAGACTCGCCCCTCTGAAGGTAATGGTTCTTACAAAGGTAAAGCCAATATTGTTATAATAATCCTGGCGAATGAGTCGCTGCACAGTTGGCTCTTTGCCGGCCGCTGGCTGCACCCTCGGGGATTGCATCACATGGTGGTGCCCCCAGCCGCCCTGCATCCTCGGCTGTGTGTTCTTGAACAAGTCACTTCTCTGACCACCTGTAAAATGGGGATCCCAGCAGTCTGTCTGCCTCCCAGAGACAGAATCTATCTGCATTCATGAACCAGTCCATATAAAGCACTTAAATTTCTGTGTGACATGTTGAAGTCTCTTTCAATAACCTTCCTAGGACGATGATGACGCGGGTGTCCGGCCGGGGAGCACTTGTCCAGGGCAGTCCAGTGCGCTGCGTATTGCTAGTTTGCAGACAGGAACTGAGGCACAGACAAGATTTCAAAGCCCAGAGTAGCTAAGTGGGAATTCGAAGCCAGAGCTGCTGACAGCAGGCCTTCCCGTGGACAGAGGGTGCAGCTATGATTGGCTTGTCCAGTAATATCTCTTAAGGACTAAATCTGTTTCATAAAATGCGCCCCCCGCAATCGTTGAAGTCCACACAGGACACATGAGCTTTGTTTTATGACTCACTTAAACTAATAAACCTAGCTAATACTTTTTATCCATGTGAGATTTCCACGGCCTTATTGTTTGGGTCTCGTCCTGAGGCCTTCGTGAAACTGTGTTGAGGTCAGATCGGGCCAGAGGCAGAGCAGGTCTTAGGGTGGCTGACATGCCCCTGGAACACGAGTGGGCTGTGGAGTCTTGGGGACTCTAATGATACCCTTTCTCGTGGGGCAGACAGGCCAGTATCATGAATGAAAGATCTGCCTGTTGCCCGATCAGGCTCTCCTATGGACTATCCAACACAGGACCAAATCAGCGAGGAAAGATCAGGGTTCACAAAGGCAGGACTCCTGTAATGTACCGCTTCCTCCTTTGAGTGCCCTGAGCGGAGGCAGGACAATAGAGGATCTGAGTGAGGCTGAAAGTGAGGGAGAGAAAAGGCTGAGTAGGGTGAGGAGGGGCGAGAAGGTGGCGGGGTGCAGGGGGTGCAGGTGGGGTGAGGCGGATGTGGAGGAGGGAGGTGTGACTGGGGACTTACACTTGAGTGCGGTGACCAGAAGGAAGGGGCAGGACCCAGAGGGAGGCAGATCCTGGCCTGGGGGAAGGGTGTGAGGAGGAGGGACCCTGAGTGGCAGCAGTGAGGGAGCCTATGCCTGGGTTTGAGAGGACGTCCTACACATTTTAGTGTCAGAGTTGATTTAAGGCTGCCCAATGGGGTGCCCCTACATGGGTGACTGACTGAAGCCCATGCTTGGCCACCCAGCTGATGGGTGACCGTCTCCTGACTCCTCATCCAGTGCTCCGTGGAGGCGCCGTGTTTGGTGACCCAGAGGGGGGACCAGCTTTCTGATGCTCATCTGCTCAGCGGTCTGGCGGGGCGCCCGGGGTCCGGCCCTCGGTGGGTGTCCCTTCTGCATCAGCCTTGCATACTGGACCTGGGGCCACCATCAGAAGCCACTACACAAATAAACTCCAGTCGCGCCTCCTCATCTGGGAACAGCTTGCCCGCTCGCAGCTTCCTCCGTCCTGCGCTGCTCGTGCCAGGGGGTTAAAAAAAGAAACCCCTGCGCCAGTCCAAGGGCTTTCTGTGGGCAGTGCAGAAATCATGACCCAAACACAGAGTCTGGCCACTGCAGCCCAGAGGTGAGTGCGTGTGTTTTCTGATCGGATTCCCAGATCCACTTCTGATGTCGGTCTTGTTGCTTTGCTCAGTGCGGTCAGTGCTGTGACTTTTTCCCGCGACTGTCAGGTCACCTGGCGGTTGGTCTGTGGTCCCAATGAGCCAGAGCTGGCCTCAGGGCACCCGCCTGGGACGTCTGGACCTTTCGTTCCAGAACAGCTTGTTGCAGGGACCCGAAAATGTGGACCTGGGGACAAATGTGTCTTGCCCAAGGCTTGTTCACAGCTTTGGCGGTGGCGGCGGTGATGGTGAAGGAGAAAGATGACGGCCTTCACTTTGGTGAGACCCTGTGACAGTGAGGTTGTGTGGCTGACGTTCCTTGTGTGCCTCCTCGGTACTGTGGAAGGTCCAGAGCACCTCGGGACCCTTCATCTGGGGGCACGTCTGGAAGGCAGACACCGTGTGTCCCTTTGACAGGAGCGGGGGCAGCTCACAGCCCACCTCTTTCTGCTAATTCGGGAGCTGCGGGATGGTCATGTCAGCTTGCTGTGTGTGGCTGCCATGACCTGTGGGTGGGCAACTGTCTGGCTGAATGATTGGAGACGGGACACATCTCCATTCTCCATCCTTCTTGGATCTCCCTTGTCCTCACCTCCCTTTCCCCGTCTCTGGTCCCTTTTTCTCCATTGTTGATAAAGAAAGACTCTTCCTGTAATCAAATGAGGAATGGGTTGCTGAATTAACATGAATAACTGTCACTAGTTATCTGTTTCCTTGAGTGTAAGCTTTGTTTTCTAAAGGGGACCCCCGAACTCTATTCGCAGGTCACATGTCATCCGCTCTGCAGCCAAGGCCATTGACCTGGGCGGGTGTGGGTGCCTGCCCTCCGTTCCCATTGCCAGGCTCTTTCCCTCTAGCAGTTCTTGGGTGGGACTATGTCTTCTGCCCCCGTCCCCCAACTCTGTGCTTGTACGTGGTAGGTGCTCCTTACTTAATGTTGACCTGAATGACTTAATACAGCAGGTCCAGGAATAATGTTTTGTGCTAACGTGGGTGAGAAAAAAAACGGATTCCTGGTTGAGCCCACTGTGTGTGAGTTTGCATGTTTTCCCCTTGTCTGCGTGGTTTTCTCTGGGTCTCTGTCTTCCTCCCTCACGTTCCGAAGACCAGCACATGAGGTTTATTGGTGTGTCTCAGCTGTCGCAGTTGGAGAGTGTGAGTGTGCATATGTGTATGTGAGAATATGTGTGTGTGAGCCTATGTGCAAATGAATGAGTGTGTTTATGTGAGTGTGGATGCATGTGTGTGTGTGTGTGTGAGTGTGTATATGTGCGCGTGAGCGCCCTTTGAGGGAAGGGTGTCCTGTCCAGGGTAAGTTCCACCTGGACCCTGAACTGCTGGGATAGTATCTGACCACTTGTGGCCCTAAATTGGACCAAGGATTGGGCATCAAATGAATGGACACAGATGACTGTTGAATATTAAAAGTGTTGGAGTCTGTCTTTAGATGTTTGGTGACGTTCTGTACCCAGAAAAGTACTGTAGGAACATAACTCTCGTTTCAATCAGTTCACCTAGCTTGAAGTTGGTTTCCGCATATGTCAATTTGCTTAGTTTCTGAGAAAATGGTGGTGACATTACGTGAGGGCTCACTGCACATAAACGCTGTGGGCAAGGAGTTGTCCTTCATTCTGCCTCTTAGTGCCGGACACATGTCTGTCACCCTTTCCTCACTTCTGTTAGCGGCGCCAGACTTAGCTGCTCAAATGCACGAATTTAAAGTAATTGGAACTAATGGCTTATATGCCAGCCGCTGCTCACTTGGTTAATTTGTCATCAAATTAGAAGTATTTTAAGGGACTACTAAGTACAAAGCATTCTGTTTGGTTGATGGAATCCAAACTTGAGAAAGAAGCCCAGGATGTGGGCCTTGAGACAGACCCCCTGAGTTCAAGTCCAGACTCTCTCTGGCTTTGGTGGTTCTAGTGGGTCAGCCCCAGGTTCTGGGTTGGCGTTTAAGTTCTGACTTTACCACTTCATGAGCTGTGTGACCTCAGTCCAGTCACGTCCCCTCTCTGGGCGTTGCCTCCTCTCCTTGAAAATGGGGTGGCCTCCTGCTGTCGTGGGGACGCACTGAATAAATGCATGTCAAGCACCGAGTACCACGTGAGTCTTTGTTGTCGCTGTTACTTACTGCTCATTCAGCTTCAGAGTCCTCATGTGAAGACCTGGTGGTCTTCGTGCCTAAGTCTTTATAGAATAGTGACGAGATTCTCTTAGTGTCTTGGGGCAGCCAGAGCAAAATACCAAGAGCTGGGTGTCTGGGAACAATAGAAGCTGCTTGTCGGACTGTCTGGAAATCTGAGATCAAGGTGCATCTGACACCTGTGTGGTGACCCTGCTTCCGGCCTCCCGTGTTTGCAGGCCGTCTGTGGTGGTCTTGGCTTTGGACGCATCGTGCAGTCCTTTGTTGTCAAATGGCGTTCTCTCTGCATGTCTGACTTCACGTGGTCATCTTCTTACTGGATTAGGGTCCACTGCACCTCACTGTGACCTCATCTTTATTGCATCTGCACAGTCCGTTTCCAAATGTGTTCACCTACTTAAGTCCTGGGGTTATTTCATCAGTGTAGGTATTTCGGGGAGTAGCAGTTTAGCTTTTAACAAGGATGTATTGAGAGAACCTGTCAGGAGCACAGACCTAGAACAAAGCAGTGCCAGCAACTGTTAGCCACGCCTCTTGTTACTGCTGCCCTGTCCTCACGGTCACAGTGACTGTCCTTTGCTGGGGGACCTTGGGTGATTCTCTGGACAGCTTGAAGCCTCTGTTTCCCATGTATCAACTCTGAATGGTGGGACCCATCACGCAAGGCGAGTGAGTTCCATCACCTCCCCGGTCTGCATTGCTTCGTCTGTGAAATGGGGAGGAAGTCGATCCCCAACACCTCCCCAGGAATGGACCCCTCCTTTGGGAGAAATGAGGACGAGTATGTGTGGTGGCACATGGTCCTTCCCTGTGCGTGCTCTGCTTTTCTGCTGGTGACAACTCAGTGAGGACAGCTCCCTTCACTGTCGCCACACAAATCAGAACAGATCGCTCCCTTCCCAAGGAGAGAGGAACGCCCAGCCGTGTGTCAACAAGTGGGCACACTTGGATTGTCCGGACCCCCCAACGGCTTTGCCGTTGGAATGGAAAAAAGTTGTTTTCCACTTGGGAGCAGAGCAGATTTGCTACAGCGAAATCTGGATGTCTATGGAAACAGTCCTAATTTTAGCCTTGCCACACTTAATGCCAACTTGGAAAGTGCAGTACTGGGTCAGGAACCAGGGAGTGGGGAGCTGGGGAGCTGGCCTGAGAGGGTCGGAACAAGCTCGAGTTAGCCAACCTGATTAAGAAAGTAGAAACACACATGGTCACTGAGGGGCTGGCTGAGGGAGAAATGGTCTAAAGAGAGGGATTTGGAGAGAGAGACATTTATCAAAAGTGTGTCTTTTGAATTAAGGGCTCTCTGCATCCCTGGTCTCTTTTGCCCTCCCTGTCCAAATTCTGCTCGTTTTCAGCCCAGTGCATGACCTTCCTTTCTACTTCCCCACCCAAGAAATCAGCCACTCCCGCCCTCAATTCCCATCACTTACGATTCTGTTGAGGCTCTTAGGACAATCCATTTAACTTGGAGTGAATCCAGGTATTGCTGAGCCTCCCATGAAGCAGGTGTGTAGAAAATGTATCAGAAGTAGAATTGGACATAGCTGGTGATCTTCCATTGACCAAATCAAGGGACATGAAGTGAGAGAGTAATGACATGTGCAGAAACACTTTGAGTGAGAAGAATCCATGTTAATGGGGAATAGAAATTTCTGTGATTCTTAAGGACATGCTGAGTGGGCCATAGGCAAGAGGAGGCCATGGCGTGGTGGGTGCTGGGTACAGTGGGGGAAGCGGGGCGATGGGCGAGATCATTTGAAGCCATGTAGAGAACATTGCTTTCCTGGGTCAATCCTGTCTCTTCCTTGCAGGAATCATCACAAAATCTCAGACACAGGAGAACCTTAGAGATCATCCAGTTCTGTATTTTGAAGTATAATATTCAAAACAAGCATTTTTGCATGAATCCTTGGTAATTTATTTTCATATGCATGTAGAAGCTCTATATAATTTACTAGCATCTTAAACCTGTCATTTTCCAGCAGCTACTGCTCAGGGTGAAATAGGTCATCGCTCCCTCGCACAGAGAGCAGGGATTAAGACCGCTGCGCCCACGTGCCCATGGACATGTGAGACTGTAGTAACTCAGTGTCCCATTGTAGCATTTGAAGTAAGACTTATGCAAACGGAAGAGATGGTTGGTATAAATTCTCATACCGAATTTCCATATTCCTTGTATTCATTCCAGCAGGATGCAAAGCAAGGTGGTGATGGTCAACTTGGGAAGACATTGTGCAAGAGATGGTAGTGAGCAGCCTGCATTCCATTCAGCCCCCTCCTTTGAATGAGACAGAGGACAAGGCAGAGGTAGATTAGAGGCCGTCACAGGTGTGCCAGCACTTGGGGCCTCCGTCCCTCTTGTCATTCTAGATAGACTGTAAACTAGCTCCCACCCGTGCTGGGGCACTTGTTATCTCATCTAGCCCCACTAATAATGTGGAAGCAAAGAGGAATTTTGTGTCTGTTTTAACTATTCAACAAAGGGGAGGCTGACACGCAGGACTTGTAGTAACTTGCCGAGAGGCCTGCCCTGCTGGTAGGAAGTAGATTCAGTGATTCGACATCACCTCATCCCATGACATTTCGCTGTGTCAGGGAGCTGCAAACCTACCAAAATGACCTTTTCGATTTTGGAAACAGGAACGCAGGCAGAGATTGGTGCCATTTCCCTCCTCCCGGGAAAGCGCTGCCTGGTTAGGATAGAATCGGGGTGATGATGCAAGTGACTCCAGCCAGCAGGTGACTCTGAGGCCTGGAGTATTGTCTTCTGGGCCAGGAGAAGCCTCCTTCTTGGGCGGCTCTGTTTGTCCAGAGACAGGCTGTTTCGTCCTTTGCGGCCTGGTGGGAGAGGGGAGCCCTGTCCCTGGAGGAAAGCAAATGGCCCCAGCTGACAGGGTGAGTCAGAGCAGAGCCCAGAATAAAAGCCAGAGGGCATGTGTGCAGAGACCTTCTCTCCCAGCCATTTGGGGTTTAAGACTCCTGTTAAAGATGATTAAGCTTTTCTACAGGACACTGTTTGCAGACTACTTTAGGGTCTTGTCGTGCTGCCTGGCAACAGCCTCTCGTTCTCTGGTGAGCCACACCCACCCTGGGTCACAGGGTCCAGCATTGTCTGGCGGCCTCCCAGCTCGCGTGCGCATGCACGCACTCACTCATTCCTGCGCTGATGCACGCACGCACGTGCTCACACACTCACTCACTCACTCACTCATATAGACACCTCCTGACTGGCAGACACGTCTCCTCGTTGGCATCCCTTCCACCGGTGGGAGTGTTTCGCAGGGGGCAGAAATGCAAACGCTGGTATTCCTGTTTGCGTGAACAGTCGTAGCCCCTCTTGAGACTGTAAGCTCCTGGAGGGCAGGACTCAGTTCCCTCCTGTCTTCAGTGCCAAGAAGCATGCCTTGCAACCAGTAGGTGCTCTGCGAGCCCTTATAAAAAGAGTAGGGGACCTGAATGTCTGCTTCACTTTGCCCTAGAAGGCTTGATGCATAAGCCCCGTCCCAAATCCCCCCACCCACCTGTCCTGCGCAGTAGCTGTTCGCTGCCCTCAGTAGGTGCCAACTGGTGAGCGTGTGCTCCTCCTGCAAGCCCTCGCAGGGCAGGTAGTCTTCGTTGTGACCACACGGTGAAGAAGGTAGCAGCTGTCGGCTTCGTGTAAGAGAGGAGGAAGTGAGGCGCAGAAAGGCTAAGTCGCTTGCCCAGGGTCACCAGCAGGCTTTGAGCCATTTTTCTGGGTCTCTAAACCCGTGCTGTTGAGTAGAATTTTGTGCATAATGGAAACATTGTCTCCACTGTGCAGTACAGACACCCGGCTACATGTAGTTACTGAGCCCTGGAAATGTGGCGAGAGTGACTGAGGGGCTGAAATTAAAAATAATAAGAGAAATAGCAGATGTTGGAGTGGTTGCAGAGAAAGAGGAGCCCCCCTTCGCTGTTGGGGGGGGGGTGTCAACTATTGCAGTCTCTTTGGAAAGCAGTATGGAGATTCCTCAAACAAATAAAGATGGAGCTACCATTTGATCCAGCAAGCCCACTCGCGGCCATGTGCCCAGAAGATACAAAGTCTAACCAGGAAGCATATCTGCACCCCTGTGCTCACAGCAGCACAGTTCACAGTAGCCGAGACTGGAAACACCTCCGTGCCCATCCACGGATGAGCAGATGAAGATGCTGTGAGATCTGTGCAACGGAATCCTGTGCAGCTACTGAAAGGAAATTGTGAGGAATCTGGATAGAACTGGAAGAGATCGGGTTAAGAAAAATAAGTCAGAAGGAAAGAGAAACACAGGGTAGTTTCACTCACGTGGAATACGGTGGCATGAAACAAGCAGATAAACCCTTTCCAAAACCTCTGAGGACACAAGCGGCGGCCAGGAGGACGGAAGGGCTGGAAGGAGAGGGAGCAGGACGGTGGTGAGCGGCCCTGGAACTCTGGTGGCGGGTGTGGTGTGTGATACCAGAGACTGAGTCTTAAAGTGAGTATGGCTTTGTGAACAAAAGAAATAGTAATAAAATTATTATATTGTTGAAAAAAATAGCATTTTTCATTGAAGTAACTTTGGTTTGTAACATTATATAGGTTTCAGGTAGACAGCATTATTAATCCACATCTGCATATGTTATGTAAATGCTTGCCACCCAAAGTCTAGTTTCCACCCTTCCCTGTACATGTGACCCCTTTAACCTGCCCTCCCTCTCGTTTCCTCTTCCCTTGGTAACCAGTGTTTTGTACTTAAGAGTCTAAGAGTTTGGTTAGTTTGTTTCTTTCTCTTCCACATAGGCATGAACTCATGGGTTTGAGCTAAGAACTGAAGTTTTAATTTCATTTGATTTTAATTAATTGTAAGTTAAGAAAAACCGCATGTGACCAGTGACCACTACATTGGACAGCCCAGCTCCCGGCCACACTCTCAGTAAATACTAGCAACTCACTTTAACCCAGTGCTTGCAGTGTGCTGAGATGTTCCCTGTGTTTTACATAAGTGATGTCAGTGAATCTTTACAACCATGAATGAATGAATGCTGCTCAGAGGTTAAGTACCTCTTTCCACACCCAAGATTTTACAGCAAAATAGTGGTGTCGCTGGGCCCCATCCTGGGGAGAGCACTGCCTGAACCAGTGTTAACTGACCTCCCCACCTTCTCCCCGCATTGCACGGGTGCAGCGATGGGGAGAGCCACGAAAAGCAAGGTCTCATTGCTCTGAACCTATTCTAACCCTAAACAACAGTGCCGTGCAGTACTTCTTGGTAAAGGGGCCAGTCCACATGCAGGCTGGAGAGCTCACCGTCCCCCCAAATGACTCACTTAGGTTGAAAACATTGTATTTATTTACTGGAATTGCAGTTGAGTCACTTGTCGCTCTGGGAGGGGCAGGGAGATGCCAATAAGTCTTTACTAGACTGTTACTGAATGAAAATAAATAAGCCCAACGAAATCTCCTTCAGAAGGTAATGGTGGTGATGTTTTGACGTTGGGCTGAGAAGCAAAGAGGTGAGCTGTGAGTATCTGCAGAGTGGACCGGTTGTCTTGCTTGTGGGCTCTGTAACGAGATCTCTCTGTTCCTGGCTGCACCTTCCCTGCTTGAGAACAGGCCCTGGGTGGGTGACAGAGAGAAAGCATAGTAGAGGTCAGTTGTATTTTGTAATGAACATTATCAGGAGTGTTTTGCATGCCTGACTGGGCCTGTCATACATGCCTGCGGCTCATCCCGAGACTGAACAACCTGGAAGCAGGGCCAGGAATCCAGGAGCAGAACTTGGGCAAAGGTGGGAGGGAGGGGCACGTGAAAAGAGTGAGAGATAGGCTCGAAGGGTGGGAGTATGTCAGGAGCACAGTCCCCATATAGGCAGCAATTGTGAAACCCAGGGGTCACGAGCCAGGAGGGCTTTGAGTTCTGAGAATAGGAACAGGAGAAATATGAGCACAGGCCTCTGGGAAAAGTCTTGTTTTGAGGGCTTTGACTGACCAGTTAAATTCACATTCCTTTCCTGTGGCTGCCTTGAGGCAGTTATGCAACTTCCCAAGCCAACCCAACACCCTGTTCATTTGTTAATCTCTCTCTCCACCCCGACACCTATCCACCCACCCACCCATCCATCTTTCCTTCAATCCATCCATCCATATGTCCATGCATACATCCATAATGCATTCATCCACCAACCTACCCTTCCATCCATTTAACCATCCATCCATTCATTCATCCCATCCATTCATTCATCCCATCCATTCATTCACTCCCATCCATTCATTCACCCTCATCCATTCATTCACCCACCCACCCACCCATTATTCCTTCCATCCATCCTTCCATCCATCCATCCATCCAAGTGTCCATGCATACATCCATAATGCATCCACCCACCACCCTACCCTTCATCCATTTAATCACCCATCCATTCACCCCCCATATATTAATTCACTCCCCCATCCATTCACCCCCATCCATTCATCCCCATCCATTCATTCATCCCCATCCATTCATTCACCCCCCCCACCTATCATTCCTTCCATCCATCTATCCATCCACCCACCCACCCACCCATTTGTCTACCCAGCATTTGAGTCTCATCTCTTTCTGTGACTCTGGGAATAGTGTGGTGATAAAGCATAACCCATACCCTAAAGGAGCACAGTCTTATCTGAAGGGCCTGTGTATCTGAAGCAAGGGAAAGAAGGCGTGGATGCTACATACTTTGTCTGTGTATCTGTTCCCACCCATACAAAGCCAGCATTGTTCTCTCCTTTCCCTCTTGTCTTTATCTTACATCTGTGTGTTGTGTGTGTGTTGTGTTTGGGGTACTTCATTTATACTCATGTAGCTCTTATTGCATCTTATAACCATCCTGGAATCGGGGTTTCCTGGTCCTGCCAGCTCCATCCCAAGTGCTGGTTGGAGCTCCAGAATAATTGAGTTAAGTTTCCTGAACCTCAGAAGGACCTAACAGTCATCAGTGATCTGAAAGTCACTCCCAGCATCTCTCCCACCTTAGGAAACCTCCTTCTACCTTGTGCTGTTGCCAGTGGGGGAAGAAAGGGAAGTGTCGCTGTCTCTGAAGGCAAAAATTCACTGGAGCCCATTCCACTGCTGCACACTTCAGTCACCTGGAAACACAGGAGGGATTAGTTTTGCAAGATTAGCAGATGTGGGGTGTCACATGTTTACTTTGCATTCAGGTAAAACAAGTCAAATGTGAACGTGACTGAGAACTGCTTTGGTTGCACAGAAAAGTCCAGGTTATTTTGATGTCTTCAGGGTAAAGGAAGGACCATTGCAATTGCAATCTTTTGGAAAGAAAAGCACCCCCTCCCCCCAGTCTTTTCTTACCAAAGTTCACCTGAGCCCAGAATGAGTCTGGACTGGTCCAGTCTCCTTGAAATGGGTGTGGTGCTGTCCAGGCTGAGTGCTCCCCACCCCACCCCACCCCGCCCCAGTGTGCATCGAGGCCATTCACCAGTGGAGGGAAGGGATCCCTTCTACATTTCAGGGAAAGAAGGCTGCCGACATCATGGGAGTTTGCTTTGTGTCAAGGATTAACTTACTTTGTTTTTTATTTTATTTATGTGTCTTAAAGGGAAGGTGCAGGCAGGCAGGGAGAGGAGGAAGAAGCGTCTTCTTTAAAAAAAATTCTATTGAGTTGTTTGCAATGCTTGTTTCACCCCCAGACCCGGGACTTAGACCCAGGTGTATGTGGCCTGTGCTTCTTCGGAGGCGAGTGACCCAACCACTGCTCCACCAGAGCCCACCATGTTGTTTCATTTGTTGTCAGTTATTCAGCAAAGCTGCATTTCTCTCAACTTTAGACGTGAGGGCATGGAGGCCTACAGAGGTGACAGCCCAAGGTCACACAGCTCTCCAGGGGTGGATCTGGGACTTCGGCCCTAATCTGCTGACTCCTGGGTTCCCATGTGCACGAGGCCGTGCGGAGAGGTGGGGATAGTGATCCCTACTGAGACTCAATGTGCAGAGAATCCACTTTCGAGACCACATTCCCTTGGTTGCCGGCAACTTGGTCGACTTCTTGGTCTCAGTTTTCTCATCTGTAAAATAGGGTAATAATATAAGTATAAATAGATAATAAAGCAAATATAAATGTAGGATTGATAAAAATTAAATGAAGTCATTCTGGTAGAGAATGGCACTTTCTAAACACTCAGTATGTTTCCTCTAGCAGAAATAGCTGTCGGCGACACATTAATACTCACGACTATCCCAGCGCTTTTCACTTCTGGTAACAGCTGTGGCTGCTGTGTTGTCGTTGTGTTAATGACACAGCTCTCCAAAGGACTTAGGTTTTACCACGTGGAGCCCACACACATCTTGGGAACCCCCGGGACCTGTTGCAGAGGTGCAGTTGAACCTAGGTCTGTCTGTCTCCACGCTCCCACCCGACCTGTCTGGGACCCCAAGTCCTGCTGGCACTCATTTTCTTCCAGCGCCGCCGTGTGGGTGGGCCTGCTCTGCGTGGCTCGGCGACCTTGTTCGAGGGCACCCCAAACTCAGCCTGCAAAGTGTTTGTTGAGGCCGTGAACTTTGAGTAATCGCTCTGTGATTGCTGTCTGCCTCTGGCCCTGGAAAAGCCCTATCTGGTGCCTGGCACTGTTCGGGTGTCGCCTCTGCCTGAGGCCACCACTGAGCACGGGCGCGCCAGCGCAGGCCCCCAAGCAGGGAACCCAGGTGTCTTTGCACGTGGCGTGGTTTCTGCGAGCTTCTGGTGCCCGCTCCACGGTGCCCCTGTACCAGGGTGCAGGCTCTTCTCGCTGGTGGTGAGCGCTGAGGAAGTGGACTGGGACCTGCAGACAGTTCTGCTCCTCATCGGAATCCAGCCCTCTCCCGGGGGCGTGGGCATGCTTCCCTCCTGGCCCTTTCTGCTCGACAGGGCTCGCGGATGTTTCTGGCCACAGGGTGGTGAGCAGAATGACCCATGTAACTCCAGCCCCGGTATTGCCATTTCCAGTCAGCAGAGCCGGAGCAAGTGGTGGTGATCCCAGTGGGCAGCAAAGGCAGGGCGGGAAGCCTGCACTCCCTGCATCCATTCTGCAGGTCAGGAGCCTGAGTCTCGGCGAAGCTGATGCCGCATCAGGTCTCACCTCTGTGCTTGAAGTACTGGGCTGACATGGTCTGTGACCCAGGCTGTTCCTGACTTGCATTGTTGCGTTGACTGTAGGCAGAATATGTGCATGTGTGCGCATGCATGTAGGGGCATGGGCGTGCGCACGTGTGTGCATGTGTGCAGGGGGTAAGCATGCATGTAGGTGGGTGTGTGCACGTGTGTAGTGGTTATATGCGTGCATGCATGGTGGTTATATGTAGTGTGTAGGGGCTGTGTGCGTGCGTGTAGGGTGTGTACATGCATGTATGGGGTATGTGTACCTGTGTGTAGGGGCATGTGTGCACATGTGCGGGCTGTGTGCACGTGTAGGTAGGTGTGAGCAGGCATGGTGCAGCATTCAGGACTGCAGGCTGTGACTCCTGTTGCAGACTGGGTTCTCCGGACCGTCCTTCACGATGGCCCTTCTTTCATGAAGTGGTGGCCATTAACCCGCTGCCACCAGGTCAATGGAGGGGACCAGGCATTAGCTGCTGTCACCTGCAGATGCCGCTTTCCCTGTAACGGGGAGCTTTGGCAAGAACAGTAGGGCAGGGCTGTGCCTACGGAGCTTTTCCCCACCACACTGCCGGTGATACGGAGGTAGAGGCACAGGGGAGGGGACGGGTCCACGTGGAGCCACACGGCCGATGCGGCCTCCCCCCACACTCAGGTTAAGGAGGCCTTTTAGCTCCATCCACCCCCGAGAGTGTGCCTGTTTGTGGCGGGGGGAATGGCTGATGCCCGGGGGCAGGGTACAGAGGGCAGGGCAGTGGCCTGGCCTGGACAGTGGTGTCAGTTTTGTCCCCACTTTGCCAGAGGTTCAAGGGAGACTCACATTTATGGTTGTGTTCTGGCCCTTTGCACGATGCTTTCAGCGAGCAGTGTCTCCGAGCTCTGGTGAGTCTGCTGCCTCTTTACAGATGGGGACCTGAGGGGGCAGTGACCTTCCTCCGGCCACTCCACACATCTCAGCAGGAAGAGAGCCCTGTTGTGCCCGACTGCAGAGGTCCTGGCTGCTGTGTTTCTCCTCCATCGTGAACTTGTCTGGCCACCTGGAAAACGCAGATAGCGGCAGACACACGTTTGTTTGAACACTGGTGGTGCGCCAGGTCCTTTATTTAGGTTGTGAACATGATTCCATCTGCGTCTTGATTCAAGCCCGGGGCTTACCAAGCATGTTTGTTAATATTAGATAAATTTAATTGCCGCACCGTGTACGTACAATCTCCTGTCTTCACCATTTTAAAAGTGCAGCTCACTCGTGTTAGATGTACGCACACTGTCATGTCACTGGATGTTTTCATCTTGCAAAACTGAAATTGTGGCCCTATTAAACAGCTCCCCGTCTTCCACATCCCCCCAGCCCTAGAGACACCGTCGTCCTCTCTGTCTGTACAATTTGGCTCCTTTAGGAACCTCATCTGAGTAGAGTTGGATCTTGGGCCATTGGTGATGGGTTTATTTCACAAAGTCTATCTTCCAGGCTCTTCCACATTGTAGCAAACATGAAAATGCCTTTCCTTTGAAGATGGATGGCTATTCCATTGCATCTATATACACACCTGTAATGCATATATATATTTATGGTAGCCATTGTATGTAGCTTGTATTTTTGCATTAGTCTGTCAGTGGGCACTTGGGTTGCTTCCATCTTTCACTTAGGTTTTGTTGATTTCATTGATCTGTTGAGACCAAGGTCACGGAGCTGGATTTATACCCAAGGTCTCTATTTGATACTTGATTTTAGCTTCTTTTTACTTCTGAGTTCCTGTAGTTCTAGGAGTTGAGAAGGGGATGATAGGCTTCATAAAGGGTCCAGTGGAGAAAGTTCTGGAAATGTTGACTGAGGATCTTCAAGGCTTCTGAAATCTGGATGCCATGTTGCTGCTTCTTATCTTGTCTTAAATTTTTTAAATTGAAGTAACTTTGTTTTTTACACATTAAAATAAACTCATACGTGTAGGTTCCCCATATGTGCAAGTTCCCCATCCTCAGATACATGTCAACACACTCTGCCCGCCATCACATCATCAAGTGCTCTTCCCCATTGTCCAGTTGGCTGTGCCCCCGCTTTTCCCCCACCCCATCCTAGTCACTGTTGATGACCTCGATTCTGTTGCAAATATCTGCATGTTGGTTTTGCTTCATCTGCTCCTTTGTTGTGTCTGTTCACATTCCACCTGTAAGTGAGGTCATCTGGTATCTATCTTTCTTCTTCTGACCTGTTTCACTGAGCATCATCCCCTCTAGTTCCCTCCATGTTGATTCAAATGACAGGGTTTCCTCTCGTCTCAGGGCTGTGTAGTGTTCCATTGTGTATACAGATCACATCTTCTTCATCCGTTCATCTGATGTTGGGCACTTAGGTAGTTTCCAGTCCTTAGCTATTGTGAATAAGGCTTGTGACAGCTTCTTTTTAACCTAATCTTCTGTCGTGGGCTGGCGGGTGTGTCTGAGGAGCCAGCAGAGAGGCTGCCTGCTTTCTGGCTTGGACCCTGACTCACGGGATGAGTGTGGGACCGCACTTTCCCTCCACGGTCTGGGCTCAGTGTGTCATCTGCTGAGTGAATTTCTGGATGACCTCCAATACTTGGAGGTTTCAGATGCCCTTGAAGTTGGCCCTGTCATGCTGACGGAGAAAAGAACATTGACTTGGCTTTCATTAAGGCTGAGATCGCTTTGGACCCATTTTTGAGTCTCCGCTCAGACAGCACTTCTCCCAGGAGTCTCGTAGGGACTGAGGTTATATCACCAGAGGTCATGCCTGTCGCCTCCACCTTCAGAGTGTGCTTTCTTTATGTACCGACTCTGCACCCAGTTTCTTGGGTTCCTGCAACTCCCTGGCCTTTGTTTTCATTTTTGAAAACTGTCTTGAGATGCCAGTTCTGAAATAAGTAAGTTGGCTGTTATGACGTTATTAGTACCATCTGGCTTTGAGTTTGCAAGGCAGGCTTCTTGTGGCCGGCAGCTTTTCTTCAACTCTGGGCCAGTTAAATGAATAGATGGCTATGGGGTTCATGTTGGCGTAGGCTAAGTCTCCTGTGGGATGTGCCGGAATTTCTGTCCGGTTTTATCATTTTCTATTTCACAAAGTATTTTGTGCCCTTTGCGACAACCTGATGGAATCGGAGGTGGTTATGATAAGAGAAGTAAGTGAGATGCAAAAGAGAAGTATGGATGGTTTCACTCCTATGTAATAAAACAAACAAACCAAACACAACAGAATACTCAAGAGACAAGACTGTTTGCCAGAGGGGAGGGTGGGGGAAGAAGCTGGGGTGAAAAAAGTCCAGATGTTGGGGATTTTTCCAGGTGAGAGAGATTTTGTATCCTCTGGAGTGGAATTGCTGGACCAAATGGTAGATCCATCTTGATTTGTGCGAGGACTCTCCATGTGTGAAAGATAGGCTGAGATGCAATTTCTTTATTCTAAGATGAATGTAGCCTGTGTACAAAAGGAATCATAGCTATAACTGTTAATAACAAGAAGCAGTGGTCATGTGTTCTAGAGCTCTCATGGCGCGTGTGGCATGAGGGAAACGAATTCATTATCCTGAACGCAATCTAGTTATGTAAACAAAAGAAGCAGTAAAAAATAAAATTAAAGTGCATGAGGTAATAGAGAAAAATAAGCACTGTGTTTAAGCAGGAGCATGTTCACATTCCTGACGGCTAGCATTTACGTGTCAACAACTCTGGGAAAGATTTCAGTATTTCCTTAGTATCTTCCCTAGGAGACTCACGGCCCTTGATGGCTTCATTGCACCTTTTTTTTTTTTTTTTTTTTTTTTTTTTTTTTAAGGCAAATAGGCAGGAGGAGAGAGAAGAAGCACTTTTATTTGTTTTTCTTTAGTTCACATGGGTGGTTCCCCCAGTCCCAGGTCTTGAATCCAGGAACTTGTGTGCTCTGTCAAGCTCCCCGGTGTCGTCCACCGCTAGGCCACCAGGATACGCCCTTCCTCAAGTTTTACCCTTTCCCTGAAGGAACATTTGTCAGGCTCTGTGTCCACTGGGAATATCTGTTGCTCCCATCTGCTGAAATCCAGGACTGGGGACTCCTCAATGTCTCAAAAGCCCCTCATGGGTTTCCTCCTGCCCTTGAGGAGAATCTGTTTCATTTTGCTTCCAGCTTAGAAGAGAAAAGGTGGATGTGTCGGCACTGAGGTGAGTTCCCGAGTTGTCCTCCCCAGAAATATTTTCTACTTGCTCTGGGCAAAACCAAGAGCATAGGGTAAGGTCGGCAGGGGCAGAGAAGAAGAAAAACAACAGACAGGTTCAGCTGACCGCTGACCTTAGAGGGCCTTGCTAGTTTTCAGAACCTGCATTTAGAAACCAATTCAAATGCATCAGCCCTGTGTGGGGCACTCCTCTGTGCCAGGGAAGAGGTGCAGTGCTTTTAAAGGGGCTTCGTCAAATCCACGAGGGTATCTTTGCAAATCACCTTCTTTTAGCTAGGTGAGCTGCTCCTAAGTAACTGGCCGCCTGTCCCTGGGATGGAAAGGGGAGGGCTGGCCTTGGACTCAGCGCCGGCCTCCTGGAGGCCACGACTGTCTGAGTCCCTGATCACACAGTGCCTGCTCATGGCAATGCGGATGATTGAGACCAAATGAGTGTGGAGTTCATCCTGGAAAGAATTGAGAAGAGACTCCTTATTCCAGCACCACATGGCAAGTTTACTGGACAGAAATAATGCGTGCAGCTCAGGGGTTACAGGATCAAGAGAGCTGGCTGTTAGAATGTTGTCTTACATACCAGGGGCAGGAGCTCCCCTTTGGACCTGCCCCAGGGCTGTGGCTTTCCTGAGAGGTGGAGTTCTCTGGCGAGGAACTAGGAGGGTGTGTCTGTAAACACAGGTTCCTAGGGAGTGGTCCCAGGCTTTGCCAGCCAGTCAAGTCTCCTGCTCATACATCTGCATATTGCCCTGTAGGTTTCAAGGTATGCTGTCCTCACATCAATGGGAGGCTGCAAAGTATCCTAAGTTCCAGTTCTGGGGAATTCTTCTTCCTGGTCTTGTCTTTGCTGATGATGCAGAGACCTCCCAGAGGCTGGAGGCTTTGCACCAGCCCCTGGATTTGCTCCTCACTGAGGCCCTGAGAGAGAACGAACTGCTCAGACCCCACACAGCTAGTTCCACCAGGACTGATCCCTGTCCCCATTCTGTGGAGGCTGCTTGGTTCTCTGATGGAAGACATCTCCAGAGGCATGTAACTACCCAAGAGCATTATAGGTCAAGGTCGCCATTCAGACCTCACTCTGGTTAGAAGCCTCACTCTGCACATGGAACCTTCTAGAATCTCTTCAGTGGAAGTCTGGCCTGGGATTCTCTTCCACTGACCACTTCCCCACCTTGTACCTCCTTGCTTCTGAAAGCAGGCCATCACTTTTATGCAATTTATCATTCCCACAGGGACTAGGTCCACACGGGGCCTCAATAAGCAGCTTGGGCGTTTCTCAGAAAGAGAGGCTGAATCTCGACTCCCATCATTTATTGTTTGTTCTTTTATGCCTCAGTGTGTCAAAAAGAGCAGGGGGTTGATGAGAATAACCCCTCCATGGTGTTGAGACAATACTCAGCGTGTTTAAGGAGGGCGGGCCATTTTGCTTTATTGCTATTGTATCTCCAGGTCAATGCTCAATAAATATTCATTGAGTGACTGAAGAAATCAGGAGTCTTCTCTCTCTGAGTCTCATTTGCTCCACTCTGCAAAATGAGGTAATGGAGTTGAACAGTGTGTTTACAAGGGGAAGGGAGAAATTCCTTTGTGGCTCACACCGAAAGCACGCGGTCTTGAAATTCTGACTCATTGTGTCCTGGCTGGAGCTTGGCACGTGCACCATGGTGGTGACTTCCATGGTGGTGGGCCCCATGGGCATCCAGGTTGGGAGGAAGGGCGCACCTGGATTGGACGTCACATTGTCCATGGCCTCTTCATGCTCATTCCACCTCTGGACCTCCACCCATCCTTCAAGGTCCACCATCAGTTCTACCTCCAGAAAGACTCCACTGCCTCCTTGGCTGGGAAGCACCCCTGTGTCGCACACCCCAGGATCCTGATCTTGGCTGCTGGAGTGGCTCACCAGCTGCCGTGGAGTGTGTATCTTCATGGGTGTCTGAGGGCAGAGTCTCCTGATGCTTCGCACCTCCCCTGCGCTCTTGGATCCATGAGGCCATCATATTTATTTAGATCTATCACCGGGGAGTAGATGAGCGATCATTTCCAAAGTGCATTTCTTTGGTTTTCTGTATACAAGTCCCAGCTATCTCTCCCAAGATTCCATCTGTCCTTCAGACCAGTATCAAAGGGCATCTTTGTTAGATTGCCTTTTTTCTTTTTAATAAGCCAGAGACATTTTTTTGCAGGGGTCGGGGGGAGTGATTTACTCTTCCATTGTAATTAGCCTTGATGATTAGACTCTCTTTTCCATTACGTTTTATTTTTACTTTACTGGAATTTACCAAGTGGCCTCTTTTCTGAGACGGTTGCCCTTCAGGTACGTGAGGGAGCTTGCTGAGAGTGCGAGGGGATTTTCTTTGTGGTTTTTTAAGTATCAGGAGCATGACGGAGAGGGCCGCCTTGAGTCAGTGGGTGAGAGGTTAGTCCTCCAGCTGTAAAAAGGGCCTTTCTCACAGAGACACTGAAACTGGTGATCTGAGGACATGATTTTTGTTTCTGGCAATTGCTAAAGTAATTAATAGTCACTTTTATTTTTGAATTTGTTTTATATGTAACAAGCTTTCTGACCAGTTGCTTGCGGCTTGTCTCCTAGGCCTGGGGCAAGGGCTTCTCTCACTCTTTTTTGAAAAAGCACATTAATAATTGGATGCATCAACTATAACTTTATGTTAGCTATTTGAGGGTGATGCTTGTTATATTTTATTTTTTTGATGCAGATGGATTTCAGAGTCAATTCTTGAGTGCCTTGGACTCCTTGATCCCCAAGAGGCGACTTAATCTTATTTGGCATCTAAAAGGAGTGTCTGCTGGGGCCGGTCTGGGCATTACTCTGGCCGCCTGCCTGTCTGCCTGGTTGGGACTTAGTTGGGGTCATGCTGAGAGCAGTTTCATTTTCATACTTATTTTCTCTTGTCTACAGCCGAACCCAGAGGGGCTCTTGGGAGTTACAAGAGTATTGGTGTAAAGAACTGAAGGCAGAGTTGCTTCCATTGATCAGGCTCTCCACCCACCCATCCATCCATCTACTCATCCACCCACCCACCCACCCACCCATCCATCCATCTACTCACCCACCCACCCACCCACCCATCCATCCACCCACACACCCACCCATCTATCCATCTGTCCACCCATCCATCCATCCACTCATCCATTCGTCCATCCACCCACCCATCCATCCATTCATCCTTCCATACATCTGTCCACCCACCCATCCATCCATCTATCCAACCACCCCACCATCCACCCACCCATCCATCTACTCATCCGTCCACCCACATACCCACCCATCTATCCATCTATCCACCCATCCATCCATCCACTCATCCACTCGTCCATCCACCTATCCATCCATCTATCCACGTATCTACCCATCAATCCATCCATCCATCCATCTAGCCATACATTCATTCATCCATCCATCAAGTCATTCATCTCTCCATCCACCCACCTATCCATGTACTCATCCATCTGGTCATCCATCCATCCATCCATCCACGCACACACCCACCCATTCATTTACTCATCCATCCATCTATCTGCCTATCCATCCATCCATTTACCCATCAATCTACCCATCCATCCTTCCACCCTTCCACCCACATACCCATCCATCCATCAACTCATCCATCTATCTATCCACCCATCTATCCATCCACCCAGCCACCCATCCATCTACTTATCCATCCACCCAGCCACCCATCCATCTACTTATCCATCCACCCATCCATCCTTCCATCCAGTCACCCACCCATCATCCATCCAGCCATCCATCTTCTAAAGATTTAGTGCCTACCCCAAGGCTAGTTCTGATGGTATAAACAGAGTCTCGTTTTTGTGGACAAGTTTTTAATGCCATGCTCTTTCCTTTGTGCCACGTGGTCAGAGCAGTGTTCTTACTGCCTTGGGCATACTTACTCATACTTACTTAGATAGCACTTCTCTCTTTAAGTTAGTTATTAATGGTTATTATTAGTGATGATGTGTATACACACACATAAAACAGTAAACAGCCTGGTGTGTGATGCTTCTCATAGCAGAACTACAGAATTACACAATCCAGGTTTAAAAAGAAGCTACCTCTTTGCATCTGTGTGATCGTGAGTAAGGAATTTAATGCTCAGCTTTGTGTCTTCTGCTAAGTGAGGCTAATGACTGGGACCCCACCTCCAGGTCCCTGGAGATAATGTGTGAGGTGCTCCGCTGATGGCCCGACTCAGGGTAAACACTTAGTAGGCTGAATCTAGAGCGGAATTTTTCCCCTCTTCTTAAATTCGGTGACTATACTTGATAAATGAGCTGACAGCAGATGGATGGGTCAGAGAAAAGTGTCCAGATTTTCCTAGATGTTAGAAGTACATGGTTCAGACCTGGGGAGAAGTTTCTAGAAAATAGACCGCCCCCCCCCAAAAAAAAGCAGCTGTGATGGAAGGTTTTTATACCACCTGACAATGCACTCGTAGAGGTGGCAAGACAAGGGAGAGGCTTGTCTAGGCTTCTTAGGGGTGGTAGCTGTGGGAAGGTAGGTGCATGGACTTCTTCTGATGGAAAGGGTTATTTATTTAGCAAGGTCGGCCTAAGTCACCGCTTCTCCTTGCTCTCTCTGTTTCTACCGAAAAGGTTTTCACTTTTCTGGGCCAGGGGGAAGCGGGGCACCTTCTCAAGGGGAGTTTGTGCCCTGATTTCAAGCACAGGAGGCAGGTAGCGAGCTCTTCCTTTGTCCGCTTTTGCTCAGTTTCTGCTCAAAATAGTCCCTGTGCCAGAGTAGTGTGTTCGAGTGATGTGGACCTGCGTGAACCCGTGGGCTGAGGAGGCAGAGCTTCTCTCTGGCTTCAGGGCTCACCCCTGAATCTGGAGTTGGTCCTGATTCAGCCCCTTAAAGATGGCTGGGGGTCCACCTGCAGGACAGGCAGCTGTGATGGACACCCGGGGGTCCCAGGACCGCAGGGCAGTCTGAGACCTGTTCCCTGACCTCAGCAGGACTCCTGCTCTCATCTCTGACCAGGAATCAGGGATCCCTCTGGGTGGTTCGGTTTAGGCACTTCTGTTTAAAGTCTCCCTTGGAGGAGGCTCCTCTGGCCACCCCATTTGTCACCCTCTCCTTTGTTCTGGCATTTGTCTTTTTTTTTATAGCACTTATCACCTTCTAACCCACTACAGGAATTATTTATTTATCTGTTTAGGAAAGGTGCAGGCAGGAATGAAGGTGAGCAGGCCGGCAGGCAGGAAGAGAGAGGAGGAAGAAGCACTTTATTTTATTTAGTTGTTCATCTTGGTGGTTCTTCCACTCCAGCCCCGGGTTGTGAACTCAGGTCCTTGATAAGGATGTGGACTATGCCAGCCAGAGGCTGTGGACTTAACCACTAAGCCACCAAAGCGTACCTATTTATTATTTATTTTATTATGTTTATTTTAATTTTCTCTTTCTCCCCATCAGCATGAGACCTTATCCAGGGACTAGTCTCTATTGATCTTACACTCACCCCCAACCCCCGAAATGGCTGACGACCGCAGGTGTTGTGCATGGTTGAATCCATTACTGAGAAAATTCAACAGCCATGCAACTTCCGCCTGCTGACCTGTTGCGACTGGCCTGACCCCAAAAGCTGGGTCTTCTTGCTCTCCTCGGGGACACAAGGAACCTCACGGAACGCTGACATGTAACGAGGTCCCTCTGGATGGTGATAGTGCAAGACAGAAAGCAAGTCCCCTCCATAAACAAGACCGAACCCAGACGAAACGAGAACACCAGGCCACCCACCTGCATGAGCAGACCTCCGCCTCCAGCGCACGTGAATGCCCGCTGCTTCCTTCACGCTTTCAGCTCTAGCCTCTTCTCCTCCTCCAGCCTCCTGGATAAAGCTGATAAAGAGACTTGGTCACAGAACCCCTGCTTTCTGACTGCAGCCACCGCAGCACGATGCTTCCTCGACCCCACCCTTAGGTCCCTGGACACAGTGAGGGTCAGATAATGGCACCCCTCACCCCCTTGCCTGAGACTGCTCTGCTTCTCTGGGTGTGGTTATAAACCCAGCTCTGTTGGTGGTGGCCTCAGACTGGATGCTTCCGAGAGTAAAACTGTGTCAGGAGGCCTCCCCACACAGCTGTGTAGGCCATCAGCACTGTCAGAACGGCCGGACAGATGCATTATCTGCTGAGCTGGGTTCCAGTTTTCAGTCTGCAGAGCGAGAGGGTTGACCAGATGCATTGCCCGACTGCTGTACAGCTGTCACATTTTCTTCCTCCCAAGTGTTCCGAAGCACTTACTGGGGACCTTCCATGGTGGGGACTGTAAAAGAAGTAGCAGACATAGGAGAGAGCATCTTAGAATCCCCTACTGTACTCCCCGCCTGCCTCGTGCTCTGTGGTTCTGGGCCAGATACTTAGCCCAGAACTTCGGTTTTATTGTCAGTAAAACGGACCATGTTGATTCATAATTATCTTGGTAAAT
This sequence comes from Solenodon paradoxus, assembly GCA_004363575.1. NCBI lineage: Eukaryota > Metazoa > Chordata > Mammalia > Eulipotyphla > Solenodontidae > Solenodon > Solenodon paradoxus. The sequence continues at coordinate 225,195 of RJWH01001758.1, forward strand.
AATATGAAGGATACTAAAAGAGCAACATTTCTAACATTCCTCTGTATTCCCTGAATCAAATGCTTGTTAGAGGAAATCTTACGAGAACAGTGCTGTTACTCCACTAACACACAAGGCAGTAAAGGCGCAGAGAAGTTAAGTAACTTTCCTAAGATCACACAGCTGAACAGCATCCAGGCTGGGCTTGAAACCTTGATCTTTGTCATCTTAAATCACATATTGTCAGGCTGTCCAACCTTATTTTTCAGAAGAGAGATCTTGGTGATGAACATGAACCCTGCTTTAAAAGTGTGGTGTATTTGGAGAACCAAGTCGTCCACACTCGTGATGACTGTTGGAACCAGCCAGGATGTGACATAAAGTAAAAGTGCACCGGTTGGGTCCACGTGCCCTAGGCTGTGGAGGTTGAGAGACTGGACCAATGGGTGGAGGGTTTAGGACTTTGAGACCATACTGGTCTGAGAAGGGTTTAGACTTGGGAGTCGGAAACCCGAGATCTTTGCCTCATTTTACTACAGATGTGCTCTGAACAAGTCTAATTGCTAGGTTTTTTTAATTCGCAAAAAATAGGGTTCACCATCTCTGCTCCTGACCTCGCACAGTCAGTAGCACTGTGTGAAAAGTGCTTTATGAACGGTTGTGTAAAGAGTCAGGCTGTAAAAGTTATGGCCTCGCTCTAACTGTGGAAGAAAAAAGTCACACATGGTTTCAAGACATTTCACACAGCACAAGCCAGGTGCTAAGTGATCTCTCTGTCTTCTACTACCGAACTGGGGAAGAAAGGGTTGCCATGGGAACCTTGTCATTATCATTCAGCAGATGTAGACTTGTGAGGGCAAGAGTCTTTTTTAAAGACCCTTTTGGAGACATGTGGGGTCTTGGAATATGGTGCCAGGGGCCTCTGGAGAGGGGGGGGACTTTAAGGAGGGGAGCCAGCAAGGGCCCTGGCTCCATTGGGGAAGGAAAGGGGCCCAGAATCCAGCTGCTACCTTTAAGTGGTCTTCCCTGTCCCCTCCTCTCTGAGTCAGTCTTAATGATTTAAGGATTTAAACTGGAAAATGTGTTAACTAAATTACCCTTTCAAGTCAGGTTATAAAGTCCCCCTAGATTAAAGGACAAGAGTTCCTTCTCTGAAATTGACCATGGTGGTGGCAGTGGTGATGATGATGATGATGATGATGATGATGATAATGATAATGATGATGATGATAGTACCACCATCTACTATTTCTTTTTTTTTAATTTAATATATCTTGAGGTAACTTGGATCTACAAAATACATAAACTCTTATGTGCAGTTTCCCCATTCCTTGGATATATGACAACACACCCTGTCTGCCACTTAATTACCAGAAGTCCTTCCTCACTGTTCATTGGACCCACCACTCCTTTCTCCCACTCCCCAACCCATTCTTCTCAATTTTGTCATCAATGTCCAAGGGCTGTTTTTTATTTTGTCTCTTCCATCGTTTTGTTTCTTCATATCCCAACAGTGAGTGAGAGCATCCAGTATTTGTCTTTCTCCTTCTGACTTACTTCATCTATCATCATCCCCTCTAGTTCCATCCATGTTCCATATGGTAGGATTTTGTCTTTTTAAGGGCTGTGTATTCCATTGTGTATATCACATCTTCTTCATTCATTCATCTGATGATGAACAATTCTTGGCTATTGTGAATAAAGCTGCAATAAACATGGGGGTTCATCTATCTCAGAAAATTAGTGTCTTGTGTTTTTGGTAAATGCCCAGAAGTAGGATGATGGGATCCTATGGGATTTCCACCATCTACCATTTTTTGAGTGTGGTATATCAGACATTATATTCAGCATTTGTGGACATAATCTCATTTAGCAGTTGCAATAAGTTACTTTACTGTCTCCTAGACCTTGGAGCCTGGCTTAAAAACCACTTGGCCACCATCTTGTTTCCATCCCCGTACTCTGTATACCGTGGATGTAAATGTGTTTATAATGGGAATATCAGGGTGGCTGAAATAGACTGGAGATGTTTGATTTGTCTTCCAATAAGCTTCCAGTTGTTCATTTCTGAGCATTCATGAAGATACTAGTATTAGTATCCTAATTTTACAAAGAACAACAAAACCAACAGAGGTCTTAAAAAAATCCATGCTGGCCAATTTTATTTTGATTGCTCAGGTCTCTGGCTTCCTTCATGGAACTATTGATTGATGTGGGAGGGGCTGCTTCAGACCACAGTCAGTTGCTCCTTGTGAAGAATGTCAGTGACATTGATCGTGCTGGGGTCCTTAAGACTCATCTGCACAGATATAGGCTGTTGATTTTGTATCCACCAGTTAGCATTGGGGGGGCAGCAGGAATTACTGGTTGATGATTGATCGGCAGCTATGGTTTATACTTAGGCTCTTTGGGGGAGGAGAGAACTGATGAATGAGAGAGATAAGGCAATCTGAGATGGAGTTATGTTGGTTTTGTAAGGCAGTTCTTTAAAAAAAAGACAAAATCTGAGGTGGTGAAAACCAGGGTTTGCTTGGCTATTCCTCATTTGTCATCTGAAAATATTTTGGGAAGAGTTGTCTCTATCACACAGGACATCTGGGGACACTGTGTAGGGCATTTGATAGACTAGCACATCTTCTTAGAAGTCCACTGGGTTTGAAAGTAGTGCTTCTTTATCCAGCAGCCATTTATTAGTCACCTACTATGCATAACTCTGCTGGACAAATGTCAGACATGTCAGCATTGAAACTATACTCAATATTGTTGACAGGTTGAGTGTATCTTATTGAATTCTACTTTTAAAATTTTTGACTGGATCATCTCTCTTTTATTTGTTTTTTTTGTTTTTTTTCACTCCTCCCTATAAATTACTTTGTATTTGTGAATGTCATGACACATGAAATTTAGAAAACACTAATTAGGTTAATAGAGAACGTTTACCTGGGGATATTCTGACTGTGATTTTATTCAAAGTCCTTGATATATATGATCAAGTTTTTGTCTTTTCAGAGCATTTAGTTCCAGGTCATCTTTTTCAAAGCATTTTTCCAACACCAAGTACTTGTCTCTTTAAGTTTATGTTGGCTTACCCTGATGGAGTAGCGGTTGAGTTCTCCTGCAGGGCGTAGTCCACATACAAATTCTACTTTTTTAAAAAGGAGAATCAGCTCACATTGTTAAAGGAGAAGTTTCAGAATAGTTAGGTTTAATGCAATGGGATGAAAATAAAAAGATAAAACTTTGTGCATGTATGTATGAATGAAACACTTTGAAGTAACATGGAAGCTGAAAAAGAATCCATCGCATATAGAAAGTTGTAATCAATGGCTTCTAGTGACAAGGAAAGAGACAACACAAGAAAGAACAACCAAATGGAGCACCAGTGGCACTTGAATCTGGAAATCACCCAAGATCTAGAGGCCAGAAGAAGTGATGCTAAGTGACAAATAGATGTAGTCATGAAAATCCAGGCAATGGGACTTGATAGAAAAAATGGCTCGGTTCTTATTCAAATTAATTTAAAGAGGGAGAACTTTTGAGTGTCAGCTGGTGTTAAGGAATTAGTTTTTTGTCTTCGTGTGGTAATAAAATTGAGTTTTACTTTCAAAATCTTTATCTTTTATATACATGTATTGCAGTATTTTTGACTAGATGACCATATATTGGGGGTTAACTTGAAAATAATTGCAGGGATAGGAGGAATGGGTAGGGTAGAGATGAAAAAAGTCTGACCAGGACTTGATAATCATTGATGCTGGGTCATAAATGTATAGGAATTCTCTCTTGTTCTGAATGTGTTGGACAAATTTTGATAATGAAAGTGTTAAATGAGATAGTGATGTATTCTTCTTCTCACCCAGTCCACAATAATAGGCATTGGCAGGTCCATTGGAAGGAACATCCTGAAATGTTCCAATATCATGTGACATTAGAAGGATGATCCGGTGGGCTGACACTGGTCCCCGAGTTTCTAGGGTTTGGCTTTCTCAGAGACTGCGTGAAGGGATGGAGAGAGACGTAAGCAGGTGGATCTTAGGTGTTCTGAACATGCACTTCGATCACAGTGGTTTGACTTTTATGTTCGGTATCATCATTTCCCCATAGTTTCCTTTGGGACAAAAGCATTTTTTTTTAATTGAAGGGATATTGCATTTTGACATTAACTAGTTTTAAGGTATACATAATACAAATTTACATCTGTATATAGCACAATAGATTAACCAATATTTCCCTTTTCCCCCCTTCATTTACAATTAATTCCCTTTTCCCCATTTCCCCCCATCTCTCCCCCATCTCCTCTGCTCCCTTTGATTTGCCTTTTTGTCCCCACCACTAAGAGTCCAGTGCTGTTGGAGTTAGTTCTCTCTTTTTTCTATAGTTCGGTGTTGTTTTATTTATGTCTTTTGTTTTTTTTCTGTCTCTATACACATCCTGTGAGTGCTTAGCATATGATGTCCTTCTCCTGGCTTATCTCACTGAACAATTCTCTCCAAGTCCATTCATGTTGCTGCAAATGGCAGAATCTCTCCCTTTTGATGGCTGCATAGTATTCCATGGTATATATGTACCACATCTTTGCTTTGATGGGCATTTAGGTAGTTTCCAGCTCTTAGCTATTGTGAAGAGTACTGCAATGAAATGGGTGCATCTATCTCTTCGAATAAGTGTTTTTGTGTTTTTAAGGTAAATGCCCAGTCGAGGAATAACTGGATCACATGGAATTTCCATTTTCAGTTCTTTGAGGACTCTCCATACTGCTTTCCAGAATGGTTGCACCATTTCACACTCCCACCAGCAGTGAACTAGAGTTCCCTTTTCTCCACATCCTCTCCAGCACTTGTTTCCCTTTTTTTTTTTTTTTTTTTTTTTGCATGCTAGCCATTCTTACCGATGTGCGGTGATATCTCATTTTGGGATAAAAGCATTTTTGATGCTTTAGAAAAAGGAAACAATTCTCTAATTGCATCCATAGGAAACTGAAGCCCAGAGAGGGTAGGTGATGTCCACGTTACACAGCAGGCAGATGCAGGGCCCCAGGCCTGTCAGATGGTCCTTGCAATACAATCAGACTCCCGGTTGTTCTGGAAACTTCCCACATAGGGTCTCCAGGGAGATCAAGCTGCATCTGCCTTCCAGGGCTGTTCCAGGGCCCCACCCCTCCCCCTGGAGTGGAAGCGGAGCTGCAGTTGTTCCCAGTGCCTGGTGTACCAGGGATGTGCCCTCGCAGAAGTGCTGGTGCTGTGCTCTCAGCTCCCTGATCTTGGCTGAGTGTCCGAGCCAGGGACCCAAGAAGCTGGAGGGTGGCGCTGAATTTGGGAAATGAACAGTCTTCCTGAGACACTACAGCCTGGGAAGGCTGTGCATTCTACCCTCAATCACTTTGAATCTTCATTTCACCTGCTGCTCATCTTGATTTGCCTTGTTCAGAACAAGGCTGTTGAGAATTTTGGAGTATACTCTGGCTGGCATCTCTCCAGGGGAGGCATCATTCATAATTTGTTTTTAAAAGAAAGTGCAGGCAGGCAGGCAGGCAGACATGCAGGCAGGAAGAGAGAAGAGGAAGAACTTAGCCTTATTTAGTTGTTCATCTTGGTTGTTTCCACTGGTCCTATGATGTGAACCCTGGGTCCTTGAGATGTATGTGGACTACACCTGGCCAGAGGTGGCGAACCCAACTGCCACTCCACCAGGGCTTGCCAGTTTTAATCTTAAATGAGTGCCCATTGTGTGCTGTGACTCTGGGTTCCAGTGCATAGTCTCATAAATTATTAATGTGATAGTCTAATAACTTAGTTGAATCATTTAATGAGAAATAATGCACAGGAGTTGACTTTTGCAGTCTTTACTCCTTGTGAGGCGCCATGGTAGTGCTTTACCTGTATTTGGTCACTTAGTCCTGGCATCAGCCATGAAAGAGAGTTGCCGCGAATTATCCCGCTTTACAGAGAACTGTGTACAGGTTTTGGTGGAAGAGCATGGTTGGCTGCTCAGCCCGAAGTGGAAGCGGGTGCAGGGTGAATCTCTGGGGCAGTTAGAGGAGAGCAGTGCCAATTTCATAAGATAAAAATATTGGCCACTTTTTATTTAAGTGCTCCTCAGCTCAATAAATATAAAAAAAAAAAAAACACACAAAATTTGTCATTTCTCCTGTAAACCTGCAAAGCTACCAGTTTCATTAAAAAGGCGATGACAAATCTATTTTTAATTTTATTTTTTATTAAAAATCTCCCTACTGCTTGAGATTCTAATCTCTAACTGAATAATAGGTGTCATTTCAGAGTTGCAAATCGCCCTGCAGAAGCATGCATTTTGGGTACTTAATAAAAAGGACTGGGATGCTTTCTATTCGTGTCGGCACAAAAATAGGTCAAAGAGCTTTTCCTTTTTCCTTTGGAGTACAGTGTTCTAACTTTCCAGATGGCGAGGAACCATTTAGAGCTATAAAAGGATTTTGATTGAGATAATGGTAACCTTGTTTAATTTTGCAACATTTCTCTTTTGCAAAAGAACTTGGCTTTTCTTGGACTTTCTTCTGCGAGGAGCTGATAATATTTTAGCCTGTTATTAGTGACCAAGGGATTCTGTTTGGAGGGCTTTTTGTGATGAAATCCCGATGTTGTGAAACAGTCGGCTGCTATTTTCGGAGTCCTTGGTTTTGGAAGATTTGTATGGAGTCTTGATTTTGTCTCTGAGTATTGTGACTCGGCAGGTCCCCATGCCTGTTGTGGGCACCTCTTAATTTTTCCATTTCAGCACTTATTGACCCTGCTCCGTTTGTCTCTGGAAGTCCTCTCTTCGGCCCGTGAACTTCCTTCAGGGGAGCATGAGACTCCCTGGCTTCCGGGTGAGGCATACATTCAAATTACCCAAGACCACAGCAAATTCGGGTGGGCTCGTGACCTCGTGGGAGTCAGAAGATGCGCTGAGACTCTCATAGACACCGTCGGGAGATGCTCATGCATCCATTGGCCTGGAGCCTCAGAGAAGGCAGCGGGGCATCGCCAGCTCCGCGCTCCCAGGCAGCCGTGCTCCAGAGTCTGGCATCTGAGAATGAAATCAGTATGTAAGAGCAGCACTGAGAGCCGGAGCAGGAGCAGGCCATCGCTCGGACCTGGATCAGACCTGGCCTGTGGGCAGTTGACTCAAGCACTGTTTAGATTACAAACCTCTCAGTTTCCTCTTCTGTTCAGAAGAGTTTTTCTTCTATGACTCGCATCTGGAAAAATCCCCTTGCATTCTGTGTGAGACCTTTTCATCCACTGGTAAGAGGAAATGTAATGAGCGTATTTGCCCATTACCTAGGCTTCGCATAAAGATGAAGGACGGTCAGAGACCCCCAAAGCATTTTCAGAGCAGTCCAACCCGGGTCTGGTATTAGGAAGTTGCCAGAAAAAGATTCTAGAACCTTTCAGACCAATTTCTGACTTTGTTCTTGTGAGACAGGGCACAACTGCTTCATTTCATAGATCAAAGCTAACAGGAAAGATCAGACTCTATGATAATATCTCAGTATTTTCCCAACGTGAGTTGGCTTCCAAGAATACTTTCAGATGAGTATGTGGAAAAGCACTGCTTAAGGACTAAGAGTGAAACTGTAAATGGCTTCTTTAATTTTAGGACTTTTTTGGTTTTTATGATTCTGTGTGTGTGTGTGTGTGTGTGTGTGTGTGTGTGTGTATGTGTTGGCCTCTTACTAAGTTTTCTAGAGTTTTAGGTGGGGGCTGTCCATTATGGGTACTTCTGTGGGACTGGGTTTGCTGTTCAGCATACTAAATGGAATTATTTTACATGTAAATATAAAGTAGAATAGAATCCCCAACCTTGACAGGACAAATATATTTTCGACGTTATGCATTTTCTCTCTTGGTTTGCACTGTCTCTTATACCTTCTACAGTTTAGAGGCTTTTTCTTTTTTCAAGAAAAGGTGCAGGTAGGAATGAAGGTGAGCAGGCAGGCAGGAAGAAAGAGGGAGGAAGAAGCCCCTTATTTTATTTAGTTGTTCATCTTGTTCATTCCCGCTTCGGGACATGAACCCAGGTCCTTCGGATGTATGTGGACTGTACCCAGTCGCTACTCCACCAGGGCCACCAGTTCGGAGGTATTTTAGAGGTGTGTTCTCTAATGATTTGGCCTCGGGTTCATTTCATGGTTCTGTAAGCTATACGTGCCTGGAGTGAATACACGCAGCAGAGAGTGAACGGACTTTGAGGTTGGGTGGACTTGCTTTGCAACCGGGAGCCTTGCTCCCCTGGACCTGGGTGATGTCTGTGAAAAACAAAGGGTCCTGAGTGTGAGCATGTCATGAGGTGGGTGCATGTGAAAGGGCTTCCCCCATCACAGGACTCAGTAATCACTTCTCTTATTTTTTTTATGCATGCAGATGAGATCTTTTAAGGCAGTCGTTCTGACTCTGGGGAAATTAAGAATTTTATTAAAGAATCAATCTGTCCCCATAGCATTTATCTTTTTGTTCTTTAGGCTATGAAATCTTATTCTCACCCACTGTTCTATTTTTTGTTATCTGGGCAAGTTTTGGTAGAATCCTGAGAATGCTCTCTGTTTAGGCAGACTAAAATATGTTTATTTGTTCCTTCGTTTATTCATTCATTCAACAAATGTATAATGGGGACTTTCTCTGCCTGGCGTTGAAAACATTTTCCTCTCAAAGTCTATTCTTGACTTTGTGGTATGTCTGTGGACTGGGCTATTTCTAAAGCTGATGTTTAGATAAAAGTAATTTGTTTTCTATCAAGAATTCCCTGTTTGTTCCCTCTCTTGGGATAGATTTTTCTGTTGTGGGAAGAGTCCATTCCTTTCCTTTTTCACCCCTTGCCTGAAATAAAATGTGGAGCGCTGTCCTGGGGCAGATGGATGGGATAGATTCTGCGAACATCTTGGGCTGGGGAGCTCCGGGGTGGAGCAGGGCTGCCCACTGGCAAAGAGGGCTGTCCACCATCAGAGAGTTCCATCAGAGGCCAAAGGACAGCACTGAGCATGTTTTTAGATCTTAGTGGTTCTGTGAGTCACTGAGTCACTGAGGGTGGACTAGAGGAGAGTCCAGCAACTTAGGCCCCCATAGAATGTCAGTGAGACCTGGACATTCAGATCACATGATAAGAAAGCAGTGGGGCTGGTCTAGAGCAGAAAACAGTAGCCGGTGAGCTAAGCATGGCTTTGACATTTTTGGTGCTCAGAATAATGTTAAAAAGAATATTGTTCTGTGATATATGAAATTCACACTTCAGTGTCCATGAGCGAACATTTGTTGGTCCACAGCCACATCTGGTCTTTTACTGTAGTCTGAACTGCTTTTTACCACCAGGGCAGAGTTGAGTTGTCACAGAGGCCAGATGGCTGGTAAAGTCCCAAATATTTGCGATCTGACCTTTTACATGAACCATTTGCTGATCTTTGTTCTGCGGTAGAACTTTCTGATTCTTCTCCCTGACGCTTTGTGGAAAGTAGGCTTTGCGCAACATGTGGGGGATACATGAACCTGCTGTGCTGGCCCAGGGCTGAAGGGAATGAGTCTCAGTGAATCTGCAATCCTTGCTCCGCAACCAAGCTGACCGGAGGCTTCACCCCGACCTGTGGCCAGGGACACAGACACTCAATGAGCCAGCTCTAGATGCTCATTTGGGCCAGCTCTGGATGCTCATCTGGGCCAGTTCTGGACACTCACCTGGACTAGCCCTGGGCACTCACTGGCTCATCTCTTCAGTGGCTCCTAGGAGAAGCCCCCAGACTCAGATTTCACAGCCACCTCCGTAATTGACTCTCACAAAGGACTTAACCATTTACAAATGCTTTTTCAAGCATGCTCCTCTTTCCTCCTCTTTGTTCTCTAGTTTTGCCTTTAACATCCTTGAGTTAGCCCTTCTTGGAGGGCTTATGTGTTTGCTGTTAAAAAAGCCGCAGTGTTATTGGGAAAATGGGACTTAATACATAGACTAGCGGGTAGTACAAAGATTAAGCTATTGATCACAGGAACTGCCGTGTTCCAACCCCAAAGCGCTTGATTGTGTACATGAACACAGAATTTTGCTTGCAAACTGAAAGGCTTTCCCAAATCCATTTGTGTCCAGAGGTCTTACACATCAGGCTGAACCTAACACAACTGGGAAGAAGAGGAAAATAGTGACTCCGAGCTGTTGGCCTTAAATGGACTTTTTTTCCAATAAGCTGTGACATCATACATCTGAAGAGCATAACCTTTGGGTATATGTCTGGAAGTGGGATATGCACCCCTATGTTCTTAGCAGCACACTTTACAGTAGCCCAGACATGGAAACCATCTAAATGCTCATCCACAGATGACTGGATAAAGAAGCTTTGGTCTCGAAACTCAATGAGATTCTATGCAGCTGTTCAAATGATGAACTTGTGCCCTTTGTAACAACCTGGATGGAACTGGAGATGATCATGTTGAGTGAAATAAGACAGAAGGAAAAAGAGACGTACAGATGCTTTCACTCAAATGTGGACCATAAAGAAACAGATAAATCTCAACAAAATTCACAGGGTGCAAGGCTGTGACTAGCATGGGTATAAAAGAGCGGGAAGGAAGGAGGGAGCAAGGTGGTTGGTGGTAAAGGGCACTGGAACTGTGGTGGCAGGTGAGGTGTAAAATAGACTGAGGTGTGAATGCAGTGTCCTCAAAAGCATATAGTAATGTAAACAAATGAAACAATAAAATTATTACAAAGAATAACCTGACCGAGTGCCTCGTGTCGGGTCTAGGGCCCAGTTTCTCACGTTTAATTTCATGTCAGTGTCCCTGTAATCCTACACAGTGATATTTTGGTTTCCTCTATTTTAAAGATACTAGAGTATCATAATTTAGAGTCTAGATTAGAGGTTCATGATAGGTAAGTGATAGACCCAGTATTCTATTTTTATTTTTTTTAAAGGAAAGATGCAGGTAGGAATGCAGGAAGAGAGAGGAGGAGGAAGCGTTTTATTTATTTTATTGTGTTGTTCGCCTTGGGTTTTCCCCCAGGCTCCAGGTTATGAACCCAGGTCCCTGGCATGTATGTGGACAGCTCTGACTCGAAGCCGCGGACTTGACCTTGAAGCCACCAGGGCGCGCCAGAGCCTGCATTCTAACTTAAACTCTTAGTGGCACTGGGATGCGGTTGGTACCAGTGTTCTCAGAATGGATAAAATGCTTCTAGATATGGCCTGATCTTCAAAAGGCATTCTTCACCTGCTTTTGTGAGGCAGCTCAGTCTGGGGAGGGCTGCTGTATATCTGACTTTCCTGAATGCCATTCGGCGCACTCATCGTTGTGCAAGTACCTCACACTTGTGGAGGGTGTTGAACAGTAAAGTCCCTCTTGAGACCGCTCCCAGACATCCAGGGGTTGAAACCACAGGGCATTTGCACAGACTGGCCTGCCCATGTGCAGACCCCAAAGTGCCAAATTGTCAATGTGAAAATACTTCGAGAGGCCACATGCATGCTTTTCTAGCTGTAAGATATTATACCAACCTAAAATCCTTGTCGCTATGGAATAATAATTTATGCATAGGCACCAGCTACAAAGTATAATTCAGCTGCATCCAGTTTTGCAAGAATTTTCCCTCGTGGAGTGCTCACCATTGTGTGAATTCTCATCGGAATAAAGAAAAACAAAATTCCTTTCCAGAACCTGGTTATTCTTTGAAATAGCTTTGGCCTTAGACATTGGAGGTACACATGATTCTCCGTTGGAAATGCTAACTGTATCATTTCTAAAGCCATAGCTTTGTTGTTGAGACTTACTAGCATGATAGAAACTTTTACTCAGGCCTTATGACTTGTCCCTGCCTGCTTTGTTCATTTACTTAAAGAGTAAAAGAAGGAGCAATGATCCCCTGCCCTGCTCCAGCATGTTTCCTTTGAATATTCACTCTTAAGGTTTTGCTTTTTAAAAAGAAAATGTTGTTTGACTTAAATGTTTACCATAAAAACTATAGACTCTGCAAATGCCCGACACTCTGCAGTTGTTTCTCAAGAGCTGTAGATCCTTTATATTGATTTGATTATGGTTATTACTCAGCTCCCTCTTTAGCCATAAGCTCCAGAGAGAAGGGACTTTTGGGTCACTGTAGTGTCCTTGGCAGCTGAAAAGATCGCAGCATCGTCATGCTCATAAATATTTGTGAGTGTGAAGTCCTCAGGAAGGGGTGAAGGACCCCGACTTTATTCTCTGGAATCCCAGCTTCACCGCTCCGTGACCGAAGGGCCCTGGCAGGTCTCAGAATCCAGTGTTTCCCACAGGACTCATGAGGTCTGTTTCAGGTTTCCCCATTACCTGGAAGAAGGGTCTTCCTCTCTGGTCTGATTCGGAAGGTTATTTTGTGGGTCTGGAAATGCTCACAAATTGTATTTAATATTAGTGAGTGGCCATCATGTCCCCAGACCCCCTCAGGCCCCCAAATACCTGCCAGATCTTACCAAGTGGGAATGTTCCACTTTTGGATAACGAGGGACAGCTATAGTTAGCTAGGGCCACCTTTACAAAGGACAATAGAAATTAATTTCCTCAGCGTCCTTGGGAGCAGAAGTCTGAGATCGTGGCTTCGCAGGGCTGCTTGACCCGAGACCCCTCTCTGGCTAGTGGCGGGGTCTCCCCCTGTGTCTTCACACGGCCTTCCCTCAGTGCGTGTCTAACCCCATGTCCTTTTCTTTTTCTTTCTAATTTGTTTTAACGTGGTAACTTTGTTTTACACATTAAAATAGCTCATATGTGTAGGTTCCCCAGATGTGCAGCCTTCTCGTTCCTCGGGTACCTGTCAGCGCTCTGCCACTGTCCAGAGGGCTCTCCCACTTGTCCCCATGCCGTCCCTTCCCGCTGGAATGGAATACGACACAGCAGTGTCCTTTTCTTATAAGAATCTCAGCCATGCTGGGCCACCTAGTGACCTCATTCAGCCGTGATCCCTGCTTTAGAGACCCGTCTTCCACTCCGTCACATTCTGAGGCACTGGGAGTTCGGACTTTAACAGATGAATTGCAGGGATGTGGGGAGAAGGAGGGGGCACAATTCAGCCCATACACTGATTTGGTTATACTTTGTAATTGGTAAAGTGCTATTCAGATGTTTAGGTATTACTGAGGGCTTTGAAATCGAATTGAGGAGATGATATAATTAACGTCAACTAGGCTCCTGCTTTCGGGGAGCTCCGTGGAGGGCGGGGTGCTTTGAGGTTCTCAGAAGACCTCCTCCCGCCCCCACAGCGGGGCGTGGGGCCGAGCTGTCTGGGACGGGTTTGGTTGAAGGTACTTCGTGCTCAGGGGCTGTGGAGTCACAGTGGCCTGCGCTTACCTGCCTGCCCCACGGCCACTCGCGGGACACTGGTGATGGCAGGACCTGACTAGCCCAGGCCGACAGCGGTCTAATCGTTAGCACTTATCGAAGTAACTTGTTGCCTTCCTCATTTTGCCTTTGAGGAAACTGAGGCATTGGTGCTAAGTAAGTTGTTCAAGATCACACAGCTGCTGATGGGGAGGTGGGATTCAAAACCACGCCATCTGGCACGCGTGCCAGCTCTTCCTGCCTCTCGCCGAGGAAACATGTCCCTGCAGGTTCCTCACCTGTGAGCTGCAAAGAAGCAAGATCCACAGAGGCCGGTTCCCTCCGTCAGCCTTCTTCTTCTCCCCAGAGCTCCTCGCGGCTCTGTGACCACTCGTGGGGTCAGCACTGCTTCATGGAAGCTGGTGAAACTGGACAGTGTCTTTCTGTAAACTCGGGTTCAGTGACCCTTGAAGACAGAGTGGCTGTGGGTCTCTAGACTTGTCTCTCGGGCCTTGCTGTGCATGCATAGCATTGCTCTAATGAATGAGCTGAAAGCCTTGTTGGCTTCCGGCCCGAAGGACCTTGTTGACTGATGGGGAAGAGGCATGTTACAGCTGTCGTTGCAGCGGTTTTCCTTCCCGTCCATGGTCATCATCTCGCCAAAGCGCTTCGCTCAGAGTTTCTCCATCTCCTCCCTTCCCCGGATGAGTCATCTGTGATTTCTCAGGCAGGGACCCGCCCTGCCTCCTGCCTCCACTTTCAGAGGAAAGTGGTTTCTTCTTAGGATGTTTGGAAGCTCCTGGTCTCAGAAGGAGTTAAATCTCGCCAGGCGGCCTCCTGGGAGCCTGTCCCTCTGGCACACCATAGGTTTTAATCTTCATTATCTTGAATGACAATGCTGTCAGCACCTAGGAGGGGTCCTCGAGCAGCCAGATGGTGGCTGAATTTTTCTGCCTAGTCATCAGTTTTCATCTGATTGCAGTGCAGGTGCAGGGAGGAGTGGTTTTCCTGCATTTCCCCTAACTTCCCCCATGAAAGTCCATTCCTCCAGGAATCCTTACAGAGACTCGGAAAGCTGGGAGAAATGCAGAGAGGTGAGGTGGTTAATGCAACCATTTAACCAACTTATTGAGCACCTACTATGTGCCGGGATTACGCACAGGGGAGACCGGAGTGAGTACCAGCAAGCCCCACTCCAGCAGACCTGTTCTGCTAAACAAATAAGCAGGGACTTTGTCGAGTATAGGGGTTTCTGAGAAGGGCAGAGAAGTCGGGTTAGCAGTCTAAGGGGCCAGAGTGTGACTGGACTACAGGGGAAAGCTGGGATGTTCTAGAGAAAGGGAATCTCAGAGAAGGGCGCACTGAATGAAATGAGGCAGTAAGCCACCTTAGGTGAGCAGGGAACAGCATGGCAGAGAGGACATAGCAGGTGCCAGCCAGGAGCATGATTGGCAAGGAGATTCTAGTGGCTGAGCACAGGGTGCGGAGGCTTACTCACCAATGTGATCGTCAAGGAACTCTTCTTTTCTCTCAGTCTGGCATTACTCTCTTCTCTCATCCTTGAAACAGTTGTCCTCACACCTGGGTCTTCTCCTGGGAATTAGTTAGAAATGCACATTCCTGGGTTCCACCCCAGATCTGTAGAATCCGAGACTCTGGGTGTGGAGCCCAGACATCTCTTTTTTCCTGATAACTGCCCTGGTAACTGAGGCTGCCCAGGCCTTGAGAGCTGTGATGCAGATGACGAAGTGAGAGCCCTTCCCTGTCTCTCTTCCAGTCGGCTCACCCCACCATGCAGCACGGGGCACCCCTCTCCTCACACGCAGCCCTGGAGTGCCTCTGGCCCAGGCCACGATGTGATGGAGCTGAGCTCTCTCTGTCCAGGCCAGAACTTTTTATTTCTGGCCTGCTGGGTTAACTCAGAAGTTGTGTGTGTGTGTGTGCGCGCATGTGTGTGTGCATGTGTGTGCATGTGCAGATCACATCCCTGTACAGAGATGTGAGTCCTTTTATGCAGTAGGTGTGCCAACATTTAGACAGCATGCATTTGAGGGGAGAAGGGAAGGAGGGTCATAGAGTATTCTTTTCACAAACTCTTCATATCTTCCTGGGAGAAACCATGGAATGAAGTAGCGCTGGTGTGCCAGGCTGGGTTTTGGGGTAATCCCACGCAAATCATTCCTACTCTGCCTTCTCTTTCCAGTTGAGCAAAACTGATTTCCACAGCTCCTTCCACTTGGAAATTCTAGGTCTGTGACTCTTAGCTCCTGATTTGAAAGTTTAAATGTATTTTGAAATTCTTAAAATTAGATAAGCTGTAACCTGCAGTAGGCTAGACAGTGCCCCCCAGATATCAGGTCCTAACCTGTAGGACCTCTGCTGTTACTGCATTTGATAATAGGAAAGGCCCTTTGCAGAAGTGAAGAAATTAATGATATTGGGGTAAAGAGATAATCCTGGATTCTGGGGGTGTCCCCTCAAGCCCATCACAAGGATCCTGAGAAGAGTGAGCTTCTCATGCACAGAAGATATGTGACCACAGAGGTGGAGATTGGAATGGTGTGACCCAAGTCAAGGCCAGCTGGTGTACCCCACAGCTGGGGAAGCAAGAAGTTCTCCCCTGGAGCTCCTGAGGGAGACAGCCTGTAACACTTGGATCTGGGGTTTCTGGCCTCCAAAGCTAGGAGCAAGTGCATTTCTGTTGTTTGAAGCCACCAAGTGTGTATTGCCGTAGACACAGGACAACGTAAAGAGGGAAGAGAAACGAGCATAATGCATCTGTATTTAAAAGGTACCCTGAAAGGCAGCGTGTCTGTTCTCGGTATCAAGGATCATTGGTGTGGGACTGGCGGGGACATGGGTTCTGTCCTCAGCACTGTCCTGCTCCAGCTCTGTTCTCCTGACTTCCAAACCCCACTTCTGGCAGTTTCTCTGTAGCACATCCGGCTGCCTCCTCCCAAGTGCTGCATTCCCAGGCCCACAGCTGTGCTCTTCCCTTACTTCATTGTAGGTGGGGAGTGGGGCGGCTTCCAGTCTCTGCAGAGTTCGGGTGGGGGGGCTCCGTAACACCCGGTGGGCTTTTCCCCTGTCTCTGCCAGCGGCCCAGCTTTGGGAGTTCGAGGAGTGTCCCTATTCTGAAACAAGCAGAGTTCCTCTGGAATGTTCCTTTATGAAGGTCTTCCTTCAAAATGGAGGGCAAGGGTCATTTTTCTCTGCAGAGTGGACACGGGATGTCGTCTGGGATGATGGGTCATGAAGTCACTCATATAATGATCAGCAGCTAGAATCGCAGACCAGACGGTGTTAAGACTGGTTCTTGGAAATGTCCCAAGCCGTGCTCCTCATCTTGTGCGTAAGAAAAAGAAACATGTTTGTTCCTGGGAGAGTGAGAGTGGAAGGCGACATCAGTGCGGTTCCTCTTGCTCACCAGCCCCCACGACTTCCTCCCTCCTTCCATAGCCAACACACTTTTAAAACATGTCATCGTATTCAGTTTTCTCAGCAGGTGACATGCATGGAGGCTGTCCTCTGCCTGGTGATGCTCTCAGCATTTTCCCTGTACTCGCCCGTATAGTTCTTATTAGAGCCCTAGAAGGGCTCTCCTATTCTTTGGTGAAAGTATTTAGACTCTCGAACTGGTCAGACCTTTACATTCTGGAGCCTTCAGTTTGCTGGTTACGTTTAAACCTCAGGTGTCAAATGGGGAGAGTCCCTTGGTCAGGGGTCAGTGTTGATAGTGAAAGGTGTGAAGTCACTGGGTAAGTTGGGGACTCAGAGAGAAACATGTCATTAGGGAGCATCAGCACCACTTAGGTAAATCAAACTGTCATCCTCTGTGGCTTCAGTGAGGCACAACAGTGATGTCTGTGAATTCTTTCTCCATATGACTGCAAAAAATCACTCAATAAAAAGTTTCCAAAATCCAGGGCCTACGGGTTTAACTGGCGTATGTGACGTGAAGCCTCCGGTGCTGTCACCTTCTCATCTGGAAAAAGAGGGCACTTGTGTCTACTTTTAGGATTGTGGTGAGGAGGAGGGGGCCTCATAATGCAGGTGAGATGCCTAAGTCCATGCACAGCATGATGGATGCCGTTAGTAAACTCCGCCAGTGCCAGCTGATGAGGCTCATGACAGGGCAAAGGAGGAATCATTGTCATTGTTCCGTGCGGTCTCTGGGGACTGTCAAGTTCTGTTCCAGGACTGGCCTTTAAATAGGACAGGCAACCTGCAGCACAGATGACTCAGTTTGAATAAGGGTATCATGACCCCAAAAGGCAGCGGGAAGAGCTGTACCCACAGACCCCCCCCGACAGGCCGGGTCGGAAACTCCTCCCTGTGTGAGGGGAGGCAGGAGGAGCTGCTGGCTGGCTGTAGAGGCCTCTGTCCACTGTCACCCTGTCTGTGGGCCTGAGTCACTGGCTCTGTCCTCAGATGTGGAGGGAAAGAGAGCAGGGAGCACAGGGGGTCAGCAGGTCTGTCTGACAGGTGGGTAGAGCTCTGTGAGAAGGGTGACTGGCTGCAGTTCTTTTCCAGTTATAAGCTCCACATAGACTTGGGCAGGTTATTAGCTAATACACATCCACCTGAGGGACATGTCTAAGTATCAAGCACTTATTTTGCTGCTTGATACTTCGACGTGTCCTTCAGGTGGAAGCGTATTGACCTCTGCTGTGTACCAGGCACTGTGTTAGACTCTGGGGAGACAGTCCCGCAGCTTCCAGCGCCTTGTCCGTTCCATTGCAAGGATGCAGCAACCAGCCACTGGTGCTGTGGACACAGCCAGCATCTGGGCAGCCGAGGTGTGTGTCGTCATCTCTGTACAGACTGGGGTTTTTCTCTCGTGGGGAGGCTCTTCGAGGACTCCTGAATTACTTGTTCTTTTTATATATCCTGCTTGTAGTCACCAGGCTGGATTAGGCTAGGCTATTTCTATGAACAACACCTGATCTCTGGGGTTTTTATAGCAAAGAATAGTTTATTTTTACTCATGTGACATGTTCATATGCAGTCGGCATGTGCATACATGGAGGGAGGGGTCCTGCCCATGTTCTCGGACTCTAGGACCCTGGTGGTCCCACTGCCTTGAATTTATTCCAGATCACAGTGGCCAGAGGGAGGTGGACCCTGGACCATCCTGTTCTGACTCATGAAAGTGTTTGCTTTCAGTTCATTGGCCAAAGGGAGTCTCACGGTCACTGTTACCGTCCGGGAGTCTTCCTGTGACTTCGAGAGGGTTTCTCTTGCCCTAACGACATCTGCATTATTCTGCTCAGCTTCAGATTTGGATTCCTAAGCTAGAAGTTCTACCGGAAGGGTGCGTTTGAAAGAGGAACTTGAGAAACAGGCTAGAAGCATGGGACTAGAAGTGACAGAGCTCTAGGCGAAGTGTAGGAGGCCAGTGTCCACCAAGTCCAGTCGGAGAGATCCACTGCGCAAGGCGGATGGCCGGGCACCTTTGCTGCTCCTGTGGGCTTGCCTGAGGGGCATTGCCGCTCGATTAATAGATGGTAGCCCTGCACAGTGTCCTTGCCAGGCACAGTGCCAAGGCTGGGGCTGCAAAATTAACTGGGATCATTGAGAACATTGTAGAATATTGTTTATTATATTGATTATAAGATCAAGGAACTATCTTTTCACTTAGTTAAAACTGAGCATTTCCACAATCAAAAGCAATCAGCCTTGGTTACCTAAAAAATCCACCTCAGTGGCACCTGTCCGGCTGGAATATTGTTGCTGAGGGTTTTTCATTTCCTTCACGTGCTGTTTGTAAACCCTTGATCTTCCAGGCAGACTTCCGTCTGAGTCCTTTGTTCTTACTTTTTACTTGTTCATCATGCTCATGAGTGTCAAGGATTTCTAGAAATGTACTGAAAATGGAGTAACTTTGATGTAAGCATATGTGTACATACACACACACACACACACACACACACACACACACTCACACCCTCACACCTCTTTCTGCTAAAAGCTAAAGGCCTTCTTCAGCCCACAGAAGGTCATTGGCTACGGTCAGAGAAGGCACAGGGCATTTTTTAGAGTAGCTTTGCCTGCAAATTCTGCTCTCTTCTCATCATGTGTTTCGATTTCCTCTATGCAGGTGGCTGCAAAGAAAACTTCTTAAATATTTCTGGCTCTCTTTCCTGGAGAACTTTCCTATCTAATCAAACAAACGTTTGTCAGACAGGTTTTGTATCCTCAAGGCATGGCGGGGAAAGAAAGAAGTGAAAGGTGCCTCCCCCACACTCTGAGAGTTTATAATTTCAAGACGGGGACATACCTCCGCTGTGGTAGCATTGTTCCAGTAGGTTTTCTGGACAGATTATCTCATTTAACCCTATAGTAGCCGTCAGGAGCTGTAGGCCTTTTTAGCTCTATGAAGAGACTGAGACTCTGAGAAGCTAGCTGTTACACCTCCATAGTCATGTCAGTATTTGGATATGAACTCGGGCTTCTCGCTTTAATTCAGTCTCAGCTCTTGTAACATCTGCCTGCCAAGAGGGAGTGATCAGAGATTCCTGAACCAGAGGGGAATCTCAGGAGGGGAGAGATTTTTGTTGGCGTTCTCCACCACTGTATGGCTGGTGGCTGAATGAGAGCCTGGAATAGCTACAGTGAAGACTTAGAAAAAACTCTTGCCCTCAAGGAGCTCACGGTCCAGAGCAGTGACCCTGAGAAGTGGATGTATCTTCTCAGCCCAGGGTGTCAGTTGCAGTGGCCCACGGTAGGTGCAGCCTCCTCTCCATGAGGTGTAACTTGTGAGCCCTGGTCCTCATCAGGATGTGGCCTTGTGCAGGTGGATGGTAGAAAGCATGTATGTGGAACAGCAGCGTGGACAAGGATGGGAAGGGGTGAGTGTCGCAGTAGCAAGCTCAGTCAAGATACCCCGTGAGTGAGAGGGGGATGGGGGGAAGTACTTGTTATTAGGGGGTTGAACATGGAGAATGAAGAGGAGCAGGAGGAGTCTGATAGGACCTATGCTTTCCTGCCCTAGCCAACTAGGTGGGTGGTGGCGGCCTGGGAGGAGGACCTATTTTGGTACACAAGCATAATCCTGTTCTGGAAAAAATGGGAACATCAGCTTTGGAATCAACTCTGGTTTTGTATTACCTTTCTAACCTCAGAAAGAATTCTTCACCTTCCCTGAGCTTTAGACCCCTGTATCTAGGAACACCAATATTCAGTCCCTACCTCACAGCGTTTTCGTAAGGATGAAATGCAATCCTGCGCATAAATCTCTTAAAGTTTGCTACATCAATGCTGGCAATTGATCAGTGTTAATAACTCATAATATCTAATGTTGAATATGGATAAAATATAGTTTACTGCACGGGAAAGCCAATATCTGGTAACCTTCAGTCTCATTTTAATGAATTGGTGCAAAATGTTGGAGGAGAAAATAAAGGGAGGAAGGAAAAGTTCATCTGCTATATTGCCAGACTATGCCAGGTCCTATGCTGGGTGTTTTGTAAATGTTCCTTATATGATTATCACGACCTGCCACTGGGCTGGAAGCATGGTGCATTGGAGCAGGCAGAAGAGACCCAATGAAGTGTCACGAATCCAGAGTTTTCTCATGCACTGGTTGAGTGGGGCTGCGGGGAGAATTAAGGCAAGATGTGTCTTTGTCCTACATGATGACTCAGGCTGAGGGAATCTGCTCCTGTTTTCAGGCAGCCTCTGAGCACTGGGCTCTGACGTCCAACCAGCAGAGGGCAGGAACTGGACAGCAGTGAGGGTCCAACTTGAACCATTGCTGCTCTTGTCCGGCAGGTGAGAACTTCACCTCAGGGTCACAGCTTGGAGGCTGGGATCATCTCAACCCGTGCTCAAATTTGGATGGACAGCTGGCCACTCTCCACAGTGGGAGAGCGAAAAAACTAAGTTTCTGAGAAACCAATATGCTTTCTTCAGGTCACATAGATTGTTGGTAGGAAAGGCAAGATTCACTTTCTGGATGATCTTTCTTCCCCTGGGGAAACAGAGGGTGGGTGGATGGGGGAGGTGTGGGTTAAATGAAGTGGGTTTTAAGGGGATTAAGTCATCAATAAAGCAAATTAATTATTTAGTCAAGCCTGCAGGTGATAAAGAAGGGATATCTGAAGTTAAGATAGTTGCGTGCACTTTCAGATGCTGTCACGGCCTGGAACTGGTATTCAGGAGGTGCTCTGGCAAAAGTTGTGGGCATCAGGGCAGGTAAGGACTTGGGAAAGCCCTGTGATCTCTTCCACTCCTAGAGTGGCCTCGGGGGGTGATATGATTGGAAAGGCGAGGAAAACCTGAGATTTTTATGAGGACAGTAAGAAGAATTTGTGGTCCGAAAACCTAAATTTGACAAAACTTCATCCAGAGCATTTGTGTTTGTGAATTCCTCATCATTGAGCCTGCGGAGCACACGGAGGGTCTTAGATGGACAGAGAGCACTGAGCTCACGTGGCCCTGGGAGGAGGAAGAATGAGATGTGACAGTGGAGCTGACAGACGCTGGCTGTGTGGTCAATACTTTCGGGTCCCAGGAACGCAGGAGGCCACGTGAACTTGGGATCAGGCTGCTGGTGAAATTGATGAGTCGGGTTCTCTTCCAACCGGTGGTCTTTGAAGCTGCTTTTGAACACGGAGATAAATCAATCTATCAATGCAAATTTATTGAACACACAGCAGATGCCCAAGTATTTATAACACCAGTTCCTGGGATGGCAGCGGGAAGAGGAATGAGTTGAACTCAGCCTCCGCAGCCTCTGGTTGTGGAGTGGGAGCCCTCCTGGGGCGTGGCTGACGGACTAATAATCACTTTGTTGTCAGAGAGAGAAGGAGATCACAGCAAACAAAGCCTGGATACAATGGTTGGAGTCTCACCTGCTGAGTGTCCCTGAGCCTTTGACAGGTCACCAGGCCCACTGATCCTTGGGTGTCTCACCTGCTTAATAACAAACACAAGAACCTGGGCAAGGCTACTTTATTTGCATTATTCAGTAACTATTTGCCATGTACCATCTGTTCAGGTACATGGGGCACAGGAAGGAGGGCAGGACATAGAGCTGCTGCCCTCGAGATGTGGGAGGAACCAGATAAATCCATGTAGGGGAAGAGCCTGGTGTCCTCAGGCATCTGACGATTCATTGAGCTCCCCTGTGTTCCCGGGCTCTTCTCTCAGGATCTTGCAGAGGGTAGCCTGTGTGCCTGCCCTCAAATGAGTTACAATCTAGTGCAGCCACCCTGAACCAGCTCTCTCTGCTCTGCTCTCTTCCTCCCTCTCTCCTCTCCTATGCTTCTTCCCCTTCATTCATTCAGAAAATATGTGTTGGATCCCATCAGCTCATCCATGATTGACTCTGAATTGTAGAAAGCTGGGGCTAGTGGGAACTGAAAGGAGCCATGGTGAATGGATGGCCCCAAACATGATGTGGAGTAGAGTTCTTACAGATGGAGAGACATGTAGGAAACAATGGACTCCCTCCTTTTCTAGTACTTCGCTCTGCTAGATGTTCAGTAGATATTCATAACCAATGGCATGCCCCTAAATACGCCACCAATTTGAACCACTCACTTCTCCAAACATTTTTTTGGGGTCATTCAGAGACAAAGCTTGTTATTAAGAGACCTTTGTCACATTTTACATGAAAATGCCTGGCGGTATCAGGACTGTTAGTCCACACACATGAGCAAACCTCGTCAGTTGCCCCCTGATCCTGCACCCTAAGTTGGTTGAGTCCAGGGAGCTCCCAGGTTGGAATTCTGAGCCCCTCACTCCTTCCTACTTCACTTTGAGTAGGAAGGGATATGCTATTTACTTGGGTATTATGGACTGGCCACTGTGTCATAGGGAGAGTTAAACATCGGTGTTAGGATGACTAAGGACAGTGATAATACTGCTGTTTTTATAGGTGAGACACTAAGACATAGACATGTCCAAGGGCACATTGGTTGTGGACCCAGAGTCCCAACCAGGGTCCTGTGTCTTGAAGGTTTTTCTTCTACCCGCTACTGCACCAAGCTCCTGTTCTCCCTTCCTCCACTCCTCCCTCCACCCCTCCCTCCTTCCCTCCTTCAGCTTCCCCATCTGTCAAACACAGGTAGTGACTTTGTGCTACCTTATGGTCGACCTCCTCAATAATATTGACCTAGCAGGAATCTGTAAGGCATAAATAATTAAAATGAAAATGAAACACTTTGCCGATAGAAGGTGTGGACTGCATGCTAACTCAGAGGAGCCTTTTGGGATGGGAGGGTAGATCTGTTAGGCATCGATTTGGTCCCCAACTCAATTAGGAAGCTGCATCCACCTTGAGCAGCTCTGTCCTCTGTTACCTCTGTTACCTTTCTGTGGTCTCTCTGTATGTGGATTTGGTGACCCTGTGACAATTCGAAAGCTCTTTTTATTGAATAAAAGAAGGTCTTCGATATTGGAGTTGGCAGTGACTTTTTGGGACATGACATCAAAAGCACAAACCACAAAAGCAAAAATCAGCAACGGGGACCATGTCAGATTGAAAAACCTCTGCATGGCAAAAACAGACAAAACCAGAAATGAGACAGCAGCCTTAAATAAAAGAAAAATGTGCACACCACATGTCATCAGGGTTTCCTATCCGAAATATCTGAAGAACTAACACAATAGCAACATCAAAAGATGATTTCAAAAGGGGCAGAGAATTAAAGAGGAATTTTGCCAGAGGATATCAAAATGGCCGCTGGGCACGTGTGAAAATGCTCAGCATCGCTCATCATCAAGAAAATGCAGATGAAAACCACAGTGAGCGCTCACCTCATGCTTGCTAGAATGGCTATCCTCAAGAAAACAGGAAACAACAGGTGTTGGTGAGGAGATGGTAAATAGGAAGCCCTTGCATTCACTGTCGGGTAGAAACGTCAATTAACCCAATGGAAAACAATATAGCGGTTCTCCAAAATCTCTTCTGCGTTGTTGGATTTGGCAGTCGGAAGAGTGGAGGGTGCCATGCCGACTCTCCAGCTATGAACACTGTCTCCTGGTATGAGTGCCACTAGAGACAAGTCAGTGACCATGTTCAGGGAGGAGTGGCAAGGCCAGAGGAAGATATTGCACATGAAGGGCTGTGGGGGGGTCCTTGGCTCTGCTTGAAGGAGAGGGCAATATAGGTCAGAGAGCATTCCAGAGTAGTGGTGACTGCAGAGTTCAAGACATGGTCCACTTCAGGGGTCCAGAGCTAGAACTCTGAACCCCACCTGCTGGGAGCCCAGGCAGTGTGTTTAATATCTCTCTATAGTTTTCAAAAAGGGACAGCAAGACAATGTCACCAGGGTAACCTCCTAAAGCTGTTTTGAGCATTAAATGAATCAATATATGAAAAAGACTTAGAATGGTATCTGATCTATCAGTACCTGAATGCGTGTGTGTATGTGCGTGCATTACCTGTGTTATAGGCAGAGGTATCAGCACCTGCAGAAGAGGGAATGCACTTAAAGGATTGAGGGAGAGACCAGGCAGGTCCCAGGAGGAGAAGACACTTGCGTGTCTGGGAAAGCATACTACTTGTTCTCAAGTGGATGTATTTGACACTGTAAATGTGTGTGTACACGTGTATACATACACTGTATGGCATTCACCCAGTGTCTCAGCTCTGGGGACAGATTATGGTGGTGAGATCAGGTTGAAGAGAATGACTGGATGGTAGAGGCATCAGAGGAGGAGGACAGTCCGCCAGACTAGTCTTTCCAGGAGAGCATTCTAGAATTTGGTGTGATTAACAGTAAACTCTGTGTCACAGAGAGGATATTAATATTGTGAAGAGGTTAGAGAGACTTGATTTAGAATCTTGGTTCCCAACATATCCATCCATTCATTCATCCATTCATCAATTCATCTATCCATCTACCTACCCATCCATCCATGTATCATCCGACTCTTACCATTTTCTGTTCATCTATCATCCCTCTCTAATCATATCATTCAATTTTATCTGTCCATCTATCTTATCGATCATCTGTCACAACTAAACTGCCTGTCGAGTAAATGGGCACGAGAGTCCAGATGTTGCTTGCAGTATTCACGGCTGATTTTTCACTCATTTCTTTCCCTCACAGACCATTGGGGGCACTTGCTGAGTCAGGCCTTGAGTTTCTATCACTTAGACCCTTTCTTTCCATTTGTGAAAACAGTACAGGCTTCTGAATGCCAAGCCACATCCTGGTGTGCTCTCTTAATGAGAAAATGGAATGCAAAAGAGGAAAAGTTTGGAGATAATTGGACTCAGGAGGGTTGCCTGTGTTTTTGGAAGTGATGAGCAGTTGATCGTCTCATAAGAAGTGCTTATGAGGCTCTACACACGGCAACTTATTTCTAAAGCATGCTCCTCACACAGGGAGCCCTCCTGTGTCTGCAGATAGGTGAGGCTGGCCACGCGCAGGGTGTGGGTATGAAACAGCCCTTGTGGAAGGTGGAGGACTCAGAGCAACTTCACTGTTTCCCAAACAGCCAGTCTCTCCCCTGAAGTTGCAGGTCCAACTGTCAATCCTTGGGCTGATTTGACGGACAGGTGCCTGAACGTTGCACATGACAAATTCCCTAGAATGCATTCTGCACGGAGAGTCCTCCTTTGGGGCTGGAGAAATGAATGTCAAAAGCCACTCATTCACCTACTCATGTTCAAGCAGTGAAGGCAGGTCGACGCTTTTCCTCCGATGGTGGATTCTCCTTGCACGAGAAAAGGAACATAACTGGAAAATGGACAACATTCACAGAGCAGTTACTATGCCTGTTAATGAGGTTTACGCGAAGGCTTCCAGTGAATGAATGAAGAACAGTGGTCTTGGCATTCATGTCCAGCAGCTGGGCAGCGTGATAAGGGGAGCAGGCTGGTAGGCCCTGGGCTCAGTCAAGTTGATAAGAACCGAGCAAAAATCTGGCCTCCGCTGGCCCCTTCCTCAGATCTCCTCTGGTCCTGGGAGACACTGGTCATGCTAGTACCAGGCTACCAGGTTGTACGTCCCCACCAAGAGGGAGAAGAATGTGTTGGGCTGGGCTGGGCTGGCACCTTCCCTGGGTTGTATTCACAGTAACCAGTGACAAACCTTCAGTCTTTCCTTGGGCGTGCTCATTGGGAATTGCTGTGACTTTTAGGGGCCATCGTGTCTTGGGGAAGACAGCTTGTGTCCAAAGGTGAGTCTAAGTCCTGGCCCTGTCATTTAATGTTCCTTGGCTGTGTCCTTTAACCGTCCGAAGTGGTAGTTTCCCCATCTACAGAAGAGAAGGTGGTACTGACGTGGTGGAGCTGAGGCTCGCGGGGAGTAGAATACTCAGAATTCCGTCATGCCTGTGCTGTTGTGTCTGTTGGGCTTCTCCAGAGAACAGAACCAGTAGGAGACAGATGCTGTCTTTTAAGGAATTGGCTCACATATTGTGGGGACTGGCCAGTCTAGATTCTCTAGAGCCAGCCAGCGCCTGGGCACCCTCCGGCAGGAGTTCTTGCTGCCGTCTTGGGGCAGAATCTCCTCTTCTGTGGGAATGCTCAGGTTTTGCTCTTCAGGCTTCCAGCTGATTGGTGAGGCTCGCTCATCTTATGGAGGGTTGTCTCCCTTCCCGAAGTACGGTTGTGGGTGCTCACTGCTGCTGCAGCACCAGACCTGGGCTTGATTCGATGATGGGGGCGTGTGCGGGGCCCACCAGCCCATGGCGAAGCGAGGAGAGTGAGAACTAACTCTCCGCAGTCGGCTCTCCGTCTGACTTGCTGCGACAAGCATATGTGCTTCTAAGCAGTCACTTGAAGGCGATAGAGTCACACAGTAAAACTGTCCATTTTAAACTGTACAATTCAGGCCTCTTTCGTATATTCACAAAGTTGTGAAAGCACTACCGACGTCTCATTCGACAGCCTTGTAATCACCCATCCCCTTCAGAAACCCTGTACCGGTAGCAGTCACTCCACACTTCTGCTTTCTGTCCCTCTGGGTTGCCTGTTCACCGAGTTCATAGACGCGGAGCCAGACAGCACGTGTGTGACTGGGTCCGACTTTCCCATTTGGCGTGACATTTTGAGGTTTGCTGTATTGTAGCATGTACAGGTAATTCGGTCCTTTGTGTGGACAAATAATGTCCCACTGTATGTTTTAACGCATTTATGAAAAAACACCATCCACCAAGAGAAAAAAAAAAATGACTGCGCAATGCAGACAAGCCAAGTTGCTACTGCGGACGACGCCATCACAGTCACATTCATTGTTACTGTTATGTCAAGAAACACAAGGCGGATTTGACCCTATTCGGTACCCTTGGAAAAGTGTCGTTTGCTGGCCCAACAGAGTCGTAACTCTTGTGGGGGTGAGGTCAGGTGGAGGAGAATGACTAGAGTGATAGAGCCACTTCCTAGAGAACATTCTAGAATTTGAGATGACCGAGCATGAACGCTGTGTCATGGAGAAGAAATTCATATTGGAAGGAGGTTAGACCTGACTGACTTAGAATCTTGACCTCAACATATCTTCCTTCTCAGGCCACATTGTGATAAGTGACTTTATCTCAGCAGAGTTCTTATTTTTTTCATAAAAGTGGCAAAAGTACTGCTTTCAGGCTTGCTGCAAATGTGGAATCTATCAGGCATGATCTAAATTCTCAGCGAATAATTATTCCCCTCCCTGCTTGTCTGTTCAGTTACCAAGTGACTTAGGATAGTCTAAAATTCTCTTCTCTGCGGGGTTTGGGTTGCAGTTGGGAACTTCACAGAATGCAAGAGTTAGAGAAAGCTGGAAACTTCAGGCAAGACTGAGAGAAGAATGGCGCCCGAACTTCCTGTGTTCACAGCGAAAGTGCGTTTCACAAGACCTTTGATGAACAGAAAAGATGGGGCATCTTCAAGGAGAGCTTTGTCATCTGAAATGAGAGCTGAGATAGGACAGATGAGGGTGTTGTTTCCCAGTGGTTTTGTCTAAGTGGGGATGTTAGCACATGGCCGTTTCTGAAGACGAGTGAGCACCATGCTTAATCCAGTTTCATTCACCCCAGTGCGGCAGCACAGAGCGGTTCCTAAATGCCAGACACACCTGTGTTGCACCAGGATATTTGTGAGCGGCAGTATTGTCACCCTGATCCTGGGGGAATTTGACTATTAGAACATGAACAAAAAAATCGATGTGATACTAGTGTATTTCGGCAAGCCTGACAGCCTTGGCTTGGAAAGCTTGTTGCACGGTAGGAGGAAACTTCTTAAGGCAGGTCATGTACTTAACAACGTAATAGACTGAATGGCTGTGTCCCTCCAAATTCACCTGCTGAAATCCACCCTCCCCATGTGATGGTAGCGAGAGGCCGCGTCTTTGGAAAGTAATTATGATTAAATGAGGTCATGAGGGTGAAGCCCTCATGAATAAGATTAGTGCCCTGCCAAGAGTCATCAGTGAGCTCGCTTCCATTCTTGAATTTCTGCAAGGTAAAGGTACAGCGAGGAGCTGACCTCTGCAACCCAGGACTGTGAGACATGAGCTGCTGCTGTTTATAGGACCCCCCAGTTAATGGCACTGTGTACAGCAGTGAGAAGTGACAAACAGTCTGTTTTTATAGACCAATTTGGTATGACGGAATGAGAAAGAAACGGAAAGGAGGCAGAATCAGTTGAATTAAATATGTCTGTGTTGGATTTGTCTTTTTTTTCTTTGTCTCCGTGAGGAAGCTGTGAACTCCTTGAATGACAGATGGTTTTCTTTTCATCTCTGTACTTTATTGTCTAGCACAAGGCTTGGCATGTTTTCAAGACATGATTGTTGAATGAGAGAACAAACTATGAAGGAACTTCTTGATCCATGTCGTGTTGTTGGCCTGGACAGCTGTTGAGTCTTGACTGTGCATATGGGATGAAACACTCCTCACGTGGGGATACTCCATCATGAACCAGAATCCCCAGGGGAGGGAGGGAAGAAAGGAGGGAGGGATGGATGGATGGATGGATGGTTGGCTGGAAGGTTGGTTGGACGGATGGATGGGTGGATGGATCGATGGATGGATGGGATGGATGGATGCATGGGACAGCCCAGCAAATCCAGCCCAGCAGATTAAAGATGAACATTTGATGGATTGAGGTCTTCTCCATGACAACAGATCCTGCCTGGAGAGTGCCCACTGGGAGGCTCTGGTCGGAATCTCAGTTTTCCTCGGAGACCCGAATAGGTAGAAATGGCATTGTGCTATGCAGACCCATTACTGTGTACACACCTGGGCCACGTGATTACTTTGAGAAGATGATACATGCTAAGAACCTTGTCAAAAATGAAAGTGACTGTCACAAATTATGGGCAGGTGAGCTGCACTGCTGGGACCCTCAGAAGGCAGAGTGGGCCAGGTTTGGTTCTCAGCAGGGTTCAGAGTATGGAACTTAGCAGAGTCTTGACTTCATGATACAACTTCAGGGGTCTCAGCTCCTGGAGCTTAAGCTGTTAAGTGCCCTTGAGTGGAAAAAGATATGAGTTTATACTGCCTATAGTTACATGTGTTCATGGTGTTTATTGTTGTCGTTTTTTGCATTTGTCAGATTAAACCTATCAAATAATTTTGAAGTGTCTTTTTGGATGACATCCCTGTATCCCCAGCATCGAAATCTATCCTTGGAAATGTTTTCTCTCTACCCTGTTTCCCCTCTCCTTGTCTCTCCGACTTGGCCGTCCAGTGGACTACTACGTTCCGCTTAGTTCGTTTCCTCCCATGTCTCCAGGGATTTTTTCATCTCCATCTGTTACAGTCCTGGGTGGGGTTGCCATCATCCCTGGCTGGAAAGATTGCGCTAGCGGCCTGCTTGGTCTCCTCCTCACCATGTTCCCCAGCCCCTCATTCTCCTGCTGCCTGAGTGGTTTTCTAAAGCTCAGAGTGGCTCATCCTCCTCCCTGCTTAATTCTCTGATGGTCCTGGTTCCCTCCAGAAAAAGTTGAAACGACTTCACATGATTCAGCAAGCTGTTCTCCATCTTCTGCCTTCCGTCCTGGCCATGGGCCATACTTCTGTGTTCATTCCCACTTGACTACCCTCTGAATCTCCCGTCTTCTTCCATGTCACCAAGATTTGGGAATTTGTTTTCTTCCTTCTTAGACAGCCTATTAACTTTTTCTACCTGTCAGACTCCTACTTAGCCTCAAGACCGGGTCTTGTTGGTGGAATTGAATTGCAGGCAGATGATGAGTCAGGAGGTGTGGAGATTGGCAAGCTTCTCTGGAATCCATTGCTTTTGGTGTCGTGGAAATTCTCTCCAGCTCAAGCCGTGAGTGCCCCACGAGGGAGCCGAGTTTGTTCATGTCTTTACTGGCTCTGCTAAATTGTGTTTTATTAATGTGTGTGATTGTACTGATGCTCGGCTACTGTGCTAATGACTGATAATTGCCTTAATGAGCTATTTGTAAGAAATACAGTGATACCAGTAGGAATGAAACCAGACCCCACCACAGCTGGTGGTGTAATAGCCCTTTGACTGACTTCAGGGAGGAGCTGCCTGTAAGAATCTAGCAGTTAAAAGCAGAAAGAGTGCTGAGTACTCACTTCTCTTTGAATGCCAGATTCACCCACCTTCCTGTGGCAAGCTAGCCAGGGAATGCCATTCAAGAGACTAGGTTATCTCCATAACAAATCTCCTTAGCCTGGAATGAGGAGTCTTTTGCCCCCTTTCAGTATATCCATCCAAGGTCACCTTTGGCTCTACCCATGCAGTCTTCGGGGATCCAGGATTGGGAGGTGACCCCATGAGGATCATTTCTGGACCTCCTGGTAGACAGAGAAGCACACACACTGGTTCTTACAGTTTCCTCTCAGTTGCTTGTGTTCTTATTTCATTGGTCAGAGTAAGTCATGTGACCAAGCCAGGGAGATTCTGTCTTGATGTGCTCAGAGCTGGACAATTGTGTTTGTGAGGAGTCTGAGTGTGGTGCCTTGACGTGGTTTAGAGAAATTGGTTCTAGGGAGTCAGCGGGGGATTTTATTGCCTAAGTGAAAAGAACACAGCCTTTGGGTCAGCCAGTCCCCTGGTTCAAATCCCCATCCCTGCTTACAGCCACATGACCTTAACTAACTGCTCTCACCCCAGTTTCTTCATCCGCAATATAAAAATGCAATGCCTGTCTTCCAGGGTTGTGAAGGGTTAAAGTGAGATACTGGGTTGGAAAGCATCTATGAGTTTGTCACAGTGAATGTTAGCGCTCATCCCCTTTCTCCTTATGGGAGACCTCATTCCAAGTGACAGAGCCCGTGTCTGCTGTGTGCAGTGTTGTAGCTTGTCTCTGGGCCCTCCTGTGGGGGAGCCACATCTCCACGTGACTGCTGAGTTCTGGAAACATGATCAGTATGACCGAGGAGCTGCACTTCACAGTTTATTGAATCTTAATCATTTAAATTATAAAACTGAAGCCGTGTAAAATATTTTTTCCCCTTAAACACAAGTTAATTGTTTGGGGAAGATTCCATTTCCCAATAATCATTGGAAAATTTAACATCCAAATTGCGATGGACTCTTAACGTGTAAACTACACATCCAGTTTTGAATATCTAGGATATAAAAATCTCTTAAAGAAAAGGAGCAGGCCGTAGTGAAGGCAAGTAGGCAGGCAGGAAGGGAAAGGAGGAAAAAGGATTTTGTTTTTATTTTGCTGTTCCCATTGGTTGCTCCCCCTGAACCCGGGCCTTGAACCCAGAACCTTGGGATGTACACAGGACTGTGCCTGGGATATACTAGACCTCTAGTTCACCAGGACATGCCCTGGGTGTAAACTATCTTATTACATTGATTATATGCCGACATAAGAATGCTTTGATTGTATTGTGTTAAATAATGTCTATTAAAATTAATTTTATGTTTTGTTGTTTCATGTGGCTACGAGAAAACTTTAAATCACACATGGGGTAACATACATTTCTATGGGGCGGTGCTCATTTAGAGATACTGAGTGAAGTCGTGGAGATTTCAGTTGATTGCGCGCCTGTCTATCCCTCCACCCACCCGTTATGTGTGTTTGCTGAGAATTTCTCACATCTCAGGTGCTGCTTTGAGCTCTTGAGAGTCAGTTCTGGTCACCAGACATGATCTCGTATGATTGCATACGTGCGCACAGGTGGGAGCTATTGTTTGCCACGTGGGACAGTCGGGTTAGGGAAGCAGGTGACCTCAGCCCTGCTCATTTTAGTGTTCAGGGTGGCGGGGTGGGCGGGCTAAGGAAGAACACGCTGAGATGGAGTCGGAGTTTGGATGAAGGGGACCTGAGGTTTGGAGAGGAGAGGCCTAGGCAGAGCGGGGCACATGCACCGGGCTCTGAGGCTGAGGGGGACGGCCCCAGGGACACCTCTGAACCTCTCTCTAGCTTATCCTTTTGAATTCAACAGTTTGTTTCTCTGGAAAAGTACAGACAGGCTGGTCCCCTGAGAATGTGGAAAGCTGAATTCTCTGCCATGTCCTCGCAGAGTCCTCGCACGCCAGGCCCTGTTGCACCAACCCAGCTCCCGGACGCACTTGTACCACCCTCAGGACGGGCAGTTGTGGGTCTCATTTATGCTTGCAGCCCTAGAGTTGTGCAAGGGGTGAGCACTCAGGTGCTGGTGGTGTGCGTTGCTGGAGAAGGCTTCGCGGTGGGACAGGAGGAGCTGTCCCGGCGGATTCCTCCCAGTACTCTGACGAGGCCAAATCCTTTTTCCAGAGAAGGAAATGGTGAATGTGAGACAGGGAAGACCTGGCTGTGAAGGTCAGTGATTTTGGGGACATGCACATGCTGGTCCCTCTTCTAATCACCACGTAGGTGGACTGATTTTCTCCCCCATAGTACTGTGAGGCACAGTCCAGACTGTCACCCTGATTTTGCAGATGAAACAGCGCACAGAGAAGCTGAGAATTGCACCGAGGGGCACACAGCTTGGGAGTGGCAGAGCCAGGATTTGGATCCAAGCTCAGTGTCTCTAAGGTTTTGCTCTCCAAGGCTTGATGCTGTCTTGTCTGCGACACCCAACTGTCTGCAAGTTACGTCTCTGGAACTTGTGTGGTTTGACAATGCAAGAAAGAGGGTTTGAGGTCAGCTGTGAGTCTCACTGTCTCCCGCCGAGCAGGGCTGCAGGCGTTCAGAACCTTCTAAGGTCTGGACACTGCTCTGGGGCCTGAGCTCAAAGATAAAGGAGCCAGCTTCCCATTTCAAGGGGCTGTAGTTGAGAAGATGTTAGATGACAAGAATTTCAGTATAATGCTATCGCCATGCTCCTGAAAAATGTTCGTCTTCCAGTATGTGGTGGTGTGAAGAGTATTTCCTCTGAAGATCTGTAAATACGGTCTGAAAAATGTGCCAGCCTCATCTGTAAGATGCCCAACTGTCCTGGAGGCTAGACTCTCAGACCTGTGTCCTGACTCGTGTCCCGAGCACAGGCGGTTGTTTGCCAGGTGGGCCAGTCGGGGCTAGGGAAGCAGGTGACCTCAGACCTGCTCTCTTTAGTGCACAGGGTGGGTCGACAGACTGAGGAAGAACGCCCTGAGACACAATATCAGAGGGAGTTGGAGATTGGAGGATGGTGCTGCAGACACTCCAGTTTGCTTTCTCAATCATGTCTGACCCTCCCAGCATCTCCAGGCACCCTTGCGTGAGTCTGCGTTTGCTCTGCTTCTTTCTGGTTGAGATGCCCCGTTTATTCATTCATGTATTCATGTATTCACTCATCCACTGGTCCATTCATCCATCCATTCATTCACTCCTTTAACAAAGGCTTATTTATTTATTTTCTTGCCGATTTTTAAAAACTCAGTCACTGTTCCACGGGGCAGGAAATACAGTGGGGAGTCTAACAAAGACTGTTGTCATAAACTGAAATTCTCCTGGGGAGTGGTGGGAGAGGTCAGGCACTAAAGGTCACATCTGTGATTCCATTTGTATGAACGATCCGGAAGAGGCAAGTCTACAGTGACAGAATGTGAGTTGGTCATTACCAGGGCCCGAGGGGGAAGGGGACGGGGAGAAATGCCCCCTGACAGTGGGTTTGATTTGGGAGAGATGGGCATGTTTTAGAGCTAGAGGGGGTGCTGTACAATCCTACGGATGCCCTGAAAGACACTGTATTGTTTACTTTAAAATAGTCAATTTTTGTGACATTGAAATTTGCTTTAATAATTATTTAAATAGTAAAAAATTTCTAATGAGGGGGTTAGACGTGACACAAAGTTCAAAGCCAGAGTGGACAGTTTAGAAATGGAAGAAATGAATGGGGAGGATGAAGCATGATGGGCTGTCACTTTAGACAGGGAGGTAGAAGAGACAGTTGAGAGATGCCCAGGGCGCTGAGGGTGACAATGTCCCGGGCAGAGTGGGCAGAACTGTGAAAGGCTACATGAAGGTGCATCCCCGGTATTGGAGGGACAGCCTGAGTGAGACAGAGCTGCTGCCAGCCCCCTTCGCGCTGGTTAGAAAGATCTGCTCCTGGAGGCCCAGACCTGAGGGAAGGATTGCAGTCCTCCACGTCCAGAGGGTCATGTGTCTTTGTCCCTCTGTCACCTGGTGGCCCGGCTGTCAGCTCAGGTCAGACAGACAGGGTCAGGCAGGGAGGGTTTTTCCTCTGAATGAAGTGGGGACCGCCCCCAGAGGGTTCAGAGCACGGGACGAGGTGAGCTTGCTTTCTTTTCAAACAAGGTCCCTATGGCCACTCTGTCAAGAAAGGGACAGGGCACAAAAGTAGAAAGGGGGAGATGGGTTAGAAAGGAGATGTGGTGCCCCCTCTGCCCGGGACATTGTGGTGAATGGGGCATGGCGGAATCAGGATGCTTGTGATTTCCAGGTAAGTTGGCAGGACTTGCTGACACCTCGTGTGGGCGCTAACAGGGAGAGAGGGGTCCTGGTAAGGTCAGTGTCTTCTGTGACAACAGGAAGGAAGAGAGAAGGGCTTGCGATGGGCATGATCATCAGAGTTATCGGCACTAGAGAGGAAATTAGTAGTTGGGTCTAGTCTTCGTACAGTCAGTGGTGCCTTTAGAAACCCGGGTGAAGACACGGCCAGTCGGGCATTAGTCTGGGCTTCTAGAGCAGGGCTGGACTAGGAGATCAGGATGCGAGCTGCCAGGTCTCAGGTGGTGTTTAAGGTCATGGGCCCGACTGAGATCAGCCGGGGGAAGAGTCGCGTGCAGAGGAGGAAACAGAATTTGACTGCACTCTCTCCATATTCTGGGAAAATAAAGCCTCGCCGCCCAGGGAACATTGAGGGCTAAGGTAGTCATTTTAGAAAACAGATACGGCTTTGAAAGTAAAGGTTTGCTTTCTGACTCTCCGGGGGTAATAAAAGTAGCATGTTCAAACCACACAGATAGGCAGCTGGTTCTCTGCAAAGTGTTCTGTGGGCAGCTGTACCCAGGTGTGTGCGGTGAACAGCAGTGGGCTGGGCTGTGGGTCGTGGCAACCCTCTTTTTGGTGTGTGTCCGTACCCCAGCTACCAGGAAACTCTGGGACGAAGAAGGTTCTCAAGATGTTTTTGAGGAAGGAATGAATGGTTGGTTGGATGAATCAATGGGTTGACCTTATTTGAAGGTCTGTATGCTTGAAGACCATGGTGGAAGGAGCCAGTATTATTATTTGACTGTTAACTCATGATTGGAACCCATGAGGATTGTACACACTTTGGTTGTTGGAGATCAAGTCCATCTTCATCCTGGAAGGCTTACCACATTTTGTATGTCCACCTCTGAAGACAGCTCACAAAGAAAATGCCAAAAAGCTATGAACAAAGGCAGCACGATGGAGCCAGCAAATGACTTCTTGTGAAGACTACTGTGGCCAAGATTCATTTGGAACTATTTCTCTGATGAGAAAGAAGATAGTTGACTTATGAGACCTAACTGCTCTCCAGAGGGGAACCTGCTTATCAGGTCGGCCCTTGACTCGTCCGAGAACTTGGATTTTAAAAAGGTTGCTGGCATTCCCAAAGCTGAGAAGTGGCTCACAGAGCCTAAACTGTTATACAGAACAATGTGGTTGAAGCTGAACCCCTGATTTCCTTCTGGGAGTCTAGAGCTTTGGTACATGTCAGGCAAAGGGTGCCTCCCTCACCTGTCCCCAATGACTACCCTGGCATGGAACTCTCTGGGTCTTCTGCAAGAGGAATTTTACTGTTTTCTTCCTCTCAGTTTCTTGTATTGTGTTCTCTGGTGTGATCATTTTACAAGGAAAACCACGTTCCTGTCACCTCTTCTCTTTTGATATGTTTTTAATATTATTTATTTTTTGTATTTAATTGTTTATCTTGCTTGTTCCCCTGGCCCTGGGTCTTGAACCCAAGTCCCTGGGATATATATGGATTCTGTCTGGTGACTTTATTCACTCAGCCACCAGGATGCACCTTCTTATTTGATTTTTTTTTTTAATTTTAAGGGGTTATTCGCATTTCTTATTAAAGTTTTGGGTGACTCTGGGAGTCTCCCCAAAGATGGAGGCTGAATTTAAACCTCTTGAAGGATCTGTTCTCTTAAAACAGGATCAACAGTGTTTTTACTATTCAGTGAGCCCTATTCTGTGCTGAAGACGGAGGAAAGCATCGTTTGCATAGTCACAGTTCAACTATCATCTGATATTTTAGCCTCTTTTTATCTGAATAGTGACCCCCTTCAACTTCCAGATTGTTCCACACTGGTAATCAGTGCCTGCCAGGCAGATGAGGAAACTGCGTTCTGAGAATCTGTGGGATTTCACGAGCACAGAGCTGTAAGAGGGAGTCTGATGTATCTGCCCCAGAGCCCCAGTTCGTAAGGATTGAGGCCACTGCATCCCCGAGACGTGCTCTTCTAGGCTCCTCCCAAGAGCAGTGCTGATGGAAAAGCAAGGCCTGTGGGCAGAGATGCTCTCTGCTCCAGCCTCGGGCCCAGTCTGACAGCAGGCTCCTGGTTTTCGTCTCTGTCCCTTGTTCCTCCTTCCCTCCCTCCCTTCCTCCCTTCCTCCTTCCTGCCCACCTCCCAGAGAAGAATCAAAGGGAGCACCATCTCTTGGGGTTCAGTATCTGGGAAAAGGTAACTGCACC
The DNA here is from genome assembly GCA_004363575.1 of Solenodon paradoxus. Classification (NCBI taxonomy): domain Eukaryota; kingdom Metazoa; phylum Chordata; class Mammalia; order Eulipotyphla; family Solenodontidae; genus Solenodon; species Solenodon paradoxus. The sequence goes on from RJWH01001758.1 coordinate 262,421, forward strand.
CTCTCCATCAGTGTTTGCAAATTATTACAGCTTAGATGTCCAGACCCCATGGCCCAACCACAGACATCAGGTATGGGTCATGGGAAGCTCCTGGTGACCTGAGGTTAGGAGACTGGGCACGATTTCAAAGATCAGCCATCATGCTTTCAGCCATACGGCCTCTCACCCGACTCTCACCCACTTTCTCTCTGCAGGAACGTGCATCTTGATTTTCCTAGCAGTTGTAGGAGACCGAGGCCCCATCAAAAACGTGGAGACCCAAAACAGTCTTTTTCAAAAAAACAAAACATAACCCCCCAGGTGCTGCATCTGTCAGTCTGTTTTACTTTTCTATTATTTTCAGATTTGCATGAAAGGGAATGCTTCTCCCACCAGCCCCTTCTTTTATGACAGAGAGACAAGGAAAGGATAGATTCTGGAGGAAAAGGAGGAGGTGTACCGTATTTAAATGATCTGAGATCTGCCTCCACGAGGAGTTCACATTGTGTGCCCCGTAGATCTGGAGAGGAGTTGGGGAAAGTCTTATTTAGGACGAGGATTATCTTCCATGTTCTTAGGGAAGGCAGAAGGGACTGTGAACATGACATTGGCCATCGTGTTCTAGAGTAAAAGTCATTTCTGAGAAAGGCGACCTCACCGTTCGCACACAGCCTCTGTCGGGTTTCGGGTTTTTGGGAAGGAATTTTGGGCAGTCCCACTTCTATTTTCTACAATGGAATTGTAATCAAACTAAATTTAAACCCTCATTAAGTAAACTTGGGAGCTTTGGGGGGAGTTGTTGGGCCCCCGCCCGTGGTTTGGTTTTTCCTTTTCTCGGTCATATTGGCGTTGTCATGCCAAACCGGAGCTGAGTCTGGCTTTGACTTCCTTCCTTTGCACTGGGAGTTTAAGCGTAGATCCTTGATCAGAGGTGAGGTGGTGGGCTGTTTCCTCTTCTCCCTGCCACCCCCAGCTGTTTTCCAGGTTGGTGAGAGAGAGATTGAAATAGTGAGCTCTGATCCCAGTGTGAAGAATAATGCATCTGTCTCCCACATGCCCTAAGAATGTGGTCAGCTATCTCATTAGCCTTCATGGCTTGCTTGGAAAAATGCCACCAGCCAGGGAATCCCCTCCTCCGGAGACACTGGGGGTCCTTTGTTCTGTTGTGAAAAGCCGTTTATGGATATTAAAGAAGATAGTACTTGGGGCAGATGTCCAGCGCTAGTCCCCTCTCCTGGCCCTCTCGCCCCACCTTCTCTTGGTTTCCCTTTATGGGTGAGCTGGTGGGAAAACCCCCAGGCATGCTGGAAAGGGACATCTGTTTTCCTGGGAAATCAAAAACATTAGCTAGGGAAGGGGGAGAAGACAATGTTCTGCATCACTGACGATGGGCCTGAGACATGCTGCGTTAGGCGACTCCATGGTTATGAAAATGTCATCATGGAATTTGCACAAACCCAGATGGAAGGGCCGTCTGCACCCCAGGACGTGTCCAGGGGTCTCCAAGGTCTAGCAAGTTCCTCGCTGACCCACGTCCTTGTGCGGCATACGACTGTAGGGGTGTGGATGGCGAGGCCTGACTTGGCGAGGCCTATGCTTCCTAGCGAGGAGAAGTCTTGAAGCTTGTCGTGTTTTTTGTTTGCATGCATTCTGGGATGTGTTTGAACATGTGATGCCATTAGTCTGGGTGTAACGCTGTCCTTGTGGAATGAAGGGTGCCCCCTCTTCCTTCTGTTCCCCCAGCATCCTGTCCTCTGAGCGGGTGGGCTCCCTCGTAAATATGCCTTCTGGGTCTCACGTTGGCCCTCCTAGCCTTTCTTATCCCAGAGCGTTTGCAGTGTTGTGCGTTCCGTCAGAGAGAGTGAAGATGCCACTGTCTGTAGGGCTGAGGCATCTGGGTCCCCACATGTGTCTGCCTCCAAGTCCAGGGCCTTGGCAATTCACTCCGCTTCTCTGGCCATCACATCGCGGTCCTCAGAATAGGGGACAAATAATGATAAAGCCCACCCAGTAGGTCTGCTGTGGGGATTAATCAGATGCTATCTGGTGTCTTTCCTAGAATGTAGTAGGTGCTTAATTAGTAAGATACATAGACATTTCCTTTTCCCTTAGACAAGTCAGACTGCTTTTTTCCTAGACTGTGGGTGGTAGTTAGAATGATAGTAGAACTAGGAGAATTAATGCTGGTCGCACTAGGATGGGTCGTAATCGTAACTTTGACATATGCAAGTTCATAATGATTTCTATATAATAATCTTTCAAATTATTATGTGGAAAAAATATGCTAATAATAGTATGCAAATATTATTCATAATTATTATAACATGTCACCATTATTAATACAATGATAATGCATTGAAATACTTATTATTAATGTATTGTTGCTACTGACACATTATGCTAATAATATGCCCGTAATTATTCTCCTTAGCAGGACTCTTCCTCCAGAAATGTATCCAGAATAGGCCCGGTAGCCTAATACACGGCACTATCAGAATAACATGCTCTCTGCAGGTGTGTTTCCAGGTGAAAGGTCACTTTTCCCTTTAAGCATCAGCATGCTCTATCATGTAATGAAAACGAAAACTCATCATCATGTTAGGGAAATCGTTTTGAACTAGGATTTTTCTCTCAAGCAGAAAAATGCTGAATATATTTAAACTTTCCATGTTGTTTAAACTCAAGTCACTTTGGTACCAGACGGTAACACATGGAAGGACTGTGGTGTGAAGAACAGGTGTCCCCCGCAGCCCATGCTTTGATCGTTTTGTGGTTACTCCTTTTTCTTTCATTAGCATCGCTGTCCGCTCCCACCGAATTGCTCCAATAGAGTTTGAAGGGGTTACAGCCTTTTCGGACAGAGCAGACAGGCTTTTAGTTTTCAGCTGTATAGCTAGCTGATCACTCAGAACCTTTTCTCCCTGACTTCTGGGGAAGAGGTTCTTTGTTTAAAAGTCTTGTCTTTGTAGCCAGTACAAGCTAGAAAGCAGAGCTCTGTGCTGTGGGTTTTTGTAAGGAAATTTTGTGTGTCGGGTGTGAAAAGAAAAGTTACTGCAGGAGTGGTGGGTAGAACTTTTACCTGACGTTCACCTGGAGAAGATGTTACCTGTGAGCATTTTAAAGCCAAAGAGCAGGTGAGGAATTCTGAAGTAATCTAAATAGTGTTCTGGATGTGTATTGGTATGAAAAAACATGCAAAAAGATCTTGGAAATACCTGCCAACAATAGCTTCTGTTTTGCTGTAATGATCCTGTCAGGGCAGTAGATCCGCGGGAGGCCAAGCTTTTCCCTCTCTGTGATGGGCAGGGCAGACTTAGACCTCGGCCTGCTTTCAGAGAGACTTCGCTTGGCCATTGTTCATCATCTTTTGAAGGCAACAAGAAGAGTAGCGATCTCTGGCTGATGTGAGTTGTAAGAGATTTCCATTGACTTACAAACTCAGATATTTATTGGATTTTGAAGCAGTTTGATACAGAGCCCCAGAGCTGAGCACGTTGCAGCTCGCACTGCCACGTGGTAGGTTAAGGTCCTGCCATGCCCTGGCATGATTCAGTTGAAGCCCCGAGTTTTCATTTCCACTCTGCATCGAGGGACCGCTAGGTTCCAGGGACTCTGCTGAGTGTGACTTTGCTGCTGGACCAGGCTCTGTCACTTCTGTCATTCCCACCTCCCCGTGCAGTGTTGGGCACAGCTTCTCAAGACCTTGTTATTTACATCAAGGGCTGTGCTAACAAGAGGGGCTCCCCGCTCTCCACAAGCAGCAGACCACAGCGAGGTCAGACTGTGTGCAGGTCTGCCTGGCTGCTGCTTCCAGCCAGAAGCTCTGGGTGGAAGTTCTCCAGTCTCTTCGTTAAGTACTGGAGACTGTCGGACTTTAGCACCATCCTGAAGGCTGCCAACGGAAGCAGTCACTTTCTCATGAAATCCTTTTGCACTTCGGTCTGAAGGTTTTCATATATCATATGAAATACTTCACTGTCTCACTTAAAAAAAATTAGCTTTGATGGAGCTGACCTCTTTGCCTGGTGGTGACAGCTTCATGGAGGAAGTGACCTTGGAGTGGCATCCAGAAGGACTGTTATGAGTTGACCAGGCAGATCATTTGGAGGAAGGGCCTTCCAAGAGGCCAGTTGCAAAACTGTTCTTATTTGGTTTTGAAATAAGCATTGTTTTATATCTGTTATTGCATGTGGAAGCCTGAAATCCTGGAACTTAAGAAGATATTTCGAAGATTATGGAGGTTTTACTAGGAAGACCTTGTTTATGCTCTTGAGGGAGAACATTAAAAATAAAAAAATGCTCCAAAGAAATCCCTGCTTGCCCACCTAATTCTTGCTAAAGATGGGCAGTACTGCCCGCTCTCCGATGAAGGTCACCAGCCTGCTTAGTGCGTTATTCTCTAAACCTGACTCTAGAACTTTTCCAGAGGGTCTGCATGAGCCAGCGAGTCGGGGGTTTCAAAGACGCTTCAAGATCTTCTCAGGATTCTGTTGAAAATTGGGTAAAACCTAACAGCCATTCATTAAAAGTAAAGTATGCCCATCACGCTTTTTCTTTTTTTTTCTTTTTAAGTTTCAAATCATTTCTTTACCAGAAACAGACCTTTGCCATTGGATTTGTTTCTTTTTTAATTATTGATATTTATTATCTCTTTTGTAAACACGTTACTCCTTCGAAAGAAGCAAGTCCTTATCCTCAGAGAGCTCACACTGCAGAGGGAAAGATGATAATAAAATAATCTTGCACATTAGTGTATGTATAAAGGCACTAAATGCAAAAAAAGGAAGAATCCCTGAGGATGTGAGGGTTGAACCAAAGCCATGTTAGAGGAGATGAAGGAGAGAGAGATCTGGAAGGAGGATGCTTGGGCCCTCTGGAGGAAGGGGGAAGGGAATGAACGTCCTCAGTCTCCTCCCATATTCGGTCTTTGTGAGACGATTTCAGTCCACTTTCCATCTCCCAGAAAGAAAGACCTACTTCTTCCCTGTTCACCTCTCTTAGCTCTGGAGATTCCGAAATAGAATGCCAAGGACTGGAACTGTGACTAAATGTGAAAAATTTCTTAAAAGAGCAGTGCCCTTTGGCTATGGAGTAGCAATATTGAATCTTACCTTAATAGCTCGTGGTGGGGCTCTTTGGAGGAAATATTAAGGATGCTTTATTATTTCAATTAATACGCCTGGATAAGAACTGTGGCGTTCCTTTGCATTATCAAATGGATATAATAGTAAAAAATTAGACTGTTCCTCTTACCGAGGGCATTATTAGAACTTGGAGAGCCACTTTTCCCATCTTCCCAGCTCTGAATTGTCTGCCCTACTTCTGGAGGAATTTCTCATTCTCTAATGATCTGGGTTTTATCACTTAGAAGCATGTTTTTGCTCACAACAGGATTGAAAAACTAAAAAATAAAAGAGGCTGTCAGAGTTGGCCTCCAGGCAATTTAATGGTGCCATGGCTTCCAGCGCAGGATATTGTCGTGGTCCCTGGCTTTTCTCTTTGATTCCTTTCACCATCCTGCCCTGACCGTGGCTACTTCCTGCAGCATGTTGGTAAATACCCACCGTCTGTCTGACCGAAAATAGTGCACAGATTGGATCAGATAGCATTTCCTTTCTCTCCTGACAGCTGAATTGTATTTATTTTTTTTAATTTCTAAGTGATTTTGATAGGAGTTAGGGCCAAATTATTCAGTCACCAGGGTGACCCTTTCTGCTCATCAAATACTAATGAACTTAGAAAATTGGGACCTCTCGTCTGGTGGACAGACTCGTTGTGTTTGACAGGCAGCTTTAAAGTATTTGTAAACAAGAACCAATTGGGCTCTGTGTGTGTGTGTGTGTGTGTGTGTGTGTGTGTGTGTGTGTGTATTTCTACCCCCAGACTGGTCCTGTGATCAGCAGACATGGAGTTTTAGGGGTTTTGTTCTTTGTCAACTTCTCGGGGTTGGTAGAAAGTGTACTGATTTTCTCATCCCTTAATTCCTCCCACTGTCTTAGCTGTCAGCCTGGTGGACCCGGGGCTTGACAGCTCTTCTGGAATGATCTAGTGAGTGTGTCTCTAGTGCATCTCTAGCTAGAAGATCTGCATCTGCAGTGCAACTTGGGCACACCCTGGTGGCCCAGCAGATAAGACCACTGATGCAGTCCACACGCATCTCCAGGTTCCCAATTTGTCTAGAGACCTGGGCCAGGAGTGGGGGAAGCAACCCAGATGACAGTGAAATAAAGTGCTTCTCCCTCCTCTCTCTCCCTCCCTGCCTGCCTCTTCACCTTCATTCCTACCTGTGCCTTTCCTTTAAGAAAAGAAAAGAAGGAAGTACAGCTGGACCCGTTCCTCATCAGGTGGCTTTATCAAGTTGTTGGGCATTTTTTACCTCAGTTTCCTAATTCATAAAATGATGCGTGTGTATATAAATGTCTGTGCACACATATATACCAATACAGTTGTATATCGTATGTGTATTACTACCTACAGTACATGTTGATCTGTAAATATAAAATACATGGGCACATATGTTTTATGTGTATGTAGAACATACATACATTATACACACACGTGTGCGCCTGATTCGTACCTGCAGTTATGTCCTGCACACAGGACACACTTCTTGGAGGGCAGAGTGTCACTTACACTGTAACTTTAGCTCTAACTTTTCAGCACATGGCATAAGCTTGCACTGGCATATCTAAGTCTGAAGTCGCTTAACAACAAGTGAGGACATTAGAAATCTTGACCTTGATTTCTGTTTTCTCAAATTTAGAAGGAAGTGTGATATTCTCTAGTTAACCACCAGGGTTGCCTTCGCTTATCCACAGAGAAGGTGTGGAGGGAAAGCTGTTGTGGAGTCAGATTGCTGAGTTTTCATTCTTGCTCCAGCACTGACTGACTTGTGTGACTTTAGGCAAATTGCTTCCTTTTTCTCTCCTATTCAATGGGGAAAGCCTACCTAATTGACAGCGTTGGGTTTCAGTAAAGTATCATTAAAATACAGTGCTGGGTGCCAACTTATTGCTCAGGGTACATAGAAAATACTGTTACTCGTAATGGTATTGTTTATAAGCAATATAGTAATTATTGCAATTGTTAAATAAAACAGAAAAAGGATTCTGATTAAACTGAGTAATGGGGGGCCTCACAGGAATCTGGGTGGCTGGTACCTGTCTGCTATCCCCAACCGAGTTGTAAGCAATATTTCTCATATACAACAGGCTGCAAAGGCTATTCGTTTGATTGAATTAACAGACTAATAAACCCCCTTTAGTTTGGAGTGTTTTTAGCAGATACCTTTTTCCTAGAAACTCCTTTCTCAGTCTTTTTATTTTTTTTTTCCTTTTCCCAACTTCTGGCTCTAATTAGCCTTCCAGTAAATCTCAAATGTCTCTTTCAAAATGGTTTTTTTCCTGAAAAAGCAGAGTTTCTGCTTAATGGGACTCATTGCTGAGAAAGATCCAGACTTAGCCGGTATAGTTAGTTTGCTAAGTGATAGAAGAGACAGAGAAAGCAGATGTGTGACCCCTCTATGATCTTGATGGAATCTCTTGACTTTTAGGAGACTTGATGTTAAATCTCTAAACTGGGGAACATAGGCCCCAAGCCTATTGTGTAGCTGAAACCCGGCACAGCACCTCACTGATGTCTGGAGATTGCTCAGGATAAGTAAGGTAACTGGAAGAATCTTTTATAAGCTTGATCTTTATTTTGGAAGGGCCTAGTCTGTATTATTAAAGCTCTAATACTTATTGGTCTTGTTCGCTGAAACTTCTTTCTTTTTAAATATAATTTGCTTAATTTCTAATTTTACCCTTTAAAATCAGACAATCAATGGTTTTTGGTACTGTCACAAGTTGGTGCTCCTACACTCCTATTTAATTCCAGAACATTTCATCACCCCACACAGGAACCCCATGCTCATTAGCAGTAACGCTTTATCTTCCTCTTCCCTGAGTCCCTTTTAAATGTGTTCTGCTTCTATGGAAAGGGTTTCTTTCTCTTCCATCTTGAATGTGTCTAAATCATGAATCTTTCCATGTTTAGGAATACGTATCTATTACATCTTTTAAAAATACGTATTGATTTGATGATGATGGTGATGATGGTGGTGGTGACGATGGTGGTGATGGTGGTGGTGGTGATGGTGGTGATGATGATGGTGATGATGATGATGATGGTGGTGGTGGTGATGGTGATGATGGTGGTGGTGATGATGATGATGGTGGTGGTGGTGGTGGTGATGGTGGTGGTGGTGGTGGTGGTGATGATGGTGGTGGTGGTGATGGTGATGGTGGTGGTGGTGATGGTGGTGATGATGATGATGATGGTGGTGGTAGTGGTGATGATGGTGATGGTGGTGGTGGTGATGGTGATGGTTGTGGTGATGATGATGATGGTGGTAGTGGTGATGATGGTGATGGTGGTGGTAGTGGTGATGATGGTGATGGTGGTGGTGGTGGTGGTGATGATGGTGATAAAGAGGAGGAGGAAGAACTGTAGAGCAGAGCAAGAAGCTAGAATGCAGAGTCTAGATTTAGTCCTGTCTTGCTTTCTGGATAACTGTGATCAGGTCATTCCCTTGTTGAGCCTCAGATTGTCCTCTGATCATTTGAATTGGATTAGAGAACTACTTCCTCCTCAACACCTCTTTTGACCTTAAACTCAGTGAATTTCAATCTCTGCATGTATATATCGATTTATGTTCAAAAGCAGCTGTTCTTTAAGTTTCTTGCTGTTTTCTCTTATCCAGAAAGCTAGAATTGCTTTCTTTTTATAGCTTGTGTTCCATGTAAATATAAAAATTAATAAACATTGCATTTATTGATTTGTGGTGTGTTTATAAAACAGTGGCACTTTGTCAGGCAACTGTCTGATGAGGACTAATGAGATAATTCATGTAAATTACCTAACACAGGGTTTGGCACTTAGTAAGTGCCAGATAAGCATTCTTTGCTAGGTGATGGGTGTGTCACCATTGTTTTGTAGGGACTCGGGGAAGAAGAAGCAAGGTCATCACTGCTCATGTGCCCATGTGAAGCTTGTTGAGTCAGATGTCCCAAGTGATCCCTGTTGGGAGCTTCCTGTATCTTGGGAGGCGCGTTGTCTTCACAGGTTGGTGGGCCACACCACTGTGAAGTTAAGAGATTTGGGAAAAGCAAATTCTGTAAGAGAAATCATTTGCCTTAACCTGATCTCTTCAAGTGGCTGGGGAAATGAGAAAAGTCTCAACTGAAACGCATTTTCTGGCTACCAAACCCACCAGGCTCTAGATTCTTCAAGCCAGACAGCAAGGCTAGGAATTAGGTGATAAAAATGCAAAGATTGAGCTTGACTTCTAAAATGGGGACAGCTGGGTGTGTCATCACAGCCATTGGGTTCTCTGACAGCCACACGACTAATGAACTAGCACTTATTAACTAGGCTGTTTGCTTTATGTGCTGCGTCTGTCTAATGTGTTGTGCAAATGAGATCTAGCTGAACAATCTGATCTTTTTTTTACAGATGCCTAGATGCTTGTGGTGTAATCTCTAACTTTGAAAGTGGCAGGAACGTTAGCAGGGTGTTTTTACCTGGAGCTACAAAAGGAAAAGATGGTTAGACGCCAAGAGTAGTTCCATACCCCTGCGGAGAAGAGATTTGTATCTCCGGGTGGATCTTAGAGCTGAGAAGCCAGCCAATGCTGTGTTCCTGGGATTAGAGATCAAGATTGGATCCCAAGATTGGGTATTTTCATTGGACACTGAGGCTCTGAAAAGGTGGGGGCAGGTCCAGTTGGCTCAGGGTGAGTGACTGGCTGAGCAGGACTAGAATCAGATTTCATGGAGCATGTTTCCTGCTCCTTCTTCCACACCAGTAGAATGCTGAGGCCTGTGGGGCTTCCAGGTCATCCTGTCCATCCTGCAGTTGCCTGGACTCCATCCTGCTGCTCTTTGAAAGGTGCCTCCCTAGAACTGAGATGTTCTTCCCGACTCTCTGCCTCATAGCAGCTTCCATTCTTGAGTATTTTATGATGATAAAGGTAATGCAAGGGGATGAATTATATCCCCCCCCAAAAAAAATTAATATGCCCGAGCCCTAGTCCTCAGTACTTCAGAGTGTATCCTGTTTGGAAATAGGGTCACTGCCATGTGATAATTAAGTAACATCATCCCGCATGAGGTTAGGCCCTAATCCAATAACTGGTATCTTTGTAAAAGAGGAAATTTGAACCCAGGCATGAACACAAGGAGGCCGCCCCCTGAAGACTGAAATTGTTCTGTCATGAGCCCAGGATTACCAGCAACTCCTGAAGAACAGGTCCTCCCCTCGTGCGTTCAGGAGGAGGAGGAGGAGCATGCCTGTTCATACCGTGACCTTGGATTTCTGGCATCCAGAACTGTAAATAATAAATGTCTGCTGTTTAATTATCCCAGTTAGTGAGACTGAGTCATAGAAGTACTAGGAAGCGAATATAGTTATGAGAGGGGAAAAATAGATTGGACTATGCTTTCTTAGTCCTTCTCATTTGTATTGGTTTTTAATGATAAAACTGTCATTAAGTGCTTGATAAATTAATTATTTTCATTGTATAGCTGCTATGTGCCAGGTAATGTGATTGGCGCGTTCTGCCATGTTTAATCCTGGTTCTGCCCCAATATCTATGTGGATTCTGTGGTGCGTGATAACCCACACCATCCATGGCTTTGTCGTCTGTACAGTGGAATAATGATACACAAGCATTGGGAATCTACTCTTAGTTTGAAAGGGATGTAAATGTTGTCAAGTGCCCAAGCCAGACACAGCTGCTGTGATTACAGTAGAATAGATTGCTTGAGCTCCCAGCTAATGATAATAAGGATACGTCTTTATCTTCATAGTGCAAAGGAGTTTTGATAACCATAAGGAAAGCCATTCTTCTCCAGGAAGTACTGGTACCAGAGCATTGAGCATTCAGAGTAACACGTCACAGTAATCAAAAGGTGATGCTAACACGTGCCCATCAACTGATGAGCGGATAAGCAAAATGCTGTGTATCTGTGCTGTGGCAAATTATTCAGCCATGAAAAGTAGTGATGTATTAATCTGTGCTAGAATATGGTTAAATCTCAAAAACATGGTTTAGCAAAAGAAGCCAATCACAGTATAGTTCTTACACTTAAAGAAGAATCCTGAGTTGGTGGATTTAGAGAAACAGAAAGCAAGTTGATGGTTGCCAGGGGCTAGGACTAGGGGTGGGTGAAATGGGCAGTGACTGCTTCATAAGCGTGTGATTTTCTTTTGGATTCATGAGCATTTCTGGGAATTAGAATGTTGTGAATGTACTAGATGTCTCTGAAATGCACATGTTAATAGTTCCTTTTGTTATGTGACTTTTACCTCCATACAAAGAAAAAGGCTTTCTTGTTTAATCACGAGGATATTTATGTGGCCCCAATCAAGGGAACACTGTATAAGGGTGTAAAAAGGTATAATTATTGGGTGCTGTGACACAGGGCAATTCAAGATCTCAAAATCAGGAGGGCTTTCAACATGTACCCTTTACTCTTAAACACGGTCTCTGACCTGAGGTGACGATACCTAGAGACTCTAAAAGGGAATTTCCTTCTTGGAACTCTGTGACTTTCATTGCAGTTCAGGTACAGGATGAGGTCTCTGGCCTCCCCCAGGCAACACCTAGCAAAGGGGGAAGGCATTGCTCTCATATTGAGACACAGTGATCCACCCAGCCATGAGGAGCCCATCCTCAGTAGTGCTATGCCGCCGTCTTCGTCCTCCCGTGCTGGCGTGACATGGTCCCGCAGACTCGTCACTTCCAAAGAACGCACACTTAACTTCTCAGCATTCAGGCGACCGGGAGTCTGAACCAGGGAGCCACACAGTTGGGTTCTGATGAGGTTTCTTATCTGGTTTGTCTGCTGCCAACCTCTCTTTGTATCATGACAGTAATCCCATCCCACCCTGGGGGTCATTACCCCCTAAAGATCCCACCTTCTAATACCATCGGCTGGCAATTAGGATTTCAACATACACATGTTAGGAGGACACACACATTTAATCAGGGCACCCCATATCCTGCTCACAAGGGCTGTTCTCCTTCACACACGCCAGTCCTTTGCCCAGCAGCCTCATCATCGGACCCGGGAAGGAGTGGTTGGTGCCAACTCCTTGTGGCAAGGGCCCCCACACCCTTCCTGGTGGTGCCCTCAACCAGGATGGCGTCTCTTTCCTTGCCAGCTTTTGGGCTCAGACCAGGTGTTTGTCCTGGAGAACCTTGTCTTCCCTGTTCCTGCCTGTGTTCATGTTCTCAACATCTGTCCCCTGAACCTCACAAGGCTTTTCTAGAGCAGGGACTCGGTGCTCCCAGGCCCCAAGCTGCAGGCCTGGAGCAGAGGGACGCCCAAATGGGATGATTGGTGAGGGGTAGAGAAAAAGTAAAAAAAAAAAAAAAAAAAAAAAAAAAAATAGCTGCTTCCTTTTTATCATTTGCCACAAGAGATATTTACATAAAATCTCCATAGGCCTTGAAATGCAGAGGAGAGAGGGACTCAGTGAGTTAGACATGTAATCCTCCAGCAGTCGGAGACTGAAGTGCATTTTGCATGGCGGCCCTTGTTAAATGCTTATGAGTGTCTGCTCAAGCAAATGGAAATGGGAGGCCTGCCTGCGTAAATCATCTGTTTCCAGAAAGAGAACCAAAAGAAGACAGACCAACACTCCAAAGGGTGGCTTCCCGGGTTGCCTCCTGGATGTGATTATGAGCTGATTTAACATTCGGAAGAAGAACAAAAAATCAACCTTCCTGGGAGCTGTGGTCTGACCCCAGGAAAGGTGTGTCTCCTGGGGAAAGATCAATTTGCATTAAAGATCTGTTTGGCAAAGCATTGTGGAAGGAGGTTAGGGCTGGAAGTGAAATTTCTGGATGCTTTTCACCCTGTTTTGCTTTTCTCTGGGTGTCACCTAGAAAGAGCTCAGTGCTGGGGGAGATGAGCAGTCCCTCTGACCTGGGACATCCCTGTGTAACTAGAGCTCCTGCCCTCAACAAACAGAACCCGGGGTGCGTAGTGTAATAGAGACTAGAGATGGGGGTGGCACGAGGGTTTGGGTTGCAGATCAGTCCACTTCCCCAGGCCCACAGAGATGACCTGGAAGCAGATCCCTCCTGAATTTCTTCTTTGTCAGCAGTTCTTCCTGAGCTCCAAGGGAACAGGCCTTTAATGTGGGAAAAGTCCCCCTAAAGAAGTGGTTCCTTAGACCAGAGTTATTCAACTTCAGCCCTGCTGCCCTTGGGGGCTAGATATCTGTTACAGGGGTGCCGTCCTGTGACTTGTAAGATGTTTACAGCCCTGGTCTCTCCCCATTAGACACGAGCCCCTTACTTCCTAGTCTTAACAGTCACAAATGTCTCTAGCTATTGTCACCTGCCCTGGAGAACCTCTGTCTCAGATGCTCACCCTACAGCAGGAAGGCACTGGCCCTGTAGCAAAGGGAGGCTGCAGACGGGAAGGTGGGGAGTGGGTGTGCGGGAGTTAGAAGGTGCCACGAGCCAGGCCTGGACTGATGACATCACCTCGCCGGGGGTCCCATCCGGGAGACTTGATGCCATCCAGAGGAAAGCACATTTCATTTGAAGTCAGAAGTCTTGGGATTAATCCCAGTGCCTTTCTTCCCAGCGACGGGACCCAAGTCACTTGACCTTCTGAGTCTTGGTGCCTTTATCTGCAAAGTGGAGTCTCCAGGCTTGGCTGTGAAGACCGAGTGAATTAAGGCCAAGTGCCAGAGTCAATACGGTGTCTGCCATCCTGGCCGTCCGATAAATGTCGTCCTCTTCCTGTGTGCGTTCACATCCAGTTAAATCCAGTCCGCTTGTTCTGTGCCACAGGCTGGCCATCAGCCTCTGTTTCTGCAGCGCCTTCTGGGCACTCTGCCTTCAGTCCCATTTCCAGCCTGAGGCCAAACCTTCCCTGCACAGAGTCATGTGAAGGTTTAGAAGAGAGTTAGACCTGAACTGTCCGACACCATGGCTTTTTTTTGAAGGAAAGGTGCAGGCAGGAATGAAGGCAAGTAGACGGGCAGTCAGGGAGAGAAGGCAGGTAAAGCACTTTATTTTATTTTTATTTAGTGCGTCACACTGGTTGTTTCTCCCTGGACCTGGGATTCAAAACCAGGGGTGTGGGGCCTGCGTCCTTCAGAGGTGGTCAACTCCGTGGCTCTCGAGTACTTGAAAGGTGATTAAATTGAGAGGCTGTTACTCTAAGACGCCCTTTGAATTTCAAAAATGAGAAAAAGAGTGTATTATGTCTCATTAGCAATAGTTGATATTGATGATATGTTAGAATGCTAACCCTTTAGATATGTTCAGTTAACTGACATCTGTTACTGAAATTAACGTCTCTTATTTCTTTTCACCTTCTTAAAGGTGCCTGTAGAGAAGAAGATACGTTTTGTAAAAACTACTGTCTTATTCAAGGAATCATTCCGGTGCTTCACAAGAGAACCATTTCCAGGCACCAAATTTTGAAAGACAATGTGTTTCACTAACGGGATGCCCCCTATTTAAGGAATGAAAAGAATCCCTCTATGAAGGGTGGCACTGTGTTAAATAATGGCTTCAGCACAGCTTCCCCCGTGGTAGGTAGAAGAACGGGCTTCCCTTTTTCATAGTTACCTCTTTCTGAACATACACTCCTTTGAGGCAGGACAGGTTGGAAAATGTGTCCCTGCCAAATTCATACGTGGAACCCTGACCCACAGTGGGGTGGGGTGAGGAGGCAGGCGTTTGTGAGGCACTGGGGACTGATCCCACGATTGGGATTAGTGTCCTTCGGAAAGAGACCCCTGCGTGCTCCCTGGTCTTTTTCTCTGATGTGGAGACACCAGGAGAAACGTCTGCCTCAGAAGGAGGGAGCAGACTCTCCCAGACACTGAAAGGTGGCTTCCCAGCCTCCACAACTGGGAGGGAGAGTTGTTTAAGCTGCCTCGTCAATGGCCTTTTCATCATAGCAGCTCCGGTGGACTAAGAAACCTTTTTACTGGCTTCTGAGTGTCACAGCCTGGACATAGTACTGTCCTACTATCATTGGAACTTGACTGGCAGCTGAGATGTACCTGTCTTCTTTTCTTGTTTTAAGAGGAAGGAGGCAGGCAGACATGAAGGTGGGGAGGCAGGCAGGAAGAGACAGATTTTACTTACTTTGTTGTTCATGTTTTGGGGTTCCCCCGCCACCCCTCTCCCCAGTCCCTCAGCTCACACTCACAAATCCGGCTCCTTGGACTCTGCCAGACCTGCAGACTGAATGCCTGAGCCACCAGGGTATGCCTCAACAAAGTCCTTTTGACGTGGTTAATACTGCGATAGCGTCTCCCGCTGTATGATCCCCTTCCAGATTTCATTTCACCTTCCTCAGTCCTGGCAACCACCTCTAGTGCCTCCTAGTGCCTTGGCTTTCACCATAAAAGATGGGTATCTTGAGTAGAGTGACTTGCCAAGATCCTACAGCCCATGTGGAGTTAACACGTGAACCCATTTCTCTGTCTGCAGTGTGAGGTCCATGTGATATGCAGGTTGTGCTTTAGAGTTGGCTTTCCCTGTAAGAGACAAGACAGGTAAAACTCTCAGGCTGCAGGTCACATGTCTGAACTACAGGGTCATGTGAAAATGGGTGGTTGAAGTTGGGGCTGGAGGCCCTGGTGAGGTCTCCGCCCTTGATCTGGGACATCACAGTGGCTCTGGGCGCAAAAGGACACGATTCCCTGCAGCAAGCGAACTTGATTTCACAGCGGGGCCAAGAAAAGCTGAGTTGGTGAGACTTGACCTTCAGGGTCCTTAACACGGTGAGCTTCAAGTATTCATGGTTGTTCCAAAGCCTGGTGCGTGTCGTTTTCACTCTTGTTCACGTGATGATTTGAAACATTTGGCCTCTGAGGCCAAATGCCATTTTCCGAGTGCAAAAATAAATAGGAGAGCCAGTTTGACAGGCCAGAGGATCCTCTATAGGAGGGAGATGATTTGCAACCAGATGTAAACAAAACTGGGGGAGGAGGAAGCTACTTGTTGGGGGTGGAGCCTTTAGGAGGGCTCTTCAGACCTTGATGGAGGGGCCACGTTCAGAGAAGAGAGAGAGCTACCAAAATGAACTTTGCAGGTGACCCCAAAGAGTGCTTTATGGCCTCACTATCACTGCTGGTACCTACCTGAGGCACTGTGCAGGCTTTGTTTCTCCTGTTACAGATGTTATATAGTCCGACAATGAGGTAGCAGGCCTTTGTTTACAAAGAACTTATTGAACAATTCTAGAGTGACTCTCAGGTACTTGGGAGCTGAGGCTTAGGTAACCTTCTATCCATCCATCCATCCCATCCAATCCTATTCCATCCACCCATCTATCTGTTCATGTATCCCATCTATCCCATCCCATCCATCCACCCATCTATTCATCCCATCCATCCATCCATCCATCCATCCATCCATCATCCATCATCCATCCATCCATCCATCCCATCCCATCCATCCCATCCATCCCATCTCATCCCATCCATCCCATCTCACCCCATCCATCCCATCCCATCCATCCACCCATCCATCCATCCATCCATCCACCCATCCACCCATCCATCCTTGTATCCCATCCATTCCATCCCATACAATCCATCCATCTATCCATCCATCCCATCCCATCTGTCCATCCCATCCCATCCATCCATCCATCTATCCATCCTATCTCATCCCATCCCATGCCCTCCCATTCTATCCCATCTTATCCCATCTTATCCCATCCATCCAATAATTATTTCCTGTGTGCCTGGGTGTACATTGACTATAAAGCAATTATGGCTTTTTTCCCAAGTGGAGGTTAAAATCTAGTTGGCAAGACAAGTAATCAGTTAGGTAATTGTATAATTTCAAAATGTGATGAGTGCTGCAAAGGAAACAACTAGAGCGTGGTATGGTGGAGTTAGGGAGGAGGAAGACACTTAGGCATTGGATTGTTGAGAAACTCTGAATTGGCTGGATTTAACTCTAGATTTGAAAATGATAGGGACTCAGTCAAGCAAAGAGCAACATATAAAGTTTCCAGACACAGGGAACACACTTGCAAAGGCCCTGCGGCACATTCCAGAAGTGAAAGGGCCTTTGTGGCTGGAGGAGAGCAGAACTAAAGGGTGATGGCCAGAGACGGAGACCTAGAGCTATTAGAGGTCAAGCATGTAGGTCTTTACAGACATGACAGAGTTTGGTATTTATTTTATTTGACATTTATTGAGGTCAGTGATTTACAAAATAGTATGAGCACCTACATGCAGATTCCCCACTCCTCACATATATGACAGCACACCCTCCACCACATACCAGCAGTCCTTCCCCACTGTCCTTTGTACCCACCACTCCTTGCTCCCACCTCCCACCCATTCCCCACTGGTAACCTCGGTTCTATTGTCAACATCCAAGTGGTATTTATTTTCAAGAGCTGAAGAGAAATAGTGAGTCATTTTAAGTGCGGCTGAGGAGACTGCTGTTATGAAATGCATGAATGGTGGTGGCTTGGACTCCTGTGGTGGCAGTAAAACTGGAGAAAATGGGCTATTTGAGGCTTGTTCTAGAGGCTCCAATGGCAAGGTTTGAGGATGCGTGCGCTTGACAAGATGGCAGGTGAGTGAGGAAATGAAAATGGCTCCCAGGAAGCTGTCTGACTCGAGCAGTGGAGTAGATGATCCTGTCCTTTACGGGATGGGGAGCGTCACAAGAGCACCAGGTGTGGAAGGGAAATCAGGAGTTGAGGTATGAGGTGCATGAGGTAGAGGAAGATGGCTGTTAATGGGAGTCTGGATGTCAGAGGAGAGGCCAGAGCTGGAAGCACAACTGTGGGAGACATCAGCTGGAGCTGGTTCTACCAGTCATTGGAGCGGGGCCCTCACCTAGGGTGACAAAAGAAGATGGTCGTCTGTGGAATCCTGGGACACGCCCATACTGTACCGCTCACTGAAGAAGACGTTTGAGAAGGAAAGGGCTGTATGAAATAGGGGAGCGTGAGTTTACCAGAGAAAGGCGCTTCTGAGCTGTTGACCGCCCATCTGAAATCAGAAGTGGTTCACAGAAACCAAGCTGCCTGCCGGTTCCCGGTTTCCTGCCCCGGCGTTCGGCTTCCCGAGTCGGTCTGTGGAGGCCAGGTATGGCCGTGCCCTCCCGAAGCCCTGGAGGCAGCACTGGGGTTTTCCAGGCCGAACAGCCGGAAAGGACGGGAGCCAAGGCAGAGCGTGCCTGCTTGCAGAGGGAGGTGACGACGACGAGTCGTGATGTCCAGCTGAGGAAGAGAGATTCTAGACAAATGTAGACCTGGTGGAAAGCAAGCCAGCCCGCGAGCCGGGGTTCGTGACGACAGAGAAGAATGTGTACGCCGCGGCGGCCGCGGGCGCTCACAGGAGCTGCGTGGCGGTCGGTGTTGACATTCGAGATTTTGCAGGTCGTGCTGGTCACAGTGAGTGGCACCACGTGCCAGAACATGGACTTGCCTTGTGACGCGGCGAGTCTGGAGAAGAGGCGCTCTGCGCCAGGGAATTGAGGTGGAGAGCTGGAAGGCTAGATGGAGGGGACAGACGTCTTCGAGGAATGAGAAGAGTGACCGGGGGTTGCCCAATGACAGTGACACCATTTGAGAGAAGGATGTGGTGAGTCATAGGCAGCAAGATCCCGTAGAGACAGTGGGAAGTCTGGAGGACGGAGCATCACTTCCTGGCTCTCAGGTGCATGTCTTGAAAGAATGGCGGGGACACTTTTCCTCTGGGGACCATTGATCCAGGAACAGCTCTACTTTCTCTTAAGAGTAGGCGGTAGAATGAGGTGAGAGGAAGTTGAGGGTAAGGAGGAATTTGCTGATCCCATAGTCAACAGTCCCCAGGAACCCACAGTTGGACTTGGGGGGCGGGGTGGGCTGAGAGTTGGTGAGACGGGAGGGTTTATATAATGAATTTCTGCGGAGGCTGGGTGCCCGGAATGAGAAACTTAGTCATGGACCCATTCAACCAATATTTATGGATTACCTCTATTTGCCAGGTACTGTGATGGCACGAAACCAAACAGCCAGGGCCCCAAATAGAGGGCAGGCCCATCCCTCAGGTGTTTATGACTTCATGGGGGACATACAGGGTTGTCATCGATAGTGTCCTGTCTCAAAGATGGGTTTTTCTGGATTATTTAAGGAAACACTAGAATTTCAGGCCTGTTGTTTCCCGCAACTAAATCGGAATCATTAGCCTTTCCTCGTTTCAGTTTTCTGCCTTGTAAGATGAGCATAATGATGCCTCCATAGGTGGTGTTGGTGCTGGTCGGCGTTACACAAATGAGAGACCTGTCTGCTTTCATTTTTAGTGGAACGTTGCATTCTTTCGTTACTTAGGTCTCAGGGGTGCATCTTGTAAGTCAGTTTTTGCGGTTCACGAGCGACTGTCCAGTTCTGCCTTCACCATTTAACTCACCTCTCTTATCCCTGCCCTTCTTGTGATCGCTAATTTAATTCATGACTGAAGGATAGTTTTTATTTGTTGAAGTTAATTTGTTTGCTTGGTTTCTTGTCTACCACACATGAGTGGCATCAGACCATGTCTGTCTTTCTAAGGGAGACCCGTTTTTGATGGGACATCAGGAGTGGGTCTTCAGTCACCCCTAGTTTAGAAGATGCTTTGGTTTAATTAGAAAAAGGCACTTTTCCTTCTAGAACTCTGCTTCCATCTGTCAGAACTCTTGTAGCAAACGTGCAACCAGCCAAGTCTAGGGTGCCTGGACCCTCTCTCATGCACTGGACAACCCCGCACCCTGTGGTCAGTCCACCAGGGAAGGCAGGTGGAGTAGCCTGAAGGAGGCCAGCTTCCTTCGATAACCGGGTATTGACTGAATGCTTTAGGACCGACCTCTCAAGCAGTCATTGCACTCCGATCCCTGGGATTTTGTTCAGTGCAGCCATGCTTCAGTGGGGCTAGGGTGGGGACTGTCATGCCTTTCTGATGAGAGCTCAGCTATGGCTGCTGGTTCAGGGACCACATTTTGGGTGGAAACGACTAAGGCTACACCTTTGTCTTAGATGCTGGTCTCAGATAGAGGCTGAAACATACACTAAGAGACAGGGTGCTATGTCCTTAGGGGGGTTAGTTTAATAAAGAGATTAACTGGTGTATAGCAAATAGTGAGAAGGCAAGGAGGTAATCAGGAAGGTGCTACTGACACCCTTTGGGTTTAAAAAGAAGGGAAGGAGCAGCCCCAGGTCTGGACTTGGTGGGGAGGTCTCCCCGAAGCTATAAGGACTTGGAAGTTGTGGTAAGTCCTGCAGAGGAAGCAAGACTTTGAATAATAGGGTGTGTGAGAGAGGATGACTTGGGTAAAGGCATGAGGTGGTACTGTAGTATGAACATAATATAAATGATGATCAAGGGTATCTTTACTGTAGGGTCTGTTTTATAAGCTCAGTGAAGGCCTGCTTTCTGTCTTCTTAGCTAATCGGACAGCATCTTGCAGGAAAGGTTCATATGAGTGACTGTGTGAGGGGTAGGATACAGAAATCTATTATGTGGCCCCTACGTGGTTTGGAAAGGTTTCAGCCACTGGATCCTTAGATGTGTAGCCCCTCTTTCCAGACAGTGCACACATCTTGAGGTCCCATGAAAAATCATACCCAAAAGCCTCAACACTAATTAAAAGGCAGCCACTGGTGTTGATCAGAAATGGCCGGAGCAGAGTTGGAAATGTAGGATTCTGCCTGGAGTCTTTCAAATGGTAGCCAGTGTCCCCTGGAGGGCATATTCCCAGTTAGAATCCTCCAGATGTTTGCCCACTCTACCTAGCATGGAACGTAAAACTAACACATAAGTCCCACGTGTCTGTGCTGAGGTATTTTGAATTACAAACGATGTAACAACCTAGAGAAATTCGCTCTATTAAATATTTTAAGGTTGTAACAAGCAATGCATACTTCTTGTAGAAAATCTAAAAAATACATGTATGTTGAAATTGTCTATGTTCTGTACCCCAAAGTTAGCATTCAGCAGTTAAACCTTTTTCATATCAATCGATAACTCTGTATTTATACATTTGTATACAATTTGTTACATTGTACTGAACTTCAATCTCCTTTTACATTTCAGCTTTGAAGCCTGCCTTGATGGGTAAAAAGATGTGGATTTCATTGATGAAGACAGAGGGGAGGAGACAGATGGGGTAGATGTTTGGTGGGAGCCTTGAAGGGCTTGGCCAAAGAGTTGGCTGTTGCGTTTGAGGAAGGGGTGTTAGAAATGGCTCTTAGACACCTGGGCTGACAGGTGGGGTCATTTCCATTTCACCTGGCTGCAGGCAGGGGCCGGTTATAGGTGGGTTTTCCTAGTTAATGTGTCAACTTTGGCCCTTTGCGATTTTTCACCCCTCTCCTGCGTGTGTCTTCCTTCCTTTTTCTTCCTGCATCAATTTCCATTTTGACTTCCCCAAGTAACTTTGTTAGAAATTGAGATTTTTCTTTAGCATTAAATGTGCTTTTAGTGCACAGAAGTATCGTTTTAAAGTCAAGTCCATGAAGGAATATTTTTACCTGCTGAGTCTCATATCAGATGCCAGCATTGTGAAATGCAAACCACCTTAAGCTCTATGTTAAAACTCTGGGCAGACTGTGCCTGTCGATACGAACTTACGCGGGCGGAGGAAAGGAGGGGTCCGAATGTTTTCATGAGTTTTTTTTAACATTTTAAATATTAATACTATTTGAGTTTAGCTTCACGTATAGTCTCTCCTAAAGTCTAGATTCATCTCGAGCCATCCAGCTATGCTTGTGTATTAAATGTTTATTTTTTCGCAATGGAAGCAAAGTTTTTTGATATATTTAACCTTGAGAAATAAAATGATCATGAGATTCAACACAGTGGATTTAAATTAGATCAAGGAAAAGGAAAATGCTCAATGGCAATGGTTGTTAAATTCAGTTACTAAGGAGCGCAAACCTTGGGTTGTTGTTTGATAAAATATCAAATCATTTGCATTATAATTATAAACATAATAAAATAATAAATCTACCCAAAGTTCTGTAAAATCTGGAATGTTTTGCAAATATAAAGCTCTGTTAGGAATTATTTTTAGATAAAGTGATATAAATAACTATGTTCATGGTTAAACATTCACATTATAAAGATGTAAATTTTTCCAAAAGTGATGTAAATTGAGACTGAGTGGTGTGTTTTGCTTCTTACTTGTGTGTACAGCCCGGCTACTCAGCTAATTTCTCTAGGCCTCAGTTTTCTCATCTATAAAATGAGGATAAAAATAGCACCGACTTCATAGATTATTTTGAGTATTAAAAAAGTGGACACAGAGAAAAGCGCCTGACACATAATATGTGCTATGTGGTGCAAGTTGTCTTTTTATTGTCGTTTAAGTGAAGTAGGAGGAAAAAAAGGATTTTTATGTGATGGTGCCTGAGGGAGCACTGGGTGCACCTGTCCATTCAGGTGTGACTCTCCCATTGGACTCGAGTCAGTACCTGTTTGTTGAGAGCTATTTCCTACCAAATGCTGTGGCGGGAGTGTGGGGGCAGGCGCGAGAGGAACAGAAGGCAGGCCTGGTCCTCGCCTTGATGAAGAGGGGCTCTCCCCTACTGGGTGCCTGATGGATTTTGGCTAATCACTCAAGGACTCTTATCCACGCCTCGCAGCCACTCTCCCAGACCCAGAGCATGGCTTCATTTTGTAGATGAGGACAGTGTTGTTCACCAGAGCCGGGCAACTGACAGGGTCGCAGCTCGAGCGTAGCATCTGGATTTGAATCCACGTCTTCCTCCAGGCAAGACCTGTCACCCCAAAGCCCCTCCTCCCGAGACACCTGCGCTGAGACTCCTCAGTGCCTTCCAGTGCTTCAGATGGAAGCTTCCCTGGGGGGACACGTCTCAAGTCAGCGTTGTGTGTTGAAAGGGATTTCGTTCTGTGTTTCTGGTCCACCCCTGCAGCCCGTGGCCTCTTGTCGGTTTCCAACGAGGGCCATTCAGAAAGCCGTGTCAGGGGGCTGCGGAAGGAAGCCTGGCCTTGGCCCTTGCACTCTGCTCCGGGAGGTGTTCATTGCTGGGCCTGATCAACTCCCGAAGCTCCAGAGGGTCGCCTGCGGTTCGGGTCGGGCTCCTGCGATGCAGTCCACAGGCAGCTCCCGGGGCCTGCAGGGGACAGGCGGGCGGCGGGCTGAGTCTCGCTCGGGCGTGCAGGTGAGATGCACGGAAGCTGGCAGGACGCCGTTGCACCAGACCGTGGTGTCAAGGGCTGCAGCAGAGGGAAGGACACATTGTGGGAACGTCCAGGAGACACCCAGACCAGCTGTGTCACGGGCAGCTGTCCCTTCTCTGGGAATCAGGAGCTGTCTGCAGGGTGGGTTCTGCTCTGGGAGGGTCCCGCGTGGACTTCTCTCTCCACCGACAGCCAGAGTTGGGTGGAAATCAGATCACTTGATCTCATTTGGGTTTGAAACTCTTATAAAGTCACATGACTTCCAGGTCTCAGGGGCGAGGTGCGGGGGTCCTGTTCCATCTGCCCTGACCTTCCGCTTCTACTGTGTCTCAGCCAGTCTCCTGCCATGGTCTCGGCAGTGCCGCTGCTGGCTGGTTCTAGGTCCAGTCAGTGCCCAGGTGCCCCGCTTGCATGTTTTCCAGGACTTCTGCCATGTGAGAGGTGGATGCTGTTAAGAAAGTCGCCGTCTTTAGGTCTTTAGGTCTACAGGTGCCAGGAGGTGTAGTGGCCTGCAGGTGAAGTTGTGACCTGGGGTGGGAGGGGTCTTCTCTCCCTGGAATCGGGGATTGCTTTGCTCCCTCACCTGCACAGGAGCTCTCTGCAACTTCTTTTGTCCTTCCAAGCAGGTCTCTGCAAATGTCGGTCACCTCGCCTGGCGTTACTGTGTGTTTCATGTTGGTCTCTTGTTAGACTGTGCTCTTTGCAGCTAACAGTTCTCGTTGGTTTTGAAAACACAGCCACTGCTTAGTCCCTGCTACATAGAAGGTGTGAAGTGAATGCTCCTTTAATAAACGTGTTTGTTTAGACCTCACAACAAACATGACCATAACGTGTGTGTGTGAGTGTGTGTGTGTGTGTGTGTGTGTGTGTGTGTGTGTGTGTGTGTCTGAGAGGGAGGGAGGGAGAGGTTCCTGACGGTTTTCCTTAGCCATTATTTGTTTATTTCTGAGAACTGTCTCAGCTTTGATCGGTGGAGAAGACAGTGGCATCTCTTGGGATAAATGTTAGCGGGAACGTGTCCATGGGTCCAGTGGCTCCCGGGCTCGACAGGTGGTTTCTTTTCTGCCATCTGCACCCACTTATGGCACCGAGAACTCAGCCCTTCCTCTCTGCTCTTCCTTTCAGAAAGTATTATGAGGGAGGCCAAGGGCCTCGAGCTCCGGGCAGAGAAGCGGCGCCTCCATTAGGGATTGCCACGTCTGAGAGGATGCTGGGAATCTGCAGAGGGAGACGGAAGTTCCTGGCTGCCTCGCTGACGCTTCTCTGCATCCCCGCCGTCACCTGGGTTTACCTGTTTGCTGGGAGCTTGGAAGGTAAGAAGAGAAGCTTCCCCAAAGCAGGAAGGAAGGGAGGGGAGCCATCGGGACCAGCCAACCCCACATTGGCATTTTGTCGAACAAGGAAGTGTGGGTCTCCTGTCACCGGGAGACCCCTGCCTAGGTTTGCACAGCTCCTGGGAGTCAGTCATGTGAGGAGAAAAAAGATTAAGCCAGATCACATTAAGGTGGGCCTGGTGCTGTGCCCTGCAGAAGTCACATGGGTGTCAGTGCCAGCTGTGCCAGCCTTTCTCGGTGTGGATAGTGGGGACAAGGGCGCATTCTGCAGGAATCGCTTAGCTAGTCATGAGGCCCCTGCTTCATTCACTTTCTCCCTGCTCACGTTGGTTCTCACCTTTGACAGTGTGCTTTCAGCATTGCTGGTTGTTGTGGAATGTCGAGGTGAGCTGGCTGCTGGGAGGGGTGGGCCCTCACGGCCAGGGAGCCACACGCTGGGGGTGCTCTGGGAGGTGCTCGGAGCCGTCTCATGGGGTACCTGGATGGCAATCCATTCCCCCATGTGCCCAGCCTGGGGGCTGCAGGAGGGAACCCAGGAGCTGCCCTCCCAACGTGGAAACGAGTGTGGACCCCTGAGCTGCTGCCGTTCTCTACCAGTCCCTCAAAAAGACAACCCCAGCCTGCTGGCAGCCAGCAGTTTCAGATGAGTCCCGGGCTTTTTTATTTCCAAGCTGCTTTCTCAAGCTTTGGGGAGGGAAGAAGTCACAGGGTGTCCTTCCTTTTTATTTAGCCCCACAGGAGTGAAAAAAAAAGATCTCAAATGAAAATCTGTCTCCACAAAGTCACTACCAGATTTTTAAATATTTCCTTTAGGCATAATTTTATTGACAGCTCAAGGCCTCCTTTTGATTAGGAGTTCCACTTGGCTTTCCGGGATTTGCCCTGAGTTCCGTGAGTGAATAGCAACAAGGTGGGACTCTGCCCGCCCAGCAGGGCAAGGCCCAGGGCCACCCGCTCGCTGTTGCTCTCCCTCCTTGTCCCTGGGGATCATGGTGCTTTCATCTCAGGAGCTCGGGGACCAGTTATGCCATGGCCATGTGCGGTTAATTTTGGGTAAAAAGGTTGGAGCGGGGAAGAAGCTAAGTGGATGTTGATAGTGGACATGTAGGGAAGCATTTTGTAGGGATGATGGAAGAGCTTCTATCAAAGAAGGCCAAGAGCACCCAGTGCCAGTAGAGGTTTAATGCATGAAAACACAGACTTTTGACAGTGGAAAAGAATGATAATAATAATAATAATAATAGTATAGCAACAGCAGCGATGCCGGTGATAGCGTTTTAAACTGCCTGCCTCTCTGCATGCCAGGCATTCTACTAAGGACCTTATATGTATTAATGTTCCATCACAATCCTGTGCAGCAGAGACAGTGGAGGAGGGTGAGGCGATCTCTTCAGTCATCTCCTCAAGGCCTCAGAGCCAGTCAAATGAAGCCTGACAGGACATGAGAGCTGGATTGTTGAACGTCAATACTGTGCTGAAGGTTGGGCCTTTGGAGAAGGAGTACTTCGACAAAACTCTTGGGACGGTGTTGCAGGAACTTGAGCAGTTTCTCATGGGGAAGTTGCAGAGTTTTGGTATGCACTCAGTGATGGACAGCCAACCTGCGTTCATTCTGGCAGAATAAGAATTTGGGACTTCACAAAGCTAGTAGCTTCTCAGGTGTGGTGGGCTTCAGGTAGGGTTGGATCCAGAGGTCCAGATGATACTTTAATAGCTCACTGTCTCTCCATCGCTTTGGTCCATCTTCTGCTGCTGCAGTTCCTTTCAGAGTGGCTTTCCCCACACACAGGAGGCTTTAGTTTACAGGTCACTTCCACCAGTCCCTGTAGAAAGAGGATTCCCTCCTCCTTCGAAGTCCCCAGTATTGCCTGTGACTGCATTGCCACCTGTCACTTGTGGTCTAGAGGAGATCACTGTGGTTGGGGAAGGCTGCTGAGGGTAGCCCTGAGCCTTGCTCCTATTTTTGTTCAGAGGGTGGAGCAGAAGGACTGGGAATGCAGGGAGAGAGACTGAGTGAAGGGACTGACCCCTTCCCAAAGTCAATGACGCAATTTCTCAAGGAGTAGGGCCTTGAAGTTGACCAGGGGATAACTTTGGAGGTTTTTATGGAGGATTCACAGCTGGCTGTGTTTACTGAGGGGCTCATGTCCACGGGAAGCTTGCTTTCCAGCATCAGGCTACCTGGCCTCGCCCTGGTGAGGGAGGGGCCGTGATCCTTGACTCCGAGTGATTGTGTTTGGCTGGTAGATAGAAGGACCCTCACATACGGATGGTAAATGATGCATCTAACAATCTGGTGCTTAATAGGAAATCCTACCCTTGGGGCCCAATCCCCAACCACTCAGTAAGGACCGGGTGATGTGAACAAGTATTCCAGCTAGAGTGAGAAAGGGACAGGCTTCTTCCGCGGGGTAGCAGAGGGTCCAGAGCTGCGCCACTGCAATGATGTCTGCATGCTGCACTGTAAAAGAATCTGGATAAATGACAGTGCCCTTCAAACCTTGTTACCTAAGAAATGGCAGGAAGAATGGGTGTTTACCTTGGAGCAGCCTCAGCAAACAAAGGGTTGTCTTCTCTGAAAGGGAGACTAGGATTATGTGATGGCCCCTCTGTCTCTGGAGGGACAGGGCAGGGAGCCACATGTCAGCCTGATCACAGTAAGGACACAGGTGTCCAGCGCTGCAGGGAGCTCTTCTGGGAGGCAGCAAAATCCTCAGCAACCAGAAGTGCATGTGACAGGAGGATCCTGAGTGTCAGGGCCAGTTGGACAAGATGACCTGCCTGCCCTGCCCTGCCCTTACGTCCCTGAGTCTGAAACAGGCTGCATGTTTATCGGGAGACAAAGGCTACTCCCTCCCAGAGCCCCTGCCAGCTGCCGCAGACATCAGCACGCTTCCAAAAGGGCCTGTGGAGACACTCTCGTCTGTAGTTAAACATAACAGCTTTGCAATCCATTTATTGACACCCTTGAGTTTTCTGTTTCAACGCAAGTGGAGCCATAAATAAAGGACAGAGTCACTGCCTGTATTCATGGAAATGCTAGTCATGCTTTATGTGGGTTTGTTTATTTTCCAACCCTGTTTAATTTAGATGGGTCTCCTGAGAGCAGACCGATGAGATGCTCGGGCAGCCATCGGAGTGGTTAACACGGCCCTGGACGGGACAGAGGGCTCAGCCAGGGTGGCTGGGTGGTTTGGGGGCACAGTCCCTCGTCTTTCTAGAGCCCCTCACCTGCTGTGTGAGCAGGCATGGTCAAAATGAGGCCTTTTCCTTGGGACACTCACGGCTGCAGGCTTCTGACTAGAAGCAGCTGATGTGAGTAAACTTTGGAAACAAACAGAATCCTCTCCGATGGATGGGACACAGGACAGGACGAGGAGGAGGGTTCTGATCTGCGCCTGAGTGTGGGCCCAGAATCAGTGCCTACAAGTTACGGCGCAGGCACTTTCTCAGTGTCAGAGAGAACGCCTGTCCTGACAAGCAGATTGCCGGGGCCAGGAGCCCACCCTGTGAGACGGTGGTGTGCGCCCCATTCGGGAGCTGTCTGCCTCAGGCCTGGTGATCTCTGGTCAGGAGACCGAGCTGGGCATGCTCTCGGGTACTTTATCCTCCATGGTCCTCGAGCCCGCGTTCTTCCCCACTCCACCTCCCCTCCGCCACCCTCAGTGACCATGCCTCTCCCCCTTCTTCACTCTCCGGCTCTGGACTCTGGGTCCTTCCCCATCCCCTCCAGCGCTCGTGGCCACACCCTACGGGCTCTCTCAGTCTCTTCAGCCGCATCTTTTGTTTCCTGCCTCTCCAATGCTGTGGCCCTGGCTTGGCCCATCCTGCATGATCAGAGCTGAGGTGGCAGTCTGCCGACTCACACATCTCCTGTCCTCAGGGAAAAATCCAAGCTCCCTCAGTCAGTGCCTGGGCTCCTAGTCAGCCTTTGACCTCATCTCCTAACGTCCTCCTTAGTCACTGTTCAGAGAGCTGGATTTGCACGTTTCGGAATGCATTGTCCTCCAGGATGCTTGTGCTCACATGAGACCATGGCCCTGTCACCCTCCCCTCCCCTCCCCTCCCTTCCTCTTCTCTTCTTGGCCTGGCTGACTTGGATCTCGTCTCAGCTGAAACGTGATGGTTCCCCATCTTGACACGGTTGGCTTCCTCTGCTCCACACCCCGGCTCCTTGTACTTTCCCCTGCTCTGCACTCACAGCACATGGTTTTCCTTGTTTGTATAATCGCCTGTCTTTATAACGAAACACAGCTACCAGCAAGGAAGGGGTGGGTCTCATCTCTTCATTCTTCCATCCCAGCACCTTCTCTAGTGCCAGGAGAGTCCATTTCTTGAACGAGTGAATGTATGGCTTCTACGTGGACAGT
Organism: Solenodon paradoxus; assembly: GCA_004363575.1. NCBI lineage: Eukaryota > Metazoa > Chordata > Mammalia > Eulipotyphla > Solenodontidae > Solenodon > Solenodon paradoxus. The sequence continues at coordinate 291,315 of RJWH01001758.1, forward strand.
TCCCATCATTGTCATTTGGCTTAAACTCCAGACTCCTTATCATCACTCTGGATGGTGTTTTCTGTCTTCCTCTCCTTAGCTTATCATTTCTGTCTTCTTTCCTTAGCTTATCATTTCTGTCTTCTTTCCTTAGCTTATCATTTCTGTCTTCTTTCCTTAGCTTATCATTTCTGTCATCACTCAGGCAAGCGCTTCATGGAACTCCTGAGAAAGTGTGTTCTTTTCCATTTCTTAATTTTTTCTATTGGTTCCTTCTGCCCAATTACAGTCATTTTCCCCATGGCTCTTCTTCTCAGCCTACACCTTCACTACTAAGAATGTCATTTTCCCCAGTGACCGATCCCACGTGGGAAGTTCTGTGACAGCCCCCTCAGTGATGTTTTGTTTTTTGTTGCCTTTTTAGCCACTTGTGAGGTTTCTCGAGACCCTTTTGCTCCTAGTATCTGATCATCACTCTAAATGGGTCCTTGGTAAATGTGGTCTGGAAAGGATTCTCAATTCTGAAGAAGCAGGAGTCACCGGTAGACAGAAGACTTCTCTTGACATCTACACGCCTCTGTGATTTGAGACTCAGGATATGGTTTGGGGGACCTGACCTTTCTTCTGGTTGTGATGTTAATTCTGGAACTTGGGTGATTCTGCTCCAGCGTGGCTCCATTTGAATTTTAAACATGACTGTCATTTCCTCCTGGGCATGGTGGGTTTTATTTATTGGAGACTGTGTTTTCTTTTCTGTCCATCGTGGACATGTGTTCCGCTATTATTGAGTTATCAGCATGTGGAAAAAGGGTGCTTTTCAACCATTCAGAAAATTGTTCACACATGCTGCCTTCTGATAATTCATAACTGGCTCCATGCAGAAGCTTCCGCTGCCACAGAACAGGCCCGTGAGGGTGTGGTGTTATTTAGAAGCAGATGTCTTCAGAAGATGCAGGGTCTGACACATAACACCAGTGTAGTGAGCAGGTGGAGCAGATTAGCTCCCCAACTGGGAGTCCACATATATCCCAAGGATCCGGGTTTGCATCCCAGGGCCAGGGGCAACAACCAGTGTGAACAACTAAGTAAAAATAAATAAAATGCATCTTCTTCCTCTCTCATCCTGCCTGCTCCTTTTTTAAAAAAGAAAAAAAATAAGTGTTTCCTTTATCATTAAGGGGTGACACGGAGCACATGAGCAGTGGAATACGGGGCACAGGGGTCTTTTATCCACGCTGAGCCTGTCTAAACATGACTGACTCCCCAGGCTGGAATCTGTCCCCTCTAGAGCCCCAGAGCACATGCTGGCGCTTTGCAAATTCAGACCCTGCGTGCTCCAGTGGGTCACTTGCTGAAGATTTCCTATCCTGCGGGGCAAGGCTGTGTGGAGTCTCTGGCCACAGAACCATTCCTCCTTCCTGCCACTGGCCTAAATGCATCACGTAATAAGGATATTATGGGGTCTAAGAATACCAGATGCTGAATGCAAAATTAAATTGAAAGTGTAGTATAAAATTTTTATTGATTTTTCTTTTTAATAGATCAGAAATGAAGAGGCGTCCTAGCCAAGGCTTAATCGCTGCTGGTGATGAGTTTAAGCAAAGCCCTACAAAGCAGGAACATGTGAACACAAGCTGCTGGGATGGGTGTCGAGCCCTGGCACTCAGTGTCTGCACTCGTGCTCTTGGGCCAGAAAGCAGGTCTTGGGCTCTGAGAGGACAGATGAAGTCTCTCACAATTTTATTTGGTGGTGAGAGGGTTTCTTACACTCTGCCTTCCATCTTAAAATAGTACCAGTGGTCCTGTGGGCGTGGAGAGAATAACCCTGATGCGTATGCAAATACTGGCAGAGCTCACAGCAAGAACTTGGGATCAGGGACCAGGAAATCTGGTTTCCACTCCGCTCAGTCGCTGCTTTGTGTTTGTTTCCCATGGCTGTTGTAACCAATGACCATAAACTTCAGTGCCTAGCAAATACATTCATTATCTTACAGTTCTAGAGGTGGGAAGTTCTGTCCTGACCCTGGGCTAGAGCCCGGATGATGCCTGGGCTGGTTCCTTCTGGAGGACTCAGGGGAGACCTGGTCTCCTGGTCTTTTCTGCTTCTGCTGGTCCCCTGCTTTCCTTGGCTGGTGGCCCCTTCTTCCGTCTCCCAGACCAGAAGTGCAGCATGCCTACCTCTAGAATCAGCCAGGAGAGTCGTCCCATTAAAAGTCCTTCATTTAATTATCTCTGCAGAGTCCTGTTTGCCACATAAAGTAACACAGTCACAGGTTGTGGGGATCGGGGTCGGACTTCTTCAGGGGGATGTGATTTGGGATCCATGCCCCTCGCCCAGCCCCATTCTCCACATCCCCCTTCCCTGTTTTGACCTTTAGAGACAAAGCAAGGGGTCTTATACCATCCACATTCTTATATGACCCTCTTATCCCACTCCAGGTGTTTGGGGTTCTATCATTTTAAATTGATAATGTAAATATCCAACTGAACATGCAGTCCTGGAAAAGCTGTTATGTTCAAATATGTGGGTGTGTTTGCACAATTTGAGCCCAGAGTACTGTGTCTGCCATAGGCACTTCATTATAACCGGTGATAGGGGGAGGATTTCGGAAAGGAATGGCCCAGAATGAATGTCTGTTTTTGGTGTGTGGGGTGTGGGGGGCAGTCCTGGTTATTTAAGATACAGATTTAACTAAAGGAAGGGGAGAGGTCATTCAGGCTCCTGTGGATGGTTGAATATTGATTTGAAGTCAAAGTTAGCCTGTGCCAGAATTCCTTTGGAAAATGCTTTGTTTGGTATTATCCCCGAAAACTGAACATGCCCAGAAAGCTGAACATTCCCATGGCACATGAGTTCTGTTCCTGCTTCTGTACCAAAGAGGATTGTGTACACATTTGCACAAATGACATGTGCAGAAATAGTCACATCAGCATTATTCATAATCGTGCCAAGCGGGACACCACCAGATGTCTGCCCACAGCAGTGAAGCAAGTCAGCAGTGGCACGTTTCTATACCAAAGCGCCTTAGAGCAAGGCAATGAGTGTGCTCGCCCTGCAGAGCAAAAGGAGATAGACTGATTCTAAGTCTGTAGGTTCAGACCACGACAGCTGGGACTTGGGGTGAGCAGAGACGGAGCAGAGCAGCAGGAGTGCTTTGGGGCACAGTGATAGCGTCAGTTGCTGCAGGGCTGTGATGATGACACAGGTGTGTACACTTGGTGACGATTCATCACGTTTTTCCTTTATGATGGGTTCACTTTTCTGTGTGTGTAATTATTTTTTCACTCTATGCAAATCATGTAAGTACCTGAATTGGAAGCACTTTTGTGGGTTTTGCGTTCATTTCAGAGGAGAAGAATTTTTTTAACCTTTGGGATTTCTGAATCTGTCACTATTTCACTTTGACATTCAAATGCCTCTTAAGCATGGAGCTGTCCCTTGGGGACAGACGGTTAACACTTCTGTTTAACCACACTTCCTTTTTTCCCTCCTGAGAGTCCTCACCACTTGGATACATTTTCCTGCTGTGAGGGTCTGATCACAGCACTGACTTTAAGATCTTGAGATCTGCTCATAAATCCCTAATTCTGCAAGGCTTTCTATCGATTTGAAACAAGAGCAGTGCTCTTACCAAGACTCTAGCAATGGCATAGGTTCCATGAATCTTCAGGCAATTTAGTTTCTTAATAGTGACACCAAGCCATCTGCATTAGTCAGCAGACATGCATCTTCATAAAACCCCTATCCTACTGTAGAAGACAGGGAGGCACGAGAAGGATCTGTAGTATTTAAACTGTAACCATAATGGAAACCATAGAAATTGCTTCGTTTATCGCTTGTTAAGCAGAGATTAACTGTGTATGTGTGAAGTTTGGCCTTCCCGCTGCTTTTACCTTTTTTTACATCTTCCTTCCTTCCTTCCTTCCTTCCTTCCTTCCTTCCTTCCTTCCCTCCCTCCCTCCCTTTCTTTCTTCCTTTTTCTTTTTTTTTAAAGGAAAGGTGCAGACAGGAATGAAGACCAGTAGGTAGATAGGCAGAAAGAGAGAGGAGGAAGAAAGCAGTTTATTTTATTTTACTTTGTTTAGTTCTTCACATTGGTTGTTTTCCCCGGACTCGACCCAGGACTCGAACTTAGTGGGGGTATGGCCTGCGCTCCTTTGGAGGTGATTGATGCAACCGCTGCTTCACCAGGGAGCGCCCTTTGTTGTTGTTGCATTTTTAACAATTAAAAATCAGGAGGTGGCACATAAAAATCGTGATTTCTGGCTTTCCTTAAAGTAATTCAGACTTAGCAATTTGGTTACTTCATCATCGCAGCCATTGACTGGAGCAGGGTGGCGACTGTCCCTTTGCTCAGATGTTTACAGTCTCCTCCTTTCTTAATCCCTGTGTCATCCACACAAGGATTTCATGGAGAGACAGATGGTTCTGGTATTTGCTTCTGCCCTTGTTGGCTCTGTGTGATCAGACCTTGAATTTGGACTTTCTGACAATCTCTCCCACGTGCTGAGCTAGGATCTTATACATTTTATCTCACTGCTTCTTCACATTTGCCTCATTTTATAGATGAGGAAACTGAGGCCCAGGGGGTTTGGTCTTCGGCCAGGGTCACTCAGCCAGTCAGGAAGGAAGCTGGTGTTCAGGCCTCGCCGTCAAAGGTCCCGCACAGAGCTGGCTCCCTCCAGCTTTCAGATATAGAAGCAACTGGTCGATGGCACGTTAAAGTCAACATACTCACATTTCAGACAAGGACAAGACAAACTCCGAGACAAGGGAAAAGGGCTCCTCATGCACGAGAAGACAAATTGTCTTCTGTGGCCAGCAGGATTATTATAAACCGATATAAGCAGAACATTCGATTAGTTCTTTAATACAATTTGCATGTTGCTGCCCTAGACTCCTGCAATTAAGCGCAGGAATGGCTGCTAGAAATCATCCAGGCAGGCTTAGAACTTAAGCAGATAAACCTTTGAAAGCTATACAAGGACTTTATCTAGGTCAGAGGCTGAGGAGGCCAACATGTTCTTAAGTGACAGGTGACACAATTTGAATCACAGAGTGACAGTAGACAAATGATTTAACGTCTGTGCAGGTCACTTTCTTCTCCAGGGAAAGGGGAACATAACACAGCGCTCCTGCAGTGGTTAGAAAGGCTGAAGCTCCTGACAGAGAATGGCGGGTATTTCATAGTAGCTTTCTTCACCTTTTCCATTTTCCTAGAATGATGAGTGTCCTTCTCCGGGGGCACATAAGATCACACATCTGTTGTGAATAAGACCCATGCTGAACACCGAGGCCTAGAGAACTGGGGCCCTCTGGAGCTGGCAGTCGCAAGGCTGTGTCACCCCCTGATTCATTGTTAGAACCTCTTCATTATCAGTTTTAGGAAAGATGAGTGAAAAGATGAATGTCTCATCGTTGTTCATTTCCATCCAGTTTTATCACCGGAGCTCTGCAGCCCTCCCGTAGGCGTTGGGAAGCAGGAGGAGGCTCGTGGAGAGGGGACACTGAGACATACTGTAGTTGGGTTGTCAGCGCGACCCAGCAGTGTTGTTCGGAGAGAATGAAATGATTCTGCAGAGATGACCTGTTGTGAGGTCTTTAGAGAACAGCAAAGGAAGGAGCATCCTTGGACACAAAGTCACACCTCTCTGATCACAGGAGATTTGTCTGATGTGGCTCCGCTTGGTCAGCACGCTTGGCCTCCTCTTAGATGCTCTGTGTCCCGGGTGAACTTCGTGTCTCTGAGCCCAAATTGCTGTCTTCAGAATCAGGATGTGGTTCCCTATTTGTCAGGGTTTGTATACAGGTGGAAAAGAATCTGTGGTGCCTAGCATAGAGTCAGTTTACAGAGTTATTTTACAGGCAGGCGAAGGAAAGACAAACGAACCATGAACACTGGGGATGGGCACCCACCATGTGCTGTTAAAAACCCAGAATCAGTGTGCCCTGGTGGAGTTGTGCTAGGACCAGAGTTACGTGGGATTCAGCTCATTTTATAGGCTGACTGTGAAGCAGAAACTTGCTGGAGGAGTCACTGGAGACTAGTGTTTAATATGCACTTTTAGGAAGAATCCGAAAGGTGCCAGATTCCCGCTTTCTGGAGAGGGACCTTCAGGTAAGGGCCAGCTGGCATTTTTACTCCAGCAGAGGGCGCTCCAGGCCCCAGGTCCTACCAAGCTGTGAATCCTGATGGAGACCAGCCCGGGCTGGGTGTCTAGACTCATTGACATGCAAGTGGGGAGTCCCTCCATGACCCAGTTGGTGCTGGTGGGCATGAGCTTTCTGGCACACATTGAAATGACTGTCCCCAACCACATGAAGGAGGCAGAGGGCGATCCCATTCGGAGGTGAGGGTGCGAGTTTCCCAGCCATTGGCGGCATCACCCAAGGTTCTTCATTCATTCCACAAGCAGAGTCAGATGCTGGGGCCCAAGCTTTGAGTCACAGGAGGGTGTCCTCACCTCTCCTGGAGCTCTCTTCCCAGTGGAGGGAGACAGGATGCATGGGAAACCTGTGCTGATAGACGGAGATCTCGTGCAGAACAGGAGGGGAAATGTTCTTTGATCCATGCGTCTGCACAGGCCCCCGATGGTTTGAGCAGAACAGGTGGAGGCGGGAGGAGGCGCATCTCCTGCAGAGGGCAAGAGGGCGTGGATAGTTCTCGTGTCTGTACAGCACATGGTGAGGTTAGCACTGGAGAGGAACGCAGGAGGGGCTGCGGTAGAGCCAGACAGGAAAGGCCCCGCACTGGCACTGGGGAGCAGGGCTTGGAAACCACTTCTTCATTTTGTCTCCTTCTCAGAAGCTTACTCCCTGAGGTCCGCATTTCCTTTCCTTTGGCTGCCAGTCCACGGGAGGAGGAACCCGAGAGAGCACACTTGGCCTTGGTGCCAGCATGGGTGGAAGGACGCAGGTTCGCTGACGCATGGATTTTTTTTTTTCTGACTGGAATCTGAACACATGGATTCAGTTAACTGTGGATGTCAGTTATTTGAATACGTAGATGTGAAATTCAGATGCAGAGGGTCTGCTATCAAGGCCTGGCTTGGGAGCTGTGTCTCCCCTTAGATACCAAAGAGTGACTAATTAAGTTTTGAGGAGTCAAACATTACTTTATACACAGCTCTTTTTCTTTTCCTTTTTTAAAGGAAGGTGCAGACAGGAGTGAAGGCGAGCAGCGGCAGGAAGGGAAAGGAGAAAGAAGCATCTATTTATTTTTATTTAGTTATTCCTTTGGTTGCTCCCCAGCCCTGAGGCAGGAAGCTGGGTCCTTGGGAGGTTTGTGGACTGTGCTCAGTTGAAGGCAGCGAACCACACCACTACTCTACTAGGGCACACCTATATATGGGTTCTTGCCTACATAGGGGTGGTGGTGTCCCACCCACATTGTTCATAGTCACCTGCCTTTCCTTCTTTTGTCTGTAAAGAGGTCACCTGTGTCCCCACTTCCAGAAATTCCAGAGGATGGAGCATTTGTTAAAGGTAGAGGCCTGCAGCCCACCTGGGGGCACCTCGCAGGCTTCAGCTCCCTTCCTCCACGCCTGGGCTCCAGGGCTGGGGTTTGATGGGATCAGCTTCACAGTGACAGCACTGATTAAGTGCCTGCTGTTTGCCTGCCCTGGCAGCCGTGTTCTCTGCTTTGTCTCCTTTGACATTGAAATCCTGGTCCTCACAGCACTCTGGGAGGGAGATATTATTTTCCTCAGTCAATATCTTGTTTGTACTGCTATTAATCACGTCTTCGGTTGACTCACACCTCACTTCTATACCTTTCCTCTCAGAACTGGGCAGATTGAAATAATGGTGGGAGCTGCTTGGAAAAGTGCCCAGTAAATAATGAGCTGAGCAAATTGTTGCTAGTGTTTTCAGTGTTTTCAGCCCCTTCACATGGAGCGACCTCACCTCCTTCGGCCCGGTGCCTGTGCTCAGGCCAGTGTCAGAAGTAAAGATGCTGTGGGTTCAGGGGAGCTCAAGATACCAGACAGGGCCAGCAAGTAAGCAAGCTGGGGGTTCATTATTGGGGAGCAGAGAGAGGGAATGGAGCCAGCCAAGTCCTGGATTTTTAAGGAAAAAGCCCACATGGAAGGGGCTTGGAGAGAGGGTCCTCAGGTCAGGTTTCAGTTCCTGATTGGACAAGATGACATTGTTCTTTGAAGTTATGGGCGGGCTTCTTTGTGTAGAGGGTCCGCCTGGTCACGTCCTACACGTGGGAAGCATCTCACCTGACTCCTCCATCGGCTTTCCTTATGGAGCCGAATGATGGCCTGCATTCCTCTCTCGGCGGTGCCAGGGACAGTTCGCTGAGCTGATATCCAAGCTCTGGCTCCTGACCTAAGGCTTGCTCTTGTGGGTCTGGACACTGAGGTTGACCGTGGCCGGTGAGGTGACCCTGGCTTTTTTAGTTTCTCAGGGCGTCTGGTGCAGCGCATCTTGTGGGGCAAGGAGACTGCACGCTTATTCCTCCGGTTTTCTTGCCCAACCGGTTCTTGCCTTTTCTGCTGAGATTCCAGACCACTGTCTGGTCAGGATGAGCTCTCTGCGCTCTGTCAAACAGCATCAGCCACTACTTACGGAGCGTTTATATCCTTGACTGTGTAGCTCATTTGTTTCTCAGAATTATCCTGCGAGGCCGGTTCTGATTCCCATTTGACAGATGAGGACCCCGCGGTACGGGGACGTTCCATACTTTGCTCAAGGTTACAGGTTTAACCCGGCAGTCCCGTTCGCCACCTTCCCTCCAAACTGACAGAGGTGTCAGACCTCTGTCTCTTTGCGGTGTGAGATCCCTTCCCCCTGCTTGTTGTCCATGAAGATTGGGAAACATTGGTCAGTGCCATGTGCGAGTAACCTTACACATATCCCTGGAAAATGTTCTGCATCAAAACTTCTTCTCCATGTGAGGTGGGCTGCATTTCCTGTTAGCCTTCTTGCTTTTCAAACCCTGCCTTGTCCTTGCTGGTCTCCTGTGCTGATGTGCTGCTTGCCTCTCTGCCCCTGGAGGGTTGGATTTAGATTTAGGGACAGATCAGGCTCAGCCTGTCAGAGCCGTGGATGGCCTTCCCCTTCGCAGAAGCCAGACCTGAGGTGCATGCTTCCCAGAATGCTGTGTCTGGCGCACTCCAGAGGCCAGTTGGGGTTCCAGAACTCTTCACATCAGCCTTCCAGAGAGGGGAGTAGGCTCCCCGCCGGGCCAGGTAGGCAGGGCTCACGGGCTCACACAGGAGGCTGTGCTGACTTGCCAGCAAGGGAGCAGGGCTGAGAAGCTTCTCACCCACGACTTAATTTCATGTTTTGGATAAACACTCGAAGGCGAGTGGCATGAAAGGTTGGATAAGTAAGCATCTCTGAGGCTGAGTATTTACAGACGTTGTGTTCTCTGCTCTCTCCAGCCTCTCTCTGATTACAGAGTCCTGGGCAGGCAGCAATCCAAGGAAAAGAAAGGGGCGTGCTTCTCCCTTTAGGCCAGCCCTTGGCCCCAGGCAATCTCCACATTGCTTTTCAGATCCTCCGGTGACAGGTAGCAATCAGAAAGAGACCCTTGAATTGCATCTTGTTCTGTTCCCGGGTGAGATCGCTGGACTCTCCAGGAGGTGCCTCCTTTCAGTCCTAGCAGAGGGTACTGCGGGCTAACGCCCCAAGCAGCTCACTCTTGTGCTCACGCCAGCACCTGTCTTTCACAGCACATCCCGAAGGTGGGTCCTCTCGCCATCCATCTCACAGGTGAAGTCCAGGACATGGAGTCAGAGACCACTGACCCCGCCAAGCCAGTCTGACGGCCTGCTCTTCCCCGCCACCCACACTACCCTCCGGCCTGCCTTTCTCCTTCCTTTGTCACCGTCACCAGCAAGCATGGCGTTCTGCCTCTCTGCCATCCCCTGGGCCAGTGTCTCGGGAACAAAGATGAATAAGACATTTTCCTGGGTGTGGGGATGACATAGAAATACAGAAGTCAGAAGGCACCACCAGAGCTGTGAGGATAGAGCACAGAGGGTCTCTGATGGGCCAGAGGTGAGAAAAGGCATTCATGGGATGGCGTTCCTGCGGCTGAGTCTTGAAAGGTCAGTAAGAGGCGCTCCCACTGCCCCCGAAAGCGTTTGTCTTTTGGGAAGACACAGAGGCCTGAAGCGGTTGGACCGGGGGGAAGGCACCGCTGTCGTGCTCAGCACCACCTGGCCACCAGCATAGAGTCCACCTCCTAAGAGTGAGCACAGGTTTGCAGGCAGAAGCTCTCAGGTTGAGGCCTCTCTATGTCACGTAATCGCCGTGTGACTTCATGCGCCTCTCTTTTCTCCGCCTCTGTTTCTGGTGGACAAATGGGGACACCAGTGCCTTCCATCTAGATTTCTTCAAAGGCCTACATGAGATGATTTGTGTCAGTGACTGGCCTGGATTGGGCTCTCGGTAAATTGTAGCTCCTTGTTTTATTACTTTTAGTTTTGATGAGGTCACTGGTCGATTAGCCAGATCTGTAATGGCAAGTAAAATATAGTCTCTTAGAAAAAAGAGCCTCTTGTCACATAGTTGTCGGCCAGTACCTCTTGAGGACCCCCACAGCAGGACTGGACCCATCGCCAGGAGGGCAGAGCTGGGAAAAACTCCAGGCGAGAACACAGAACCGTTAACCGGATGCAGGTCACTTGGCCAGTAAGCGAGAATCGTGTTCTCCTTGGATCTCGGCGACAGGTCTGAGTCACGCTGGGCTGGTGTTGTCTTTCTTTTGGAGACAGAAGACGAAGACCCCCGGAAACAATATCTTGCCTAAATCATTGAAGTCATTGGCTCCTGGAGTGGATTTCATCACCAAATAGCCATGTGGCGATCCAAGGACACTGTTTCCCAGTCTATTCAATGTGGGGTATAATGTCTGCTCTGACCTCCTTAGAGTTGGGGTGAAGAGCTAATGGAAAAATCCATGACGAAGAAACTGTTAAGTCTGTAAAGGGTAACTGGCTAGACTGAGGCAGCATTTCCTGAGCAGCTCACATTTTTCCCGGGTTCCCTTAGGGGACACATTCCCATTTAACAGAACTAAGGAAAGCAATTGGGAACAAGAAGCTTGTTTTGCCACTGCAAATCCTCCCTGGCTCTGGGATTAAAGTCAGAAGGGCGAAATGCCTCCTCTGTCTGCATACAGCTGAGTCTGCAGGGAGAAGGTGGAGGCGTGCAGCCCCACGCGAGGATTCCTGAATCTATTACATGCTGTCGAATCCTCCAGAGAGCAGCGTCCGAGTCTGAATGCTCACTGTCTCGCTCTGTCCCCCCACCCTCTGGCACTCGGCTGAAATCCGCACCAGCGTCCGGCACCCTTCCCGAAGCCCTTTCCTCCCGGCCCTCCGTGTTACCTCTCCCTGCGCAGTCCATCCAGAACCAGGCTCTGCAGTCTCGTTTTATATTTTCATATCACCTTATCCGATCATTCATTCACTTGGCTCATTCACTGACCACCTGCTATGTCCCAGCCATACTTTGGGGTACACTGAACACTCCCCAGCTCGAAGGAACTTACCGGGTAATCGAGAAAAAGTGAAGTCGCAGATAAACAAGAGCGTGACCATGTGCTGAGCACATTGACGGCCAGGTGGTCAGGGAAGGTCTTTGATGCTGTGACATGTGAGCTGAGACCTGCAGGGTAATTCAGAGCCGGCTGTGCGGGGAGAACACAACAGAGTGAGGATAACCACTCAGACTGGGAAGGGCGTGGCGTGCTTGGAAAGGCTGAGAGACCAGTGCGTCAGGCCGGAATGAGCATACGGGTAAATGGTCAGAGAGGGTGTTGGGGAGTTAGACACCTTATGGACAGGTCTCAAAAGGACTTTGGATTCTTTGGAAGAACAGTGAGAAGACACTGAGAGCTCACAGAAGTACCAGGGGATACTTTTCCTGAGGCTGCTTATTAGTTTCTGGTCATCGTGCCTTAAGACAATACAGACTCATTCTCTTACAGTTTCAGAGGTCAGAAATCTACGATCAGTCTCCCTGGCTAGTGTCCAGATGTTGGTGGGACCTGTTCCTTCTGTCACTCCACAGCAGGGGTCTGTTTCTTGGCCTCTTCCAGGTTCTAGAGCTCTGGAGTACCTTGGCTCTTGGCCCCTTCCTCTGTCTTCAAAGCCCACCATCACTTCATCCCTACCTACCTCTGCTGCTCTCCCACATCTCTCTGGCTCAGACCTTCCCCCTCCTTCTTTATAAGGACCCTTCTGATGACATTGGGTTCGTAGAGTAATCTCCTTATCTTGCTATGACAGTTTCTTAATTTTCTCACATTTGCCAACTCCCTTTAGGCAGCAGAGTCATGGGTGGCAGAGGGTAAGACTCCATGGATGTGTCTGGGTGCCATTGTTCAGCCAAGGGGGTCTACATATCAGAGCAATCTGTTATCTGTTAAGAGTAGAATCTAATGGGGACAAGGGCTTAGGCCTAGGCCTCCGGCTAGGTGGCTCTTGCAGGGGAGGGTATCTGACACCCACGGTGGCATGGAGATGAGGCAGAAGTGAGTGTCTGGAGCCAGGTTTTGGTGGTAGAAGTTCCCTCCAGGTCCTGGTAAATTCTGAGTTGTGCAAATGAGAACAGAGAAGAACCAAAGATGACGCCTCAATTTTACCCACTTGCAAGTGGTGGCATGTGGTGGGGTGCCTGGGGGAGAGCTTATGGGCCAGGAGACTGATGGCCAGTTTGGGGCACATTGAGAGCAGAGTAGAAATCTGACGTTGGGTGTCCTAACCTTCTCCTACCTGGGTGTGAGGACCCTTGAACTAGTGATCACGTAGGATGTAAGCTTGGAAGCCCGTCTTTGCTAGGAGAACAAGTAAACAAAGAGATGTTATATGGAAAGAAAGATTGAGGTGCCTTTTTCACCTCCAGTGAGAAGCTGACACTGGGCGTTCACTCTTATCATGAAGAACCATGTTGGAATCATAGCTGAGGTGCCAGCAGGCATTGATGAGGCTATGCCTGTGGGTGCCTGGGTGGGAGTGAGGACTTGGGTCGCAGTCTGGTTCTAGCACTCCCCAGAGGTATGACGTTGGAACTGTCCCCTGACTCTAAAGGTCCCACCAGTCTTCAGGGAGAGGATGTGACAGTCACCTGACACGTGGTGGGGACCTCGCATGCCTGGTACTAGGCGAACTGGGGTTGCTTAGTTAACGGTAGCCTCCTGTCAGGGAAAAGGGATGAGAATGACCATCATCATTATCACAACACTGCGAAGAACTAGTGTTTGTATGCTAGGCACCGTCCTTGGATTCACGCAGACTGCCTGTTTCAAATAACCTTACCCAGTGAAGTTGGGCCTATCATTATCCCCATTGCCAGGTGACGAAACAGAGGTCAGTGAGGTCACTTATTGGCTCAAGGTCACTCAGCTCGGAGGCAGATGAGGTGGAAGCCAGGAGCCTGCCATGACTCCAGGGGCCACACTGTCTCCATCTTACAGATGAGGAAACTGAGGCACCCAAACATGCAATGCCTGCAAAACATAGCAGCCCTGAGGCAGCTGGCCCCTCCTCACCTATGGCTGGCTAAAAGCTGCTTCTGCTGGGACTCTTGGCCTCAGACGCTCTGCCTGCAGGGGCCCAGATGCTTAGGTCCCTGATTCTTCCTGGCACCCTCCTCTGCCCCTCTCCCCCTCCCCGCCTCTGCTTGGGAGCGCATTCTCCCTTCCAGCTGCAGTTCCAGGCACTCTGTCTGCATTGCTTTGGCATCCTATGCTCCAGCACCCCTCCTTCGTGGGGTGGGGGCAGAGGTCATCTTCCCTCACCCCTGCCTGCGGCCTGATGAGAAATGGCTGCTGTGGGGTGTGTGGGCTGTGGGTGTTGGTGCTTCAGACACAACCGTGCTGCTCTGAGGACCCCAAGGCCAGGGCTCGGGCGCACCTGCGTGAACATGTCTGCGCTTGGTTCAAGTGCATGTGTGTTCTCAGGAACGTTGCAAACGCACTGAGGTTTTTGCCGCCAGTCCCTGGGGACTCAGAGCTGCTCTTTCAGGAACAGCCTTTTGTGCTCAGACGCACCTGTCTGTCAGCCTGGAGGCACCTGGAAGCTTCAGACTCACTGCGGGGCCTCTTTAAATCCCAAATGTGTGCTGTGCACAGTGGGTGTGGTTCAGTGGCTGTCTTCTAGCGCAGCTTTTCTGGTTGTTCTTCTTTTAATTCTTATTCAAGGGAAGCATGTTGTTGCGTCATCTATCCATTTTCCTTTTTTCAATTTAATTTAATTTGTTGTGTTGTGTTTTTAGTGCAGTGCAGGTGGGCTACCGTGTTGTCAGGACAAATGTAAATAAAAGCCAGAACAAGAAGCCTCCTCCCTTGCACGTGTCTGTGCCCCGTCAGACACATGGCAGATACCAGCCTTCATCCGTCTTGTCTGCGTCTCCGGCTAGAGTCCCCCTCACGCGGGCAGTGCTCACGGGCTTCAGGAAATGGCTCAGTTCCTTCTGTGAAGCACGGGCACATTGTCTGCAGGCGGTCTGCCCTTCCAGAGGCCCCCGTGCTGGGGGTGGTGTGGGGCTTGGGGGCCCGGGACTCCTGATCTTGTCGGGAAGAACACTCACTCAGTTTGAGTGAGTGAGGACTAGCAGGGAGGAGAGGAGAGGCTGCCCTCTTGTTCCCGAGGGGGTTTTTAGTGACTCCCTCAGAGAAGGATCACTGTGACTTTGAGCAGGTAAGACCTGGGCTGCAGCCTCACCATCACCCTGGTGTGGTGTGCTCGTCTTTCTTGCAGATGCTGAGGCTTCCTCTGCAGGTGGGGGCAGCTGAATGTGTGCATCCTTTTCTTATTCCAGCTCTCCTGTTAGATGATGGAACAATGTTTCTTTTTTTAAAGGAAAGGTGCAGGCAGGAATGAGGGCGAGCAGGCAGGCAGGCAGGCAGGCAGGCAGATAGATATGCATCCCAGGTCCTTGGGGTGAATGTGGACTGTACTCCTCTGGAGGTGGCTGACCTAACTACTACTTCACCAAGGTGTGATGGCACAAATATGTATTAAGGACTCAGCATACTTTTAATGCTGGACTAGAGCCTGTGAAAGACACAAGTACAGGTAAGCCATGGCCTTTGCCCACAAGGAACTTAGTTCTGTTGGTCTTAGGTGATAATAGACCTTTCTCCATGTGGTGGTTCCTGAGGATAAGGACCCTTGGAGGAAACCAGGAGAGGAGGTGACGGTGGTCCTATTTAACCGGTCAGAGAAGTGAGAGGATGACAGGGAGTATTTTAAGTCTGTGTGCATCAGTGTCTTTGGGAGAGATGACTCCCAGTTCCAATCCAGAGCACCCTAGCTGCACCCGGGTGACCGAGAGTGAAGCCCAAGGACCCAGGATCGAGATGTGGACCAGGGGGAAGAACCAAAATGAATAAATAAATGAAAGGCCTTTCTGTCTTTCCTCCCGCCTTCCTTTCCCCTCCCTCTCCCTCCCTCCCTCCTTCCCTCCCTCCCTTCCTTCCTTCCTTTCCTTTTTCCTTCCCTCCTAAGCTTCTTTCTCCTCTCCCTTCTTCTCTTTACATAACAAAACAAAACAAAATAATTACTGTAGTGCAAATATGTACACCCACCTCTCGGCGTCCAGAAGGAAGACCACGTGACTGTCTGGGGACGTCAGAGAAAGCATCGTGCAGATCCTCTCGGGCGTGAAGCATGACCAGGACCAGGCCACGCCTGAGTTTCTGGGGCTGCGAGGGGGTGATGGTCAGTGTGTCTGCCAGCAGTGCCCTGAGATCAGTGCTTACTAAATGGGTCACCTGGCCTTCGCGGGAAAGCACGGAGCCTGTGTGACACACTGCACGGTGCTCTGCGCCGCCTCAGCCAGCAGGTTTCTGCGTCAGCTTCCGTGTCCTGCAGAAATACTGTCCTCAGAGGTTCTGGGAGTCCTTTCTGTGCCTGTAAGGAATTGGCGAGACACTGTCATCCCGTCCCCCGCCTCCCTCCACGCCCCCGTCTTTGGCCCTCAGTAATTCTGTATTAATAGCAGCGATTAAGCCGCCTCATCTCATCAGGGAAGAGATATTAATCTTCATCAGGCCCAGGGAGGAGACTCATTTTTTTTCCTGTTTGTCCCTCCCCTCCCTCTGCTCCCCCCATTGAGCTCAGGAGCTGCTCCAGAACCTGCTTCTGCAGATGCCTTTGGTGGTGGGGGGCAGGGGGTCCCTTCTCTGCCTCCCTGCACCTGGGCATTGCGCAGTCATTGAAGACCACCTCCACCTGGAGATGGATGAAGGGGAAATGCTCCCTTCAGTGGAAACTTCAGCTTCAGTATCTTCACTGCTGGCCAGTGACAACAGGAAGGTTCCACAGCTGGAGGATGGACGCTCTTTGGTTTCTGAAATCCGGTTCAGCCTTTCCCGGAGAACACCAGCACCTGCCTGCCTCTCCCTGCTATGTTTCTGTGATGAGCGGTTTCATTCGGGGCTGAGATGCTGGATGCTGGAGGAACGGTGTTGGGGATCCATCACAATGGGCACGAGAATTTCCTGAAGCTTGGCATGCCAGGTTCTTCCTGCTGGAGGGAGCCGCCTCGTACGCCAGGGAAATTCTGTTAGGTGCTGGATGCTGTGCTGGAAAGTGATGCACCTGCTCTCATGTCATCCTCCAGGCACACATGCCAGCGGTACCCTTGTCCAGGAGACCTGGCTGACTGGCAGGTCTCAAACGCCAGCCTGGGTTTCTGGATACGCCTGGTGTGCTCTGTCCATGGTACTGAGATAGCCACGTGATTTACTGTCCACCTGGAGCTGTTTAAAGCGTGAAAGAGGATGTTGTATATAATGAGGCTGGGGCAGCATAAATGGGGGCGAGTCCAGGGTAACCGAGAAGTTTCTACTACACTTGGAGTCAGGTGGTTAGAGACGTCATCGTCATCCCTTCTTCCTCATTGACTCCCACCTCTCCTCCCCCCAGGAGTCTTCTGCCCCTGAGAGCCCCCTGCTTTGCCACATGCCCAGGGCAGGAGCCTGAGTAGTTTGCCTGCATGTTAAAGAATCTTGACTAATCACCTCCCCTGCACTCAGCAGGCAGCCTTCTGAGCCAGACCTTCCCAAGTTCTGGATGGATTTACCTCCCTCTGCCGTGTGGGATTGGCCTTTTTGCAGCCTCTGACACACCTGGGCTGGAGAAGTGGTTCTTTTTCCCAGAATGGTCTCTATTTGCATTCCACCAGCAATCTTCTTACTCAGAGGGATTCCAGGAACATTAAATTAGCAGAAAACGACATTAGCGCTAAGAACCAAACTCGATTACCTGAAATACAAGTATTTATTGTAAGGAATGAAACCGCCTTATCTCCACCTCCCTACCCCTAGATCACATCCGCATGCTGAATTTTTTTAATGCCTGTTCCTTTTAGTTCTTGGGGGTTTTGCTTGTTTGTTTGTTTGTTTTTTGGCCGGACTGTCTCAAAGGTAGAGCCCGGGTGATGATGTGACTTGTTAGCACAGGCCAGTTCCTCTGCAGTGTTCCCTGTGGATTTCTCTGGAGCTGTAGGCTGTGGTCTGTGTGGAGCACAAAAGTGAACCCCTCTACCTGCATCAGCCTCCTCCCACCTAACTCTGCTCACTTCTGCTTTGATGTAACATGTTTTTCTGCTTTTAGTTTTTCTCCCCTTATTTGCTTCCCACCCCCCCGAGAAAACATGCCACTGTCCCAGATTCTACCCCAGAGCCTCTTGTACCTGAAGCTGTCTCACACTTGTCACTCTTGCTGTCTTGGCTGTCCCCTGTTAGGGAGAGTGCCTTGTGCAGAATATTTGCTCAATACCTGTGAAGGCCTGGATCCTGAGATCACTGCCTTGGACAGCCGGTAGGAGTCAGTGCAGAGGCAGAACCGAGTGCGCAGTAGTTGGTATTAGCACTGGCATTTGTCAGAATTAAACTTGAGGAAAGTGATAAGTGCCAGGACTCAGTGTGTGTTGTTCCCACCCCACCCGCCATGAGCCCCCACTGTGGGACTGATTCCTCTAGGGCAGGATCATGTCATCAGTGTCCCCAGGGCTAAGTGCTGGTGCCTGGGGAGTGTTCAGTGCCCTCAGCTGAGTGAGAAAATTAAATAAAAGCCAAAGAGACATTACTCTCCCAGCGACCTGGGGCCAGTGTGAGGAGTGGACTAACTAGAAAGGGCTCTGGGAGGAATAAGAAGCATGTGGACTTGATGGCCTAAGCCCCCGGGATGTGTCAGGCTACTGCCTCCCTGAGTGTTTACAGGCAGGAGCCCCAGGCTTTCATGATTAGGGGCGGGGGATCCCTTCTGACCCCAGCTTCTGGGGCTGGTACATAGGGGGAGGTTGGCTCCTACAAGGCTCACGAGGAACCAGAGAACCCACACTGGAATCCAGCTGCGCCTGAGCTCATTCTGTGGCCCCTGGCAAGTTACTCTTTCTTTCTAGAACCCATAAGATAAGGTGGCTTGGGTTCCAGAGAGTTAATGTTAAGTGGATCGTCATCCTCTCCAAAGCACAAAAGTGAAAACCAACTCAAAATGAGTTGGACTGCCAAAATAAAAATAAGAGCTAAATCACTAAAATTCTCAGAAGGCAGGAAACAAGAGTCAGTCAGTCTTTGTGACTGAGTCAGGCAGTGGTTTCTTAGCCAGGACATCAAAAGCACAGGCCGCAAAAGAAAGAACAAAGAGATAAATTGGACTTCATTAGACTCAAAGTCTTTTGTGTGTCAAAGGATGCCATTAAGAAAATAAACTACCTAAAAAATGGGAGAAAATATTTGTAATCATGTATCT
Source organism: Solenodon paradoxus (assembly GCA_004363575.1). Classification (NCBI taxonomy): domain Eukaryota; kingdom Metazoa; phylum Chordata; class Mammalia; order Eulipotyphla; family Solenodontidae; genus Solenodon; species Solenodon paradoxus. Next base: position 310,017 of record RJWH01001758.1, read on the forward strand.
GACGAAGGACTTGTGTCCAGAATAAAGAACTCTTGTAGCTCACAATGGAAGCACAAGTAACCCAATTTACAAAGTGGGCAAAAGACTTGAGTTTCTCCTAAGGAGATAAACAAATAGCCACTAAGCACAGGAAAAGATGCTGGACATCAGTAGGTTCTGGGGAATGCAAATCGGAACTGCAGTGGGATGCCCCTTCATGCCCACTAGGGCGGCTGGTATTAAGAAGATAGAAAACAGCAACTATTGAAGTAGACGTGGGGAAATTGGAATCCTCACATATTACTGGGAGGGTTAAGTAAAATGGTGTAGCCTCTTTGGAAAATAGCTGATAGGTCCCTTAAAAAACTAAACAGAATTATTTAGCCCACAGTGCAACCACAGGTGTTTGCCGAAGGGATTTGGAAACAGGGACCGAAACCAGCATTTGTCCGTGAGTGTTCACAGCTGCACGCTAGTCAGTACCTGGACGCTGTCCACCAGGCCTATGAACCGACGACTGGATTAACAAAACCGTGGTCTAGCCAGGCGACGGCATGTCATCCAGACCTGAGCAGGAATGGCGCACAGATGCAGGCTGTAAATTGAATGAACCTTGGAAACTGTCGGTGAAGGAGACCAGATACAGAACGCCACACGGTGTCTGATTCTGTCCCTGCGACATGTCAGAGCAGGCAGCCCTAGAGATGGCGAGCAGCAGGGGCCATTTACCTGGAGTCCCAGGGGTATGGGGAGTGACCGCGAGTGTCCACAATTTCTTTCTGACGTCCTGAAATTGTTTTGGCCGCAGCCAGTGCCGACGACCACACCACTCTGTGAAGGCCCTAGAACATCCCGGAATTGTGTTCTTTAAAAGCAGGAATCTTACGGGATATGAGTTATATCTCAATAAAAAAGTTATGAAAAAGAAAAAGGTGAAGTTGAAGCTGCCCAAGATCAGGCAGGACCAGGGTCTTGGACACCTCATCTGTCTGTTCCAGCCCCAGGGGTTCCCCGAGATGCCCTCACAGTCTCAGGAGACGTAGTTTGGGGTGCCTCCCCAGGCCTTCTGACTTGACTGCCCTCCGTGGTGAGGAGACTGATAGGACCCTCGCAGGCAGCAGTGACTTGTGGGAAGAAGGCGTTTCCTTCTTCATGGGTCCAACTCCTGGCTCTGAAGCGGTGGGGCCGCCAACCTCCCCGCTGAAACAGAAGTGGGAGGAGGCCCTGGGGTGACTTGTCGCTTCATTTGTAGATTGCTCTGTGCCAGAGTGCAGGCAGTGCTTTTGGGAAAGAGAAACATGACCCCCAGAAGGTTGAGTGAAACTTCCATGCCTGTTCTTGGGACAAAGGGAAGCAGAAGGACAAATGGTAAAGTGTCTTGCAGAGGGCCGAAAGAATCTTTCAGAGCACCATGTTTTAGTTCCTCACTTAAAACCTGCCAGGAGTTCGCATCACTGATCGGGCGAAACCCAGTGGCAGGCCTCCGAGAACCCGGCAGCACCTTCCATGCTCTGTGCTCCCCGCCGGTCACATGTCTCCTGTACCGCCATTTCCTTGGCCACACCAGCTGTCTTTTCTGTCATCTTGTAATGAGCATGTTTGTTTTCAACATCCAACATTTCTCCATGTTATAGGTTGAATTCTATTCCCCCAAAGATGTGGCAATTCCAACCCTTATTTGGTGACCGTGACTCTGTTTCGCTGTGGGATCTTTGCAGACACTCATGTTAAGATGTGGTGGTTAGGATGAGTCCTAACCCACTGTGACTGGGTTTAGTTACAGGGGAAATCTGGGCGCAGAGACACTTAGAGAGAGGGGATATGTGAAGATACAGGTGAACGCTGTCTATTAGTCATGGAACCCCTGAGGCTACGAGAGAAGCCTGGGACAGATTCTCCCTCGAGTCTCAGAAAGAACCAGTCCAGCTGACACTTTGGTCTTGAATTTCTGACTAAAAGCGCTGAGAGTCAATGCATTTGTATTGTTTCAGCTGCCCAGTCAGGGTGAGTGACTATAGCAGCCCTCGGAGATGAATCCACATCATCAGCATGGACACCGTGGCCTGTTCACTTCTACCAAACCATTCACTTCTTCTGTAGCCCCACCCATTTTTCCATTTAAATATATTGAACTTAATACATTGTATTTACTTCTGTGTGTCTCTCAATTGGTTGTGATGGGAGGGCTTACCTCTCTGTATTCCTAAGACCTAGTGGTGTCCATGTCCTATAGGAAGGATGGGTAGAAGGGTGGATGGATGGACAGATGAACAGACAACAGACAGATGAAAGAACAGAGGGGTGGGTGGATGGATGGACAAACAGACAACGGACAGATGAAAGAAAAGATGGGTGGGTGGATGGATGGGTGGGTGGATGGATGGACAGACAACGGACAGATGAAAGAACAGATGGGTGGGTGGATGGATGGGTGGGTGGATGGATGGACAAACAGACAACGGACAGATGAAAGAACAGATGGGTGGGTGGATCGATGGGTGGTTAGATGGGTAGATATAAGGAGAGTTGCGTCAAAAAAGTTAGTCTCTCTTGATTTGCCGATTCCAAAACCAAGTTCTTCATATCAAAGCTCAGTTTAAAAATGCAGATTAACCTTGGAAAGATATATGTGTCCTGTGTTTGAGTCTCTCTTAAACAAGCAGTCTTCAGGTGTGTATTTCCCAGTGCGAATAACTTTGGATGTGCTCAAAATCTCACTAGTGTTTAAGTTCATGAAATGAGTGTGTCATTTGAGCGTGGAGTGCACGGCGGGCTGTGAACCACTCGTCACATCTCTCTAACTTGGCCACGTGTCATCTTCAGTAATGTAGGGTGCATTAAAAACAAGAGTCATGGGCACACCCTGGCGGCCTAGCAGTTTGGCCCATCAAACTCGCCGCTACTCCTAGCAGCCCTCCAAAGCCAACATAAAACAGCATTTGCACACGGGTGACATGTAGCACTGGCCAGGCCAGGTCCGTCCTGTGTCCCCATCTGCGCCCTTCACTGTCGTCCTCGGCAGGGGCAGCTCGGCTGCTCGGTGGCCGTGGTGGCACAGGCGTGGGGTGGAAGGTCTGAGTTTGTGATCTGATACCTCACATTGTGGACCCGTTTCTCTCTCACTGAGTATAAAAATGAATCCTTTCTTTCAATGCATTGATGGTAGTGCCTGTCTTCTGAAAAGCTAGGGCTTCGCCCCCGCCTGATCGTGTTCGTTTCCCGCACCAGGAGAGAACTCTTCTCCCTTCCCCTCTCTCCTTCCTGCCTTTAAGTGTGGCGCTGGCGCTGCTGTCACTGTCCTCTGCTGGGACCTGGTGTGGTTCTGCCCCTTCCCAGGCCTTTGCCCTTCTGTTTCTGCCCTGCGCACTGCAGTCTGCACTTCGGAGGTCCGGACGCATGCCCCGTTGTCTGCAGGCTCGTTTGCAGAGGAGCCCGAAGCTGGCTTTCAGTCAGCAGTTCAGTGAGACTCAGCACCGTGCCGCCATCAGTTTCTCAGCAATGTGCATTGTTGCATGAGGATACTACACATATCGTTCCTTTTCTAAAATAAAGGCTCATTCTCAAAATTACTTTTTTTCTCCCTAAAACTGTGAATATCCCCAGAGTCCCTGGATCCATTTAGCAGAGGTGAAAAACTGAGACCCACTAGGGACAAGGACTCACCTAAGACCCACTAGGGACAGAGACCCATGGGGACAGGGACCTGCTCACCTGAGACCCGCTGTGGGACAAGGACTCTTGCTGACCGAGGCTGGTGCCCCTCTCTTTACCCTTCATCATCTTGTTGTGAACGGGTCATCAGTGAATGTCAACTGCATTTGAGGACCCCTGTGTGTAAAGATGGTCTGGCCTTGGGAGCCAGGAGCCACCAGACAGAGCAGTCAGTGTCATGTCCTCTGTGCCGAGCAGAGACATCACTCCTGGAAGGGGGTGTGGGGACAGCTTTGTCCTGGAGAGCTTGGGACAGCTTCCCACAGACAGAGTGTGTCTGAGAGAAGCCGCGCAGAAGTGCATTGACTGGTGGGATGGAGTTTCTAGACGGGAGCAGTGTGTGTGCAGAAGGGAAGAGGAGGGTCAGGAAGCCCCGGGGAGCAGGTCTGATAGGACAGTTGTGTCATTGACGGACAGCCACCTGCAGGGCTTCCAGCAGGGTGTTTCCCAGTCAGACCTGGATTGTGACTTCATTTAGACAGGGGTCATTTGCTCTTAGTGCTTGTGTGCCAGACTTGTCTCTGTCTGACCATCCCCAATCTGTCCCTGGTCCTTAGATCCTGCGCTTATTCCTGTTTTCTATGAGGGCCCCTTCCTGTCCTCCAAGCTCAGCCCAGTGCTCCCTTCGAAGGCATTTCCTCATCTTCCTCATCCTCAGGAGTTCCCCGCTTTCCCCCTCTTTCCTCAGCTTCTTGTCTGCTGTGTTAGTCATTTAGAGACTGGACCTGCACGGTGGTCCCATCTGTAGCAGCCGTGGATGTGTGACCTCAAACATATTAGTGACCCATGTCTTCTTTCTTCATCTATAAAACGGACACATGCTGATTAAACTTTTCAGACCAGGAAAATGAGACTCATAAGTGTCGTCTTGCCCCAACAGTGACTGGATCTGGCTCCCACGCGACAGCCTCATGCTGGGGTTTGGGAGCCCAGACTCTGAAACAGCGTTTGTCTTCCTGGTCCAGCTGCCACACGTCACCCCAGGCTGTGGGGGTGTGGCAGGAGATGCTGGGGTTTGGATGCTGCCCCTCTTACTGTTTTGGGTTTAGCAAGAGACAGCTTTCTGAGGCCTTGGCTTCCTCACTGAATCTCTTTGATAACATCCACCACCTCCTTGAGGTGAGGATTGAGTCCACTGGCGAGTGGATCACTTAGCGCCCAGCATAGAAGGGCACTAAGTAACTGGCTTCCTCCAACCAGCCCAAGCTTCCTTATTGGATGTAAACCCTCTGAGCACTCTGCCATTTCTCGATGCTTGTTCGCCACCACATACCAATATATAACAAGAGGAAGGGCACATCTTTCTCTTTGAGGGACCAATTTTAGAGAAGTCTTGTTAGGGAAGCTGGCTCCCTGTCCATCTGTTCACTCCTCCAGCCTTCCCTTTGTGGCCTTGACCTGCAGTCAAGGCCCCGGTACTGCTTCCTGTCCCTGCTGGCCCTGCAGACTGATTCATTGCTATTCTGAAGGCACTCACATCTCATCTCCACAAGCTGCCTTAATTTCTTGTTCCTCTGCCACTAAGGAGGTATTGATTTCTATTCAGATGAACATTAGGATTTATTGAGCGGAGAGGTAAATATTGACAGAGGCAGGGAGGCGGGATTCTACCCCCTGCACGCCCCACCCTGCATGCTGCTTACACAGTGTCATGACACCCCTCTCTGCCGCCTTGGGTGGACCTGGGTCTGCCTGCCTCCATTTGCTTTACCTCCATTAACACTTCACAGATGGACCAGGTGAAGAGGACCCTCATGCATCCCCTTCGAGAATATTCCCAGGCTTAGTCCTGCACTTGGCACCGGGTAGATGTCAGCAGATATTTTTAGAAGGCAGAAAGGTGGGAAGGGATGTATCTAGGAAGGCATTTTGACATCTCCTAAATTCCCTGGGTAAAGGGGAAGGAATCTGGGGCTTTAATGACAGATGTGGTCACGAGTGCAGGAGTATTTGTACAAAGCTAATGTGTTTGCTGCAGAGAACGAGTCCTCAAAGCTTAGAACTGGAAATGAGTCACCCTGGACATGCTCTGCCCTTTCCCTTTGCAGGCGCCAGGGTCAGAGTAGAGAGGGCATCCCCAGGGCCAGGGTGAGCTCTAGGGGGAGCATCCCTTAGAGATACTGTCAGTCCATTCCCTAATCCTTTGCATGCGTCTGGATTTTTTGGTCTCAGTCTACCTGCTAAGGGTCGTTCTCTACCTGTCTGTGTCCCTGAGCAGTGGTTAGGAACATGCCTTTGCTCTCTGCCTGGGCTCTAGCACAGAGTTTCTAATAAAACTTGCAGACTTCTGGAGTGATGGGAGGTGAGAGGAGTCTTTTGTTATTCATAACAAGTCCCTTTGCCACTCAGAGTTTATGCTAATGGAGTGTTGCCTGGCAGACTCCCAGGTAACTTGGGGTGAAGACTGGTGGCCCTGGGTGCGCTGGGGGAGGGGCTGGATGGAGTGAAGACCAGTGGCCAGTGATTGGATCCTTGATGGCCAGGTAATGAAAGTGGGGGTGCTGGAAGCCCTGTGCCCAGAGAGCTGAAGCCCCGCCCCTCCCTGCCATACCTCGCCCTGTGCACCACTTCCCTTCAGCTGTTCCTGAGTGTGTCCCTGACAGTAAACCAGCAAGAGTAATTGCAGCGCTTTCCTGAGTTCTGTGAGCCAGCCTTGCACATTACTGAACCTGAAGAGGAAGTCTTGGAGACCCCTGACTTCTGAAGACCCAGGCTTGCTCTCTGCCCCTGGGCTTGTGGGAATGAGCCCTTCCCCTCGGGGTCTGCACTGACTCCAGGAGTGTCAGAGTTGAGGGGACAGTTATCCTAGTGGGGAAAAGCCACCACTACCCATCTGTTTGGTGTCAGAAGTGAGCATAGGCATTTCAGACTCGCTGTTGGCTGGCCTTGTTGCATTTTGCAGTTTAGAATCGTCCTCACTGAGTTTCTGTCCAGCAGGCTGACATCCCAGTGGCCCAGTTTCCTGGACTGGGGGGAAGAAAAAGTGTTATGAGGATTAAATGAACAGGGTTTCTCAACCTCCGCACTCCACATTTTGAAGTGGAAAATTCTTTCTTGTGGAGGCTGTCTTGGGCATTGTCTGATAGATGGCACAGTTCCCAGCACCTACTTCACAGAAGCCAGGGGCACCCCCACACATGCAGATATGACACCTGACATGTCTGCAGCCCTTGCCAAAGGTCCCTGGGGGGTGGGGGGCAAAAAATCACTCCCAGATGAAAACTATTGGAGTAAAGTTAGACATCATTAAGCACTGTTAAAGCAGGCTCTCCTTTCTATTTTTTAAGAGGAAGGAAGTCAGGCAAGTGAAGGCAGGCAGGAAGGGAAGAAAGAGGGGATAAGAATAATTTTATTTATTTGTTCATTTGAGTTGCCCCTCCTTCCAAGCCCAGGCTTATATGTGGACTGCTCCCCAGGCGCTAGCTTACCGCCTGAGTCACCAGGGCACACCCTCTTTCTCCTTCTTGCTCTTCTGCTGATGATGGTGCAGCTATTTTATTTCAGTGAGCACTTATGTAGCACTTCCTGTGTGCATGGCATCGCAGTAAACTTTGTTCCTGCCTTTAGGACGTGACCCCAGGGTGGAAGAAGCACACTCCTGAGCACAGGCTTCCAGAATTCCTTTGAACTCCCTACCTGTATTTAGAAGGACAGTGACTTAGCAGACTTGGGAGACAGGCTTAACCACTCTCAGGCCTTTTTTCTTGTTACTGGTTTCTCCCCCTTTTGACTCCCAGCAAACAGGGCAATAGGAAAAGGGAATGACTTTGTGGGCTGGTCCCCTGGTTCTTGACAAACCCTGGACTTGAAGTGACTGTCTCTGAGTTGGAGCAACTGGCTCTTTGACGTGGTGGACTCTGCACTCGCCACTGCTGCTATCCGGCGCTCAGAAGCCTTCCCAATCTGCGGGGTACTCGCTCCCCTGACAGGAGTCCCCCACGGTAGCAGCCAAGTCCTGCCAACACACAGCCACATTGCAGAGCTCCATCAGGCAGGATGTGGCCATTGGTCTTCCAGGGTGTCCTGAGCTGCCACCCTGATACCCTCTCTGACCTTCTGTCTCTGATCCCACCACAGCTGCTCTCCTGGCAGTGCTCACTGCATATAGCATATCCTGGGCACTCAGTAATAACCAGTGAGTAAGTGGCTGGATGCCTGAGTGAACAGGTGAATGGACAGATGAATGGATGTGGGAGTGTGGGTGGATGGATGGGTGGGTGGGTGGATAGATGGATGGATGCATGAGTAGATGGATGGATGGATGGATGGATGTGGAGGTGGATGGATAGATGGATGGATACATGAGTAGATGGATGGATGGATGGGTATGGAGGTGGATGGATGGATGGATGGATACATGAGTAGATGGATGGATGGATGGGT